>JACBWW010000025.1:6701877-6736714 GCA_020086605.1 Lanius collurio | reverse complement strand
TGGCTAATGATGCTGATCTCTTGCATTTCAGTCCACGTTTTTGAGTTTAATGACCTCGACTGCCAGCGAAGCCGCGTCGTACGAGTTCACCACGCTGACCTGTATCCCAGGAGTCATAGAAGTACGTAGGATTCTCCTCCCTTTGGCATGGGAGTGGTGGGACACCCAGCTGTGTAAATGTGTGTTTGCACCAGCCACGCTTGTGCTGCCGCTAAGGGGCAGAGACAGCCAAACGTCTCCAAAGCTGAATTTTGGTTAAACTTTTGAGTGCTGATGCAGCACTTCCCTGAGCTCCATAACACTTCAGGATTGGCTGCCTGGTCAGGATTTTTGTGCTGCTCTTGGACTGACCAGAACAATACAACAATTCTCAACTGGATTTTGTATAACCATTGTCAGTGCCAGGGACCAGCTGGCTGCAAACCTTGACAGATTTGTTTTTAATGAAGCTTTACAGAGGCAATCTGTGCTGTGATCACTTTCAAAACAAAATGCAGCTACTCCTGTCCTTGAGGGGTTTTATTAGTGGTGGCCTCAGCATCCATCAGTAAAGCAAATGATAAAGGGCATCAAACTGAAAAGTGTCCAAGAGTAACGAGGAACTCTGGGTCAGGATGGAAAGGGGAGTTAAATAATGAAAATAACTATTTTGATGGGAAAAGGACTTTAATGTAACATATTCACATATTCACAGCTGTGAGCTGCAATAACAGCTGAGCTGGAGAGACAATGCCTTGCAAATCCTAGGGATGAAGAGTCTCCTGGTTTTTTTCCTGGCACTTTAAGACCTGCAGCACAGCTGAATAGTTTGATATACCACAGTAAGAAATGTGGCACTTGTTCATTACTGAGTTTTCTCCTTAGACCAAGAAAGAGAGGTTGTTTTTCCTTTCCATTTCCCCAACTTGGGAATACGTGACTGCTGTGCTGTTTTCCTCGTGCTTTGTCCAGCTGCAGTCATGGGATGCTTTAGTGGGGTCAGGATCTAATGTACAGCTGTGTGTGCTGCAGAACACAGACCATAGCTCTGGAATTTGCCTCAGGACAGAGCCATGAGCTTTGTGCAGAATTCCCCTACCCTGGCAGTTCCATCCAGTTGCACTCTCCACAGGATTTGGACCCCCAACATATGCTTGGAGCTTTTGAGGCAGCTCAGGTGCCCTGCAAAAAGCTTTCAACTTTCCATCCTTCCATTTCCTTTTCAGTACAAAGGAGCCAATATTCAGCTGCTGGATCTGCCTGGAATCATCGAAGGAGCAGCTCAAGGTTGGCTCATGTCTGTGTTCATGTACAGGAGGGATTTGCCCTCAGTAGTGTCCCTGGGTGTCTCAGATATTCACAGGTTTCCTGGGCCAAGAGTTCCTACATTGTCTTTCCAAACCTTTGAGTACTTGATCCTACATGAGGCACGATTCCTATTTCTGAGCCCACACAAGGGTCTATATGTAGCAGAAGATGGTTTTCTGGAGGTGGGAGCCAAAGCAAGCCAGTCACTTCTCACCTCCTTGCCTGGGTGTTAAGTGGCTCGTCTGTTTTCTGGTGCTGAGGAAATCTATAGAAGGATGCTGGAGAGGCAGAGGGGGAATTACAGCTAAACACTAACCATGTTTGAGTAATTCCCTGAGTTCCTGCCAGTCCTCCCATGACTCCTGTTTCTGGGAAGAGATGTTGGCTTTGTCTCTCTGTGTTGTCATTGTCCTCACTAGCTGCTTGTGTCTGAAGATAGCTTAGGAAATCAGAGAGTTGTGGAACATCTGGGAAGGGACTCACAGGGATCATCCAGTCCAACTCCTGGCCCTGCACAGACACCCCAACAATCTCACCCTGTGCCTGGTGTTGTCCAAATGCTCCTGGAGCTCTGGCAGTCTTGGGGTCTTGAACATTCCCTGGGGAGCCTGGTCGGTGCCTGACCACCCTCTGAGGGAAGAACTTTTTCCTAATATCCAACCTAACCCTCCCTGGCACAGCTTCAGCCATTCCCTTGGGTCACCACAACAGTGCCTGTGTTTCCTAAGGCACCTTCTGGCACTGATCTCCTCTCTGGTGAGCTCTCTGTGCTGCCTGGAGCTGCTGCCAGAGCTCTCAGCAGCTGATGGCAGCCAGAACAGCACTGCAGGATCTTTCTCCTCACTTTCAAGCTGCTGCACAGGGCAGGAGTCCCCATCTGTGACAGAACTCAGCTGGTTCCTCTTGCTGATGTGCATCCACCTCCTGTCTCCCCAGGGAAGGGCAGAGGCCGGCAGGTGATCGCTGTGGCCAGGACAGCAGATGTCGTTATCATGATGCTGGATGCCACCAAGGGCGAGGTGCAGAGGTGAGTTTGTGCTGGGCATGGGGGGGTAGGCTGGGCTCAGAGCTTCCCAGATGCCCAAAAAACATGCCAGCTCTCTGAGGAATTGTGGAGAGCATCTGGGGAATGAGGAGTTAAACTGTTGAGTGCGAGATGGAGGTTGGACTCCATGAGAAGCATCCTACTGACTGGTGTGGGTGCTCCACTGAAGGGTCATTCCTACAGGATGGCTGTGAGAGATAGGAATGTCAGCCTGGATTTCCACCACAGACTCTGACCTGCATTAGGTGGGGTTTAGGTTTTAATGAAAGCTTGTGGCAAGGCTGTATCAACGCAAGAGTTGAAAAAGAAAGGTCTGGGAGTCACCTGGCCATGTTCAGCCTCATGAGTGCTAACATGCAGTGTCCCTGCAGGGCCTTGCTGGAGAAAGAACTGGAGTCTGTAGGAATCCGACTGAACAAAAGCAAACCAAATATCTACTTCAAGGTGAGGCTTCCTGAGCTCCTGCAGGCACAGCTTGTGTCTACCTGCCTGCTCAAAGCTGAGCTCACTCTGTACTGCCCCTTGTGTTGGACAGTTTGAGGGGGCTGTGAATTTGCAGAATATTCTTACGCTGCTTTTTTGCCTCCTGCAGCCCAAGAAGGGTGGAGGCATCTCCTTCAACTCTACTGTCACATTGACTCAGTGCTCTGAGAAGCTGGTTCAGCTCATTCTCCACGAATACAGTATCCTTTCCTAAAATAGGACACCCTTAAGCCATCAGCAGCTCATGGTTCGAGTGGTTCTTGCTGTGGGACAGCCTTGGTGTCACTTTGGTGCTGGCTGGTTGGCAACAGGCTGTCACAAGGGAGCTCAGCCTCTGTGGTGTGTTTGCATTTGGGCCTTGACAGTGTCCACCTCAGAAATCTTCAACGCCGAGGTCCTGTTCAGAGAGGATTGTTCCCCTGACGAGTTCATTGATGTGATTGTAGGAAACAGGGTCTACATGCCGTGCCTCTATGTGAGTATCCTGGGCAGCCTGGCTTCTGTCACGTCCAGCATCTCTTTTCTGTGCCAAAGGAAAAGTTGGAACTTCACAGAATTATGGAACAGTTTGGGTGGGAAGGGACCTTGAAGCTCATCTTGTTCACCCCCCTGCCATGGGCAAGGACACCTTCCACAAGACCAGGGTGCTCCAAGCCCCATCCAACCCGGCCTTGAGCACTTCCAGGGAAGGGGCAGCCACAGCTTCTCAACTTCTCTGGCCACCTCTGCCGGGGCCTTCCCACCCTCACAGGGAAGAATTTTTTCCCAATATCCCATCTAACCCTGCCTTCTCAATTTAAAGCCATTCCCCCTTGTCCTATTACTCCATGCCCTTATTCCTGGCTCCTAAAACAGTAACAATTTGGGGTTTTAGAGGTGGAAAACGGCTCAGCAGGGAGTTTTTTATAGGCTTTGGATGTGAAGCTGTGCTGTGTGTGTTCTCTGGGCCCTCTTGTGGCTGGTGCTGCCCTGGAGCAGCAGAGCTTCCAATCCTGGTGCCGAGGGTTTGCTGCCACGTGCGGAGCCTCCGATTCCCCTGCTGCCAGCTCCGTGCTTGGCTTTTCATGTCTGGTCCCTTGTGTGCCAGAGGTCCCTTAAAGGCTCTGTTTGTAGCCACTGGGTCTGTTTGAACTCAAAGACACCAGAGAACGTGTTCCGAGTCATCCCAAAGGGAGAATTTTTAAAGGCCAAAATTTATATTTAGGCTTCTGAATTTTAATAGTTTGTTTTACTGAGAGCCTTGGCTTATCCTTTGACAGGATCTGTGTTTCTGTTTCAGGTGCTGGAACTACCTTGTTATTTCTACATCTTGCTGAATTGTCTTTCTAAGGGCTGTGTTGTTTTCCCTTTGCTTTAGGTTTATAACAAGATTGACCAGATATCCATGGAAGAGGTGGATCGTCTTGCTCGGAGGCCCCACAGTGTTGTTATCAGGTAGGAGCTGTCACGTTGCCTTTTCTGATGGTCTGTCTGGTGTGGGGTTTGTTTCACTGCTTTCTGAGACCTTTCTCCAGCTTCTCCCAGGAAGGGACTTCTCCCGGGGCTGCTGGGGTGGGAAGCAGAGCTGCTGTCCAGCTTTTCCCAGATTTCCTTCCCCTGAAGAGGCAAGCAGCTTGGCTTCCCCATGCAGGGACACCTTCCACTAGATCAGGTTGCTCCAGGCCCCATCCAACCTGGCCTTGAACAATTTCAGGGATGGAGCAGCCAGAGACTCTCTGTGCAACCTATTTCAGTGCTTCTCCACCCTTGTAGTAAGGAATTTCTTCCCAATATCTAATTTAACCCTGCCCTCCTTCAGTGTAAGGTCATTTCACCTTCTGTTTTTTCTTTCCTTGCCTTATTATCAAAGACTTTCCCCTCATTTCATTCTCCAGCACCTTAATAAAGACATTTTGCCTTGTTCTTCTGGATCTCTAATCACAACAGCAGTAAACAGTTGTTCCTGTTGTTTTGCAGCTGTGGCATGAAGCTGAACCTGGACTACTTGCTGGAAAAGCTCTGGGAATACCTGGCACTCACCTGCATCTACACCAAGAAACGGGGACGTAAGTGACCACGAGCTGAACAGAAGGTTTGAAAGGCACAAATGCTGCTGCCCATGGAAGGCAGACAGGCTACCAGCAGGACTGGTGCCTTGGAAATGCTGGAATTACACCCTCCCAAATCATCATTCAGCTCTTGGGAAATGCTTCTTGCTCTGTCTGATCCTGCCATGTGTGGATCCCACCATGGCCTTCCTGTTGTATTTTACAAGAGCTGAATTTTCATAAGCCTTTGCATGATATAAGGGAATAAAGTGTGCAAGTTCACAGCTTTTTTCCTTGTTATGCACACTGTGATGAGCTGTTCAGCCCATCACAACCCAGAAGAAGTTTTCTGTTCCTGCTGGAAGAAATTTGGTGATTCTCATGCCCTTGGCAGTGCCTTTGAACCTCCTTTTGCTTTATAACCCACTTACAGCTTCTTCCAATGATGAAGGCACATCTATAACGTGCTCTATTTGGTTGTGAACAGCTGAACTTGGGTGGATGTGAGGAAATCAAGGAATTTTCTCTGAGCTTGTTAAGCTCACAAATCTTGGGGATTGTGGTTTTCTTTGAGCAAGTGTGTTTTGACTTGGGTGGTTTTGTTTCTTGTAAGTCAAGGGCTCGGGATGGAGTTGGATCAGGGTTGTGAGGAAGCTGCTGACTGTGTGGAGTGGGTAATTGCACTTGTGGGTAGTGGAGAGCTGATTTGGTGCTTTCAGGTACTGGATCCCTGTTCTGTCTGGGAGCAGGAAGGAGGAATTTGGGAGTAGTAAGCACAAGGTGATGTGAGATGGTGTCAGCATTTTAGAACACACTTGATAGAAATCCAATGCTTTTCCCCCCCCTTCTGCTTCTCCACAGAGAGACCAGACTTTACAGATGCCATTATTCTACGGAAAGGGGCCTCTGTGGAACATGTGGTAATTTTTCTGCATCTTTTACATTTCCCTGTGTGCAGAAGGCAGTTCCTCTTGGACCTGCTGTGATTTGTGCTTCATAAAGCTCAGGACATGTCAGTGTTTAGTTGGGCTTCTCCTTTTGTTGCCTTTACTGCTTTTATCTGCCTCAGGTTTCTTTCACAGCTGCTCTAAAAGGTAATTATTTAATGCAGCCCAGTGAAAAAGCACATGGAAGTAATGGAATGGGGCTTTGTGTGGGCTGGTGATTCCTGTGTCTGTTCTGTATTGTTTCAAGTGTTGTTAACTCTTTTTTGTGATTTGTGCCATAGACTTGAGTTTGTTTTAATTCCTGGGTATTGAAAAAGTTGTTTGCAAAGTGGTGTCTTTTAAATACTTCAATTTCTGCCTGTCTGTCTTGCAGTGCCATCGGATTCACAGATCATTAGCCAGCCAGTTCAAATATGCCTTGGTGTGGGTAAGTGTTAGACAGATGCTGGAATCTTTGTCTTCAGGTGTCTCTGACTGGTCTTGTAACCCTTCTCCCCATTTTTTGCTTTAAAGGGGACAAGCACAAAGTACAGCCCTCAAAGAGTGGGCTTAACCCATATCATGGAGCATGAAGATGTCATTCAGATTGTAAAGAAGTAACTGCTGGTGCCTGGCCTTGTCTTTAATCACTGCAATTGGAACTGACCACGTAAAAACGAAACAAAACGCATACATACAAAAAAAAAAAAAAGGAAAAAAAAAAAAGAAAAATGGAGATGTGTTCCAGAGCCAGGAAAGCTTCTGTGAAGCTCCTTCTCTTGGAGAAAAGCAGAAAATGAGGCTATTGTGCTTGCAGGTGGGGATGGGGAAGATGGGTTTCCATCTCACAGCATTTCAGGCCAAGTAATGTTTCTTAAAAATTGAAAAGGAGCCAGTTCTTCTAGGACACAATTCCAATTTCACAGTCAGCAGTGTCCTGTCCCTCCTAGGGTTTGCACATGGATCCATGTGCATTCCCAGTGGCAACTGTTTGGGTGGTTTGTGTGAACAAACCTGTCCCTGTGCTTTGGGCTGTGAGAGCATTGCTGATGCTTTGCTGCTTATCCATTCACTTAATTTAAGCATGGATCTGGAACAGAATCAGAGTTCTCCCTCCCCTGCTCACTGGACATGTCTCTGAAGCTGAGACAACCCCAATTTTTAGTGGTCCCACTCAATTAACACTAAAACCTGGTACTCTGTGCCTCTCCATAGCCTTGCAGTGGGGTTTGTAGGACATCCTGGTCCAACTGGTACTGAGAGATGAGAATTTTAACTGGTAATTGTTAATTAACCTGGCCAGACTGCAGTGGGGTACGATCCAAGAGCTGTAGTCTGGGGTAAGGATTCACTTCTGGCATATCGCTCATTGAGGAGCTGCCTTGGGAGCTTCCTCCTTTGTTGGGCAGGATTTGTCCTGCCCTTTAGTGCCCAACCTGGGATTCTCCTCAACCATGCCCCTAAATTCCAGTTGCAGCTCTGGAGCTCAAGGTACCACCCCATGCCATGAGTTTTACCCCAGCCCTGTTAAACACTGCTTGTCTGGATATTGTTCATCAGAAATCTGGGATTTTTGTAATCATGCTTTTCCATTGAATACTGTTGCTAAACAATTCAGAGTGCCTGATAGAGGACAGCTCTTGCCTTCTGGGATCAAGAGCTGCCAATAGCTTTTATTTTCTTTCATTGGAAAAGGGTTCGGTCTGATGTGGATGCAGAACTGTGAGGACAGGTGTGACACCTGTCTGAGCAGGGTTCCTCCCCTCCTCCCTGTTCCTCCCCACCCCTCACAGCCTGATCGAGCAGAAATGGAAGGATTATTTTATTTGAGAAAATAAAAAGTTGTTATTTCATGTGAATAGTGGGTAGATGGCTTGGTGTGTTTCCTAACTCCTTTTTACCTTTTTTACCTGAGGAACCCTGGCTGCTGTCACAGGAGATTTAGGGGGCAATAGAAGGTGAAGTGGCTGCAAGAGACTGGTGATGGGAGATAAGTAGATACTATACACAGTGCCCAAGCTAAGAAGGTGACTTTGAACTCTGTAAGTTCTCTTCCCTGTTCCTGGCTTTGTTCACAGCTGGAGGGCAGAGGAAATCCTGACCACGGAGGCAGTGAGTGGAGAACAAGCTCCAAATTATCCACATTATCCCTGATCTGGCAGTGGAAAGCTGGCCCTTCCCGGTGTGAGCTGGGTGGGATGCTGTTCCAGCACATTAACTCACCCTTCCCATTTCCCATGAAGGTCGCACAGGCAGAGTTGCCCTCACAAAGACTAATTTTGGTTTAGTTTTGTCCCTGAGTTTCTGACTTTTCCATCCAAATCCTGCAACCTGGCAAGCCTTGGCACGGAGCTGGGCAACCAGAACTGCTGACAGGGCTTCATCCTCAGCCCAGGTAGTGCTGGGAGCCAGAGGGTGCTTGATGTGAGGCTGAAATGCACAGTGTTACCTGCTAAAACCTGTCCTTGAATAGCTGGTGCTACCTCAGTGTGTGTTTCAAATTGATTTTGGCATATCGTTGTTAAAACCCTCTCTGCCTAATTAGCTTCATTTAGGAAAATGGGCATTTTATCCTGTTCAAAATGAACAGATACATGATTAAAATTGGAATGGGGATGAAGTAAAAATAGTTAAGCTAGAAGAAGCCAACTTGTTTTTTCAGAGACTGTAGCTTTTTTGGCAGCAAGTTTATAGCTGCATTTGAAAATGCACCATTTAATTGCAGTATTCCTTCTTCAGGCACTTCCCTAATTGTTCTGCACTGATGTTAAAAGCAGCAAACATTGCAGTTCGTGCTGGAGTGAGTTTGCCTCCAAGAGATCTCCAAGTCCTGAAAAGACAAAATTCGAAGGGCAAGGGGTAAATGTGCTGCAGCATTAGGGTTGTACTGGAGCCTCCTGAGGTTTATGGAATTTGCAGCATTTCAGTATTTAAAGGGGCTTATAAAATAGGTGGATAAGGACTTTTTCCAAGAGCATGCAGTGAACAGGAAAAGTGGGAATGGTTTTAAACTGAAAGGGGGGATACAGATCAGATGTTAGGAGGAAATTCTTCCCCGTGAGGGGGGGTCAAGCCCTGGCCCAGGCTGCCCAGAGAAGCTGTGGCTGCCCCATCCCTGGAAGTGTCCAAGGCTAGGGCTTGGAGCAACCTGGGATAATAGAAGGTGTCCCTGCCTGTGATGGGGTGGAACAAGATGAGCTTTGAGCTCTCTTCCAACCCAGACTATTCTGGGATTTTATGCATTGACCAGAACCCCTCACTGGGGAGCTGCTGAAGGAAATATGATCAGAGTCTCCTTGCTCGGTGTTGGGAGAAGGGCTCTCCAGGAGGATGGGTGCAGGCAGGAGCTGTGGATTTGCTCCCAGAAGAGCAGCACCCTGCATTTCTGTGCTGTAGGAGGAGAGCCTTGGCTGGATGACACTCAGAAAAAGCTGCCCTCAGCAGCCCTGCTGGTGCTCTGTGCCGCAGCTCCGGCCTTTCCTCTGCTCTTCCAGCTTCCTCCAGGCTCATTCATGCTGTTCTCAGAGAGCTGTGTTCATCCTGCCCCATCTCTGGGGCCGTTCCCCTGCCTGAGCACAGCCGTGCAGCACTCCAGGTGTGGAGCAGGGTGGATCAGCTTCACCACAGCCCATCAGCCACCCTCCGTCTAGCGCTGGAACCAGCAACGGCTCGAGGCGTGCTCTGTTTAAAATGCCTGTTCCAGGCAATCAAGCAGGTTTGATTGGCTGAACACTCCTCTTATAATTTAATTTAGTCAGGAATCGTTTGCAAGGTAATAAAAAGCGACTCTGCCTCCAAATCCATTCATTTAATTCAATGAGAGACGGTTGCTGCAGCGGGCTTGCCTCAGCCAGCTCCCCTCACCCCATCACAGTGACATCTCAAAGTGCTGCTCAGGGCCGTATATAAGAGTCACGATCCGCAGTGACAGCTTAATTGTCTCAAATGCTGACAAGGGTCACCCCAACCAGCCATCGTGAGTGGCGCAGAGCCGGCTGGGGAGGCTGCGGAGAGGAGGATTTATGGCTGGCAAATAGTTTTGAATTCCTCTGGTTGCGCCTACTAAATGATGAACCTGCCCCCAGGGGATTTGGGCTATTGATTGTAATTTGCAGTTAAGCCCTCGTGTTCTGAGGAATCAGCATAATAAATACCCACCGCATTACGGCTGGGACGTGCCTGCCTGGAGGAGAAGGAAGCGGAGGTTTTCCTGGCTCGGGTGCTGCAGCAGGATGCTCTCTCTGCCCCTGCATTTGGGAGAGCCACAGGCTGCATCACTGCAGGGAAATGGTGCCCAGTTTGGTGGGATGCAGAATCCCAGTGCTGGAGTAGGGACACTGAAGTGTTCTGAAAGGAGATGGAATGTCCTGCTCGTGCAGGGAGGAGAGGATGCTCTGGTATTTTTGGGGTGATGGGTGTCTAGATCCCTGCCAGAACCTCTGCAGCTGATTGGTCCCAGCCCAGCTTTGGAGAGGGGTGTGAGGGAGTGCATTTGTTCCTCACTCCCATGTTCTGTGATTTCTTCTAAACTTCCATTGGTTTGGGGGCAGGAATGGGTCAAGGCCATTTTCCAGCTGTTCGCATCTGGGCTACACTTGAGGCTCATTTACGTCCCGGGAAGGATGTGAGACAATCCAGCTGTGTCACCAGGGATGCAAGGGACAGGGACCACAGGAGGAGGGGACCCTCACCCCTCCAGCCACTCCCTCCCTGCTACTCCCCATCTCTGTGAGGGAAGATCAGCTCCCATCCTTTTGCTCATGAGTGGAGATGAGAATAATAGCAGTCATCAAATATGCATTGGGTCCCTCTGCTCAGCAGCGATGGTCCCGCAGCTGCCAGGGGAGGGATGGTCCCTGCAGGGAGCGGAGCCGGGAGCACGGCACTGGCAGAGCACCGAGCCAGCCCCACGCCATGCAGGGCAACAGGCTACCCCAGGTGAGTGGCTGTGGGTGCCCTAGCTGGGTGGCACCTCCCTTGGGCTTGCAGGTGCCACGGTGGCTTGGCCAGGAAGGGATCTTTGTGTGCAATGATGGTTTTTAAGTGAACGCTGCAGTTCAGGTTGTCCTGGTCAAGATGTGTGGTGTCCCCTCACCTCTGCCTGTTCCTGCCTGTCTGCTTGTTGTCTTTATCTTCCCTTATCTCACCTTCTGCCTTTCCACCTTCTCCACAGCCCCACATTCCCACTGCCCTCCAGAGCACAGCAGCCTCCCCTGCGCAATCCCTAATTCCTTGGAACTCTCTACCCCATGTTTCCTACCACCCCTTCCCTACATTCCTTTTACCTCGGGGCTGTTTTGCCCCAGGAAAGCTCCTGGGCTTGCCTCTGGGACTGAGGTGATGGCACAGGGCTGTGACCTGGCTCCAGGGCTGCCAGCCAGCATATTCCTGGGAGCGTGCCAGCATCGCGCCCAGCTGGTCTGTGCTTCCAGCATCAGCTCTGGCCTATCTCCTCCCGTAACACCTCCCTCGTGGGGAGCAGGCAGCAGCTGGCAGGCAGGGATTGCCATGTATTGCTCATATGCTGGGTCTCCATCCTCATTTTGGAGGCAGGAACTGGAGAGGGGGGGAAATTAGCCGTGTCGGGGGGGTGATGGGTGCTTGGGGGAGCAAAGAAAGGTCCCACAGTGCCTCAGGGGCTTGGATGGCTGTGTCATTGTCGCATTGCTGGAAGGGTCCAGCTTATCCCCGTGCTCCCAGCATCCCTGGAGCTGTGGTTGGAGTGGCAGGAGCTGTGGCTGGGCTTCTTCACCTGCTCACAGGCGTTTGAAAGTGGATGTTCAGTGACGCAGAACTGAAGACAGGGAAGGGGATGTGCTGAGAGGTGCTACCACAGCCGGGAGGTGCCTGGGCTGGCTCTGTGGTGCCCGAGTGTGGAGCTCCTGGGAGACACGGCAGCGCCGGGGCCGGCGTGGTGTGGTGTGGTGGCACGGAGCCCTGCTCCGACTGTAACTGGAAACAGGCTGTAAGCGGACCCAGGGCCGGCTGGTGACCGCAGATCTGCCTGGAGACGTGGAGCTGCTGCCTCTGGAGCTCTGCCCGCCGATGCCGGCACTCCAAAGGTACAGTCCTGGGCAGCCGCGCGTCCTGCCGGGCTGGGGAGGGTAAACCCCCGAGGCCAAAGTCTTCATCCTCTCCCGCATCCAGCCATGGCACAGCCTCAGGCTGTGGCAGTGGGACCAGGGCTGCCCCGGGCCGTGTCCATGGGGTGAGGTGGCTTTCTCTGCCTCATCTACGTGGCTGGAACCATTCAGGATTGATCTGGCCAAAGGATGCTCTGGGCATCTTCTACCCTGCCACCACCGTGGTACCCCCTGCCACCACGGAGATCCCTCACTGCACAGGTTTCTCTCCTGTGCACTGCTGCTGGATGCAGCCATGCCCAGACACCCTGGAAACAGCCACCATGTGTGAGTGCCCCCCACACATTTGTGTCCATCCCACTGCATCTGGGCACAAAAGCCTCTTGTCCATCTCTGGTGTGCCAAAGGCAGGTGAACCCTCTGCCCAGGATGAAGAACATGGGGAGGTGCTTTCAGGGTCTGGTATGGAGGCTGAGACCATGGAAGGCAGCATCTGTGTGGAATCAAGCACCCTCTCTCTCCCTTTATTCCCCCTCTTGGAGAGCCCTTGTCATGGGCAGGGAGGCACCACGGGCACAGACATGACAACTGCACAGGAGTTGTGCCAGCGCCCAGGGCACCAAGAGCCCTGCCTCGGCCACTGCCCTGCCTGAGGGGAACAGAGGTAGGGACCGTGAAAAGCAGTGGGGTGGTGGCAAGGACTGCCCGAGTGGTGGGATTGCTGGGGGTGACCAGCAGCAGCTTTTCACCTGCCAGCTTTGCTCTCTGCCAGCAGAGAGGGAAGGGCTGTGTCCATGCCCAAGGTGGTTCCCTGCCACATCGTGGTGCCCAGGCTCTGTGTGCCCATGCCGAGAGGAGTCGTGGTGTGGTCTTTTGGGGCAGGCTCTGTCAGCCCCACATGGCCCATGGCAAACCTATGCATGAACTGTGCCAGTGCCAGGTAGGGCATCCCACAGGGTGATGCTCCCGTGTGGCTTGGGCTCTACTGATGTTCCTTCCAACTGATCCTGTGTTTCTGTCACCCCATAGACCCTCTCCTGATGCCTGCTAGGTGCCTCTCCTACCACTCTGTCCCTCTGCTCTCCCTGCACTCCAGAGCTGCCTCCATCTGTGCAGACCAGGATGTCTCTGTCCCAGAAATTAATGCAGGGAGCAGGCAAAGCCAAGGGATCATGGTGGATGCCCCTCTGCTGTAGATGTGGCAGGGAGGGACCAAGCTGGGGAGAATACAGTGCCAGGAGGTGCCAGCCATGGGTTCTTCTGGTCCTGGGGGAGAACAATGGATTCAGTCCAGCAGCTGCTGCTGGTTCCACGGTTCTGCCAGGTGCTGCACAGCTGGATACTTCTGTCACCCCAAACAGATCCCCTGTAAAGGGGTGCAGCAGGTGCTGCCCCTGCCCACACTGGCCCCACTGCTGCCTGCAGGTGATCCATGTGGGACAGCGAGTTCCCACCACTGCTGCTTAAACTTTGATGAGCTGCAGCTACAGGAATCCAGGCCTGTCATTAACATTTGATGTGGTCACCCCACGCCTGGGCACGTGTGTGAGCAAACACGCTGCTGGCACTGCCACGGGTCACACGTGTGGCACATGCAATCCCCCCTGCCAGCTGTGTGTGGGCACGTGTGGCACTCTGCACGTACCTGCCACCTGGCATGGCATGAGGAGTGCCCCTGTGGGCTCTGGACTCCTCAGTGCTTCCCAGCAGGGCTGTGGAATTTGTTCTGGTGTTGGGTCCTTCCCTTGTGTTTCTCCCTTTGGGTGTGTTCCCACTGCTGCCTTGGGCTCTGCAGAACTGTCACCTCTCTCTTGGTGCCGCCGTTTGGCTTAACGGAATCCCTGGGCTTCATCCGTCTCCATGATGACTGGAGGAAGAGGCTGATTCCTCAGAGAGGGGCAGAGGAAGCCCCGAGGCGTGAAGAGGTGGCACGATCCCGTTTTGGGGTAACGGTGCAGTCTCTTGCAGCGTCCCCCTGAGGGGATGCTCCCAGCAGCAGGGGCCCTTCCTTGCTCCTTCGGAAAAGTCTCGGGGCTGGCGTGGTGCATCCCTTACATTATTCATACCGCCGCGAGCCTGGTGGTTGGGTTACAGCCGGAACCCAGCCACCGGCACCGCGCTGCCGATCCGCGGGGTGCGCGGGAGGCAGGAGCAGCTCCGCCGGGCTGCCCCGGGGCCGTGTCCCGCCGCCCCAGCGCCATGCCAAGCGGGCGGCCACCGGCGCCCGAGGGAGCCACGCACGGGTATGTGCCTCGCCAAACTCGGGCACAGGTAAATACTCACCCGGGGCGGGCGGCGGGGTCGGGAGCCGGCCGGTGTGCCGGGAGCAGGCTCCTGCCGGCGCAGGGCATCATCTCCCAGGGCCCCGCTGGGGCCGGAGCATGAGCGCCCGCCACTGCCAGGATGGCAGGCAAGAAGGGGGAGCCCAAAGGGAAAGCAGGCAAAGGGAAAGGGAAGGATGGCAAGAAGGGCAAGAAGGAGGATCCCAACGAGTCAGAGGATGCTTCGGATGCGGAGTTGCTGAAGGCAGAGGAGAGCGAGGAGGTGGAGGAGGTAAAGGAGGAAAAGGAGGAGGAAAAGGAGAAGGAAAAGGAGGAGAAGGATGAGGAGGAGGTGGCTGCAGAGGAACCCAAGAAGGGGAAGGGGAAGGAGAAGAAGGGTTTGCCCAAGGCAGGAGTGGGGAAGAAACTGGGCCTTGGGAAGAAGGTGCAGCAGGAGACAGAGGAAGGGGAGGGTGAGAGCAGTGCTGCAACAGCCAAGAAGAACATGAAGGGCACCTCCAAGTTGGCGATGGGGCTGGCAACCGACAAGAAGAAGAAAGGGGCCAAGGGAGCAGAGGCCAAGGGCCAGCCCAAAGAATCTGTGGAAGCTGGCCCAGCTGAAGAGGAGGCGGCAGCGCTGCCAAAAGCCCGGGCAAAGCGGAGCCTCCGCAGCACCTCGAAGCTCTTCCTGGGCTTCAAGAACCTGGGGTTGCGTCGGCCCAAGAAGGGACAGTTCAAGAACACATCTCGCTTCTTCTGGGGGCTGCATAAGCACAGCACTAAGAAGAGGAAGAAGAAGAAGAACAAGGCGGTGCTCAAGTCCACCTCCAACCTGATGATGCGCTTCAAGCGCGTGGGCAAGAAGAGGAAGGAGGAGGAGGCCAAGAAGGAGGCACCATCGAAGCCATCCTTCCTCCTGCTGCGGCGGGGCGGGCAGGTCCCTGAGGATGGCGAGTCGCTCTTCCGGCGGCGCCCGGAAAGGAAATTCAAGCCACGGGCGCAGGTGCTGAGCAAGGCGGCCGCCGCCACAGGCTGGCTGGCCAGGAAGGTGCTCTCCCGGCGCGGGCGGCTGGTGGGGGGCAGCCGGGCGACAGACACGGCCTGGCTGTCCCGTATCGGTGCCAAGAAGCTGCCATTCCCAGCGGAAGACGAGATCCTCAGGCACCGGGCCAACATGAAGCGGATCCCTGGCAGCGTCGGGCTGTCGGCCCCCAGCACTTCGCGGCAAGGCAGCACGGTGAGGCGGCCGTCCCGGCGGCGCTCCCAGCGCTCGGCCGCAGAGCCGATGGTTCCGCGCTACGGCTGGGCCGAGGAGGAGAACGGAGCTTACAGCCGCCGGCGAGGCTATGGCAAGGAGGATGGAGCCTATGGCTCCCGCCGTGGCTATGCCAGGAAGGAAGATGGAGCCTATGGGCCTTGGCGCAGTCACCCCAAGGAGGAAGATGGAGCGTACGGCCCCCACCACGGCTATGCTGAGGAGGATGGAGCCTATGGCCCGTGGCATGGCTACAGCGAGGAGGAGGATGGAGCCTATGGCCCCCGGCACAACTACTCTGAGGAGGAGGAAGGCTACATGCAGAACCCAGCTTACCCAGCAGGGTACGGCCTAGAGGATGCGGTGCCAAGCCCCTACTCTGACTACCCTGGCTATGAGACGGAGGAAGAGTATGATAGCTATGGGGGATTTTGGGAGGACGATGACCAGGCAGGGCACCCCTATGGCTACTCAGAGCTCGAGGATGAGGGACCGTTTGGTGGTGGGTCTCCCCTCAGCCTGTATGACCCGTACAGCAGCGACGCAGAGTACGGTGAGGAGGTTGCAGGGCCCTTTGGCTACAGCGGGGACCCCTACGAGGACTTTGGGTACCCTGGTGGCGAGTACCCTGAGCATCGCATTCAGTACAGCGAGGGCGGGTGGGCGCCGCATGCCCAATCCTCCTGCAACCCCTACGCCCTGGGCCTGGAGGAGATTGCTGAGGGCGAGGAGCCCGAGGAGTGGGAAGAAGAGGAAGAAGAGGAGAAGGAGTATCCCTTCTCCATCCTAAACACCTCCTCACTCCGAGGCATGCGGGAGACACTCTCCTCCAAGCTCTCCCTCAACAGGAAATTCAGGCTCTTCCCCCGGCCCCAGGTCAAGCTTTTCGGCAGGGACCGCCTGGACGTCCCCCTCCCGCCATCCCCTCACCTGCCCGCCGCCCGTGACGAGGACGACTATGACGAGTACGAGCCGCCGCCGCCTCCGGCAGCCCCCAGCCCCGCGGCATCACCGGGACGCCGGGTTTCGGCAGCGCGGGCATGCGGGAGCCCTCTGGGGCAGTTCCTGCAGCGATCCCTCTCGATTCCCCCTAGCCGCCCGTCGCGGGGTGTGGGAGGATTTCGAGGGTCCCGCACCCCCCAGCTCTCCTACAGGCATTCCAGCCGCAGGCTGGCGGGGATGGAGAGCGCCAGTTTGGGGGGCCGGGACCCCGCGCCACGAGCATCTTCAGCCAGGGACCCTTCCCCACCGGCGGGGCCCTGGGGGCAGTCCCTTCCCCGGGAGCCGGGACCTGCGCGCCGGCCGTCGCTCCGTAACCCCTTCGCCAACCCCGGGCGCTCCCCGTCGCCGCCGCCCGTCCGGCCGCGCCCTGGCAGCACGCGGGGCGAGGGGCCACGGCGATCCCCCTCCCTCGGTGCCAGCCTCCGGCGCTTTGGCCCCGAGCCCCCCGCCCCATCCCCGGCCGCCTCCCGCACACCGGGGCCGGGGGGGAGGCGGCTGGGGGGGCCCGCGGCGGCGGCGGGGAGACCTCTGTCATCGCGGCGGAGCAGTCCCCCCGGGCTGCCTCTCCCCCAGGCCTGGCCCCGGCTTCCTGAGCCCCCCACCAAGGCGGTGAAGCCGCTGCAGAGGACCCCTTTCCTGGCACCATCGTCTCGCCCCGGCAGCCGCCGCCTCGGCCCCCCCGGCCCCTCCTGGGATGAGGACCTGCCCCCCTGGCAGGGTGTCCCGCGGGGTCCCGCCGGGGTGCCTCCTCCGCCCAGCCCCGCTCCCAGTACCCCCAAAAGCTTCATCCAGCGCATCGGGCAGCCCCTTGCCGGGATGGCACCCCCCTCCCCACCACCGAGGCCATCTGCTGAAGTGGGGGGTCGCAGCCCCTCCAAGGGGCGCTCCGTGGCGCAGTCCCTGGCTTCGCTGCTCGTAAGGAGCATGGCCCCCACCAAAGCCCCCTCCCCACCACCCACCCGCCATCCCTCCATTCGCTCTCCCTCCTTGCCCCGGCGCCCATCTCGGCGGGACGGAAGCACCCGCAGGTCTCTGAGCCCACCCTCGGGGCGCCGGGGCTGGGCCGACGCCGGGCGCCCCATCCTCCCCTCCAGCCCACACGGCAACCGGAGCCCCTCACCGCCCCGTCGTGCCGCTTTCCCACCACCCCACGGGCGAGCCCCCGGCTCTCCGGTCGTCCCTCGCCACGGCGCTCGTCCCCTGGGGCCGGCGGAGCCCATCGAGGGTGACGGGGCGGCCGGGGAGGAGGGCGCGGGGCGCTACGCGGTGGTGACGCCGCAGGTGCAGAGGTTGGGCTCCTTCCGGCGCGCATCCCGCATGTACAAGCAGCACTGGTCCAAGCAGCACGTCGTGCGGGTGCAGGAGATGCCCGACGCCTGGACAGCCGAGCAGGGCCTCCCCCAGCAGCCCACCCAGCGCGGCCGGCGGTGGGCGAGCCAGTGGGGAGCCGACCTCGCCCGATACCTCTGCCAGCGCCCGCCGGCGGGCGGCTGGAGGGACAGGCACCCCTGGGCGGACGGGTACCTGCGCACCAAGCAGCCCTGGCGCAGCAAGGTAACGCGGGCGGGGAAACCCCTCGGGGGGACGGAGCCGGGGGCGAGCTGGCAGCCGGCGGGATTCGGGGCGGGGTGGCGAGTTGAGGTGGCTAATGGCTCTCCCGGGCTCGAAGGCACCGGTGCCGAGGGGTTTGCAGTGCCCAGGGTAAGGGGCAAATGGCTGTGGGTGGTTTGGGTACTGGCGGGGGTCCTCCCGTGGGGAGCAGATTGGAAGAGGGGACCATCGCCTGTTGTGTATCCCCTTACGAGCGGTCCCTCTGGGGACACTTGATTCTGGCGTATGGAAATGCGGAGACCCGATCCAGCGGGGACAGGTGCAGGTGGCACGGTGACCTGGCGGGGTGTCTGCTTTCCTGCCCACCGCCTGGCCGGGCGCCAGCGCAGGCTCCCGTGTGACACCCGTCCTGCATCACTGTGCGTGGCCGGGGGGAGCAGCCTCATCCCCCTTCCATCACCTCCACTAGTGGTGATGCCCACAGTGAGGGGGACCGGGATTCTCAGGAATTTCCAGGTTTTCCTGGGACCAGCCCCAAGGCAGCCTTGGTGGCCCCCTATTCCTGTGTTCCAGCACTGCTGCTCTCACTTGACACAAAATGCTCCTCCTGGAGGACTGGTTTTGGGGCTGTGAGGTGTTTTCTTAGGGTTCTTGACATCACTGACTGTGTCCCCTGGTTTGGGGTCACAGATGGTGTTTTGGGGTGGTGGTGGTGAATAGGTGGGACACCTGAGGGTGTTGGCACATCCCTGCCGTGATGGGGTGGTTGCTCCTTGCAGATGCAGTCGCTGTGCAGCCTGCCCATCGTGCGGTACCAGGAGCCACAGGAGGAGGATGGGCTGGAGGACATGACCCAGCTGGAGTGAGTGTCCCTGTCCCCTGCACCGTGACTCAGTGCTGTGTGGGACAATGGGGCTGCAGCCTCCAACTACACGACCCTGACCCTGCTATCCCACCCCATCTCATCCTGACATGGGCTCTGCTTCAGCCTCCAGGGGCTGGGGATGCTGGGGACACTCTGGGGACACTCTGGGGACAGCAGACACTCCTTTGTTCCCCTGTCACCCCCTAATTCAGCATCTGCTCTATGCCAGGGACCTCCAGGAGGCTGCGGTGCTGAGCAACCTCCGGACGCGGTTTGAGCGCCAGCTCATCTACGTAAGCTTAGGGGGAGACAGCATCCCCCAAAGACTGCAGGTGTGGGCTAGGGCTCCTAGGGCTCATGGCCCCACACCTCTGTCTCTGGCAGACCTACATCGGCAGCATCCTGGTGTCGATGAACCCGTACCGGATCTACAACATCTACGGGACAGAGCAGGTGCTGCAGTACGAGGGCAGAGCCCTGGGCGAGAACCCGCCGTGAGTACCAGGCTGTCCTCAAATGCCCTGCGGGGATGGGGTCACTCCCACCCTTCATTTTGGGGGTCCTTGCGCTGGGGCAGTGTGGCACCTCACCCCCCCCTGCTTCTCCCCACCCCAGGCACCTCTTTGCCATCGCGAATGTCGCCTACTCCAAAGTGATGGATGCCAAACACAACCAGTGTATCGTCATCAGGTGGGACGTTTGTCTCCATGCACAGCCCCCCGGGGTGCCCCCTAATCAACACCACCCTAATTGCTGTGTTACTGCCACCAGGTTGGCTTGGCCCTGGGGTGGGGTGCTGGAGGTTTTGTGGGGGATTTGGCGTGGGCACCCCCTGCTCAGCTGGTGACAGCCACGGCTGTGCCCCTGTTCTTCATTCCAGTGGGGAGAGTGGCTCAGGGAAGACTGAAGCCACCAAGCTGATCCTGCGCTACCTGGCAGCTGTCAGCCAGAAACGCAGCACTGCTCCACAGGTAGGTTGCTGCCCTGGGGACATCCCTGAGTCCCCATGTCCCCAAGCTCTTCTCCCACCTCCCAGTGCTCTCTTCCATCCCTCCTCATGGTTGTGCTGCTCTCTCCTTGTCCCCATGCTTCCACCTGGACCGTGGCAGATAGAGGTACCAAGGGGACACATGGGCTGGGAAGGTTCAGGGGGACAGAGAATCGTGGTGGCATCTTAGCCATGGCCCGCCAGCTGCAGGGGGAAGGCAGGAGGGACAGCAGGAAATCAGTGCATCCACATGGATGGAGTCTTTGTGTTCTCCCACATCCTCATTTAAGCTGGCTGTGGTGAACAACTCAAATTTGGGCACCCACAGGTGTCTGCATGGAGCATGGGGTGGCAGGGAGGGTGGCAGGGTGACAAAGGGAGTGCCCTAGTCTTGGAGGTGTCCTGTGGTGTGTTGAGTGCCCAGGCTGACCCCCCCAGCTCTCCTCATCACCACAACAGATCCTGGAGGCGACCCCTTTGCTGGAATCCTTCGGCAATGCCAAAACAGTGAGGAATGACAATTCCAGCAGGTTTGGGAAATTTGTGGAAATCTTTCTGGAGGAGTAAGTAATGCTGAGTAACATCTGTGTGGCTGCTCCCACCCTATGTCCCCTGCTGCCCCAGGGGTGTCCAGGCCAACCCAGCCCCTTGTCCCTCGGCTCTGGGAGGACACACAGGGATGGTTTTGGGACAAACCTGGCATTGGAAAGGTGATGGCACCTGGGGTAGGGGCAGGGACACTGTGACCTGGGCTGGCACCCTGACCATTCCCAGTCCCCACCTCATATCCCATCCCATCCTCTCTTGGCCCCACTGATCCCAACAGGGGGGGTACCTGATAATCACCCCGGAGTGCAGTGCTTGAGCCAGGTACAAACACCTCTCCCTGCCCACCCATCCCTGGTGGGGGACACTTGGGGACCAGCACTGACCCCCAATGTTTTGGGGGCACTGGGGCATGGCTGGGTGCCTTGGGGGGCCACAGCCCCTGCCCACGCCGAGGTTGCCAGCCTGGTGCCCACTCTCACCCTCGCAGCGGCTTGATCTGCGGTGCCATAACCTCGCAGTACCTGCTGGAGAAGTCCCGCGTGGTCTTCCAGGTGTGTGGCGAGGGGATCCTGGGCTCTACCCCCCACTCTGCCCCCTCTGCCACCCCCTCCCCAGCTCTGTCCTCTGCTCCCCAGGCCAAGAGCGAACGCAACTACCACATCTTCTACGAGATGCTGGCAGGGCTGCCGTCCCAGCAGCGGCAGCGGTACTGCCTGCAGGGCGCCGAGACCTACTACTACTTGAACCAGGTAGTGTGTCCCCTCCCCAGCCCCCCACAGCCTGATTTCTGGGGGGCTGCCCAACCTCAGGGTGCTGGTGGGTCCCTGAGTCATCAGGGTGAGGATGAGGAGGATGCTCAGGGCAAGGGTGACCCCCCACACTGTGGGTGCTGACCCCCCTGGGACCCACTGATGGACCGAGGGGGTTGTGCCAGGGTGGGAACTGTGAGATTCCGGGCAAGGACGATGCTGAGGATTTCCGTCGGCTGCTCAACACCATGGAGGTGCTGAACTTCAGTGTGGATGAGCAGAACAGCATCTTTCGCATCCTCTCCTCTGTCCTCCACCTGGGCAATGTCTACTTTGAGAAATACGAGGTACCCCATGGGGAGCTGGGCCGTGCTCCTCAGGCATGATTTGGGATGTGGCAAATGGGGGATCATCACATCCCATGGCATCCCTGTGTCCTGCAGACTGACTGCCAGGAGGTCGCCACGGTGGTGAGTGCCACAGAGATCCGGACGGTGGCTGAGCTGCTGCAGGTGTCCCCTGAGGGCCTGCAGAAAGCCATCACCTTCAAGGTGACGGTGAGTGCAGGGGGGCACAGGCTGGAAGGGGGTTCCTGGCCCTTGGGGACCATGGCTGATGTTGCTGAAACTCCATCATGCCATTTCCCAACCAGGAAACGCTGCGGGAGAAGATTTTTACCCCTCTGACTGTTGAAAGCGCCGTGGATGCCAGGTAGAAGGAAGGGAGGCTGCACTGCAGGAGGGTATGGGGGGGCCTGACCCCCAGAAATGGTGTAGGAAGTGAAATGCCAGCTGGGAAAGGGGATGGCCAGGTCCTCTAGTGTGGATTAGACTCTGTGGTGATTAAAGCTGGTGCTGTGGTGGGTGCTGGCTGTGGCAGTGGGGTACACTGGTGCTATTCTGGAGCTCCAGCACTCTGCTCATGTCTCCCCTTCCCAGGGATGCCATTGCCAAGACCCTCTACTCCCTGCTCTTCAGCTGGCTCACAGACCGCATCAACAAGCTGGTGTACCCGCGGCAGGAGGCCCTCTCCATTGCCATCCTGGACATCTACGGCTTCGAGGTGAGCAGGATTCCTCCCACCTCCATCCTGGCTCAGTCCCAGATCCATCCTCCCAGGCTCCATGGCTCTTCCTTCTTGCAGGACCTCAGCTTCAACAGCTTTGAGCAGCTGTGCATCAACTACGCCAATGAGTACCTGCAGTTCTTCTTCAACAGGATTGTGTTCCAGGAGGAGCAGGTGGGGCTGCTGGGCAGTGCTGGGCTCTGCCTTGTGCTGTGGGGCCAGGGGCTCTGGGCTGACCTGGTGCCCTCCCTGCAGGAGGAGTATCTCCGGGAGCAGATCGAGTGGAAGGAGATCCCCTTCAGCGACAACCAGCCCTGCATTGACCTCATCTCCCAAAAACCCTACGGCATCCTCCGGATCCTGGATGACCAGAGCTGCTTCCCCCAGGTGAGGGGGTGTCTGGTGGTGACGTGCAGCCGGCGCTGGGAGGTCTCTGTGGCTGGGGAATTACCATGGCTCTGGGCTGTCCTGGACAACCTGGGAACATCCCCAGCTTCCTCCAGGCTGGATAAGCCCAAAGAATCACAGAAATCACAGAATCACAGAATGGTTTGGGCTGGAAAGGACCTGGAAGATCACCTAGTTCCAACCTGCTGCTTAATTGCCCACGCCGTATCTCACTCCGGTGTCCCTTTCCAGGCCACTGACCACACATTCCTCCAGAAGTGTCACTACCACCACGGGACAAACCCGCTCTACACGAAGCCGAAGATGCCACTGCCCGAGTTCACCATCAAGCACTATGCAGGGAAGGTGACCTACCAGGTATGTGACATTGGGATGCCCAGCTGGGCTGTTAAGGCAGGTTAAAGAGGAGGTTGATCCTGCACCAAGGAGAGAAATGCATCCCAGGTGGTCTGGCTGGGGTCCTGAAGCTCCTTGCCTCACCCTGTCATCCTGCCAGGCTCCTCACCATGAGGTTTTGCTATTTGCCAGGTTCACAAGTTTTTGGATAAAAACTATGACCAGGTCCGTCAGGATGTGCTGGACCTGTTCCTCAGCAGCAGGACCAAGGTAGGGCCCTGCCTGGCCCTGGCTCTGCAGTGACACTGGGCACCAGTAGCCCCCTTTCATACATCCCTTTCCATGTCCCCAAGAGTGTGTCCCCATGGCTGGTGAAGACCAGGGGGACCGGAAGCAGAGGATGCCTCTGGCTCCACCCATGGCACCCTCTGGGCTTTGATCCCTCAAGCGTTTGGCACAAACAGGGCTACTCTTGTGCTTTCTATCTTTATGCATATCCTCATCCCTATCCCTATCCAGGCAATCCAGCCACAATTAGGGGATGTGACTTGCTCAGGGTTGGGCAAAAAAGCAGTGGCCAGGCTGGAAAGAGGATCCAGGAGACCTGCACCATCCTGGCCACCTTCCTCCTCTCTAAAACTTGCTGTCTCCCCAAGGTGGTGGCCAACCTCTTCTTCGGCCATGCCCAGGTGATGGCCCGGCAGAGGAGCCTCATCAGGAGGAGCAGCACCAGGACACGGCGGTACAAGGCTCCCACTGTGGCCGCACGGTTCCAGCAGTCGCTCCTGGAGCTGGTGGAGAAGATGGAGAGGTTAGTGTGGGCAGGGTGGGCAGCCAGGCTGTGCACTGGGCTGTTGGGAACAGGGTCACAGCTGGACCTGAGCCCAAGGTGGCCAGGCTGGCTTTGTCCCCTGTCCTGTGTGGCTGACAGGGTCTCTCTGCCACAGGTGCAACCCCTTCTTTGTGCGCTGCCTCAAACCCAACAACAAGAAGGTGAGAGCCGGGGCACTGGGAGTGTGGTGGGCACACAGTGGGTGGGGGTTTGCCCAGGCAGTTGCTGATGCTTCTCCCCACGCCCTCCCCAGGAGCCGGGGCTCTTTGAGGCCGATGTGGTCAGAACCCAGCTGCGGTACTCGGGGATCCTGGAGACCATCCGCATCCGCAAGGAGGGCTTCCCTATCCGCATCCCCTTCCTTGTCTTCATCGACAGGTGCCTGTGGGCTGCAGGTTGGGCACTGCCATCCCAGCGTGGGTGTTTTGGGGGCAGCATTTGGGCTGGGGTTCCCCCACAGTGGGAACTGGGAACCTCTTAGTACACAGCTCTGGGAGAAGCTGCATCTCCAGGTGCAGTGCTTGTCACCACAGGGAAGGTCTGTGCTGGTGTCCCTGTGTGGTGACAGTGTCGTGGGCTCCCCTAGGTATCGCTGCCTCGTTGATATGTGGTCCAATGTCATTCCCAACGGAGCCAACTGTGTGGAAATGCTGAGGAGCCTCTGCCCTGTTAACCCCAGCATGTACTATGTCGGTGTCACCAAGGTACTGTCCCTGAAGGGGTTTGGTTCCAGTGAGGCCCTGGGGGTGGTGGCCAAGGTGGGGAGCTCACGGCCTCACCCCTGCTCCCAGCTCTTCCTGAAGGAGCAGCTGTACCAGGCACTGGAGAGCAAGCGAGCCCGTGCCCATCACCTGGCTGCGCTCACGCTCCAGCGCTACGCTCGCACCTTCTTCATTAAGCGGCGCTTCCGCTCCCTCCGCCGCAAGATCGTCCTCCTGCAGACCCGGGCGCGGGGATACCTGGCCAGGTGGGGGTCCCAGGGGGGTGGCAGGTGGGCACTGGTGGGTGGCAGAGGGTGACAGGTGCCCTCCCGCAGGCAGCGGTACCAGCGCATGCGGCGCACGCTCATCAAGTTCAGGTCGCTAGTGCACATCTATGTGAACCGACGGAGGTACCTCAAGGTGAGCTGGGGGCTGGCACATCCCAGGGGGTCCAGGGGACCTGCTGCCACCCTGCTGCATGTTCAGTGGTGGGTCTGGAGAGGGCACAGTGGCATCTCCAGACTGTGAGCCCCTCCACATGCCACCCTACCACCTCCTCTGTGACCCTCTGGGAATGGGAAGTGCCTCTTTGGGGTGAAAACTTTGGTGATATCGGAGGGGATCAATGGCACCCCAGGGCACTGTGATGCCTCAGGGTCTCCCTTCCTCCGGTGAGACTCAGCATGGCTGCTCTGATTGCAGAGGAAGGAGGATGCTCGCCGGCGGGCCGAGGAGGAGAAGGAGAGGATGAAGCAGGTAAAGCTTGCGGCACCGGTGGGGGCACACGCGTGATCCACGTGCAGCCCGTGCTGCTGTGCCCTCATCGCCGCCACGTGCTCGCCCATCCCTGTGCTCCTGGCCGAGGCACCCGTGGGTGCTGGGGCAGGGACTAGCACTGCAAGTGAGCATATCCCTGTGCCGTGGTGGCAGGAGCTGACGCGGAGGGAGGTGGTGGATGTCACCCACCTGGAGATCCCGGCCGAGCTGATGGGGCTGCTGGAGGCTGCTGCAGGTGAGGGGGTCCTGCACCGCCATCCCTCCCAGCCCCTTGTTCCCTACCCCACGGCCGTGCCGTAGCTTCCCGCTGTGCCGCAGCCGCCCGGGAGGTGAATGCCGGCTGCGTGGTGCTGGTGCCGCCGCCGGCGCTGCAGCCCGACCCCCAGCTCACCCTCCCGCTCGACATCAACGACTACCCCATGGCCAAGTACGTGCGGGGCCACTTCCAGGTAAGGTGGGCGCCGCGGCCCGGCAGCGGGGAGCTTCTTTTTCCGATGGGCAGACAGCTTTTGGGGAGTCCCGGGCAACCCGGTCATGGCGGAGAAGTGAGGTTAAGGGTCCCTGCTCTGTCCCACCGGGCTCTGCCCTGGCTCACACGCTGGGGACACCACGGGTAGCAAGAGAGGCTGGATCCGGGGTGGTTGTGGTGCTGTGGGGAGCTGGCTGCCACCTCCCTCCCTCCCCGTGGGTTCCTGTCGTCTCCAGAGGCCGGGGGGACCCTGCTGAGGTTATCGGAGAGAGACCCGCTGAGCCCTCCTGGACGCCCGACGCGGGGCGGATCTGGAACGCTGGGGCGGGAGACCAGGTCGCTTTGCTCCCGGGACCCTGGCCCCACCCACGGTCACTTTGCCCCATTCCTCTTTCTCATCCCCATTTTTGTCCTGTGTTTCCCAGTCCCCGGCATCCTGAATGACAGCACCCGGGGCTGGATAAGGCTCTCAGCCCTGCCAAGGTGTTGGCATAGAACCACAGAACCACAGAATGGTTTGGGTTGGGAGGGACCTTAAAGATCACCCAGTTCCACCCCCTGCCATGGGCAGGGATACCTTCCACTAATCCCAGGTTGCTCCAAGCCCTGTCCAGCCTGGCCTTGAATGTTTCCAGGGATGGGGCACCACAGCTTTTCTGGGCAGCCTGTGCCAGGGCCTCACCACCCATCTCTGGTGCTGCCAGCACAGCCTGAGCCCCTCCCTGCCCCACTTCCAGAAGGCTGCTGGGCTCATCCTGCACCCTAGTCCTTTGGCAGCCCCACAGTCTCCACCCAGCCTGAACACCATGCTCAGCACCATGGGTCAGCCCCTCGTGGCCTGAGGCTGTCCCCAGGTAGCCATGGGTGCGGGTGTCACCGCAGGAACCGGCATTTGGGATGCTGACTGCCCCACTGAAAGCCCCCCTCACCCGGCTGGATGAGGAGCTGTGCCACGAGGCTCTCAGCCTCTTCAAGCTGGTAGGTGGGATGGGACAGGATCCATCACCACAGTGCCCTGCCCTCTCTGTGCCCAAAGCCAGAGGGAGGACCTGGCTGTCCCTGTGGCAGATCTTGCGGTTCATGGGCGACCCGGGGCTGGGCGGCCTGCAGGAGACCCTCTTTGGCAACTACATCGTGCAGAAGGGGCTGTCGGTGCCAGGGCTGCGGGACGAGCTCCTGGCACAAGCTGCCAACCAGGTCTGGCGGAACACCAATGTCAACAACGAGGAGCGGGGCTGGCTGCTGCTGGCTGCCTGCCTCAGCGCCTTCCCCCCGTCCGCCACCTTCGACAAGTACCTCCTCAAGTGAGCCAGGGAGGGGCGCTGGGATGGGGAACAGGAATGGCTGGGACCTGCGGGAATAGACTGGTACTCGTGCCTGGGAACACTGCTGGGGCTTTTCAGGGCTCTCCTGGCACCTATGCCTTGGGATGGTGCTCAGGCCCCACCAGGTTCCTCTATGATTGCTTGGGCCAGCCTGACACACATGGCCAGGTGCTGTCAGGGATGCTCTGAGGCCCCCTTCAGGATCCCTCTGGCATACGTGCCCATGTCCCTCTAGGTTCCTCAGGGCCAGCCTGGCACATGTGCCCCCAGAGATTCTGGCAAACTCCCACTAGACATGCTCTGAGGCCTTGGACCAGCCTGGCACATGTGCCCGGGATGCTGCCGAGATCCCTCCAGGGATGCCCTTAATGCCTCTATGGTTCCCTGTCACAACCTGGCACACATGATCCTGTCCATGTCCCTCCTGCAGCATCATCCCTCCCCCACAGGTTTGTGTCCGACTATGCCTTCGCTGGCTACAAGCCGGTGTGCCAGCGCAAGCTGATGCACGCCATGGCCCGCTCCCAGCTGGGCGCAGCGGCCGCCCGCACCTTCCCACCCTCGCTGCTGGAGTGGACGGCGAACCGGCAGCAGGCCAGCATGGCCCTCGACCTGCACTGCTTCAACGGTGAGGGCAGCACAGCGCTGGGGCATGGTGTTGGCCAGGGTCGGTCCCAGAGTGACCGCTCTCACGGGCAGGGGGGACTGGTGGCACCCGCTCACTGCCCGTCCCTGCCCAGGTGACCAGTTCTCCTGCCCCATCCACTCCTGGAGCACGGGCGAGGACCTGGCAGGGGATGTCCTGAAGCACAGGTATGTGCTGGCTTGGCACCCACCCATCCAGTCCCATGGGGCTGTCTCGAGTGTCCCCAGGATTTGGGAGCCCAGGTGCCCAGCTCGTGGGCAGGGTGTCCCTGTGGAACCTGTGCCCATCCCCAGTGTCCCGCTGTTGGCAGGGGGCTGTCGGAGGGCTGGCGTGGCTGGTCCGTGGCTATGAAGGCGGGTGCCCAGTGGGCTGAGCTGGCTGGACATGACTATGTCCTGGACCTTGTCTCTGACCTGGAGCTGCTCCGGGGCTTCCCCAGACAGAAATCCTGCTTCCTCATAGCATGGGATGGGACCGAGAGCCACAGCAGGGACAGCCGGCCGTAGGTACCCGGGCAGGGATGTGTGCCCCGCTGTGGGGCTGGTGGGGGGAACCCTGGCACTGGGCTGGATGGGTGCTGGTAGGGGTGGGTGGGCTCTGAGGGGAGAATCTGGCACTCAGTGGGTGCTTGATGAGCACATCCTCCCTCTCTGCAGGGTGCTGGGACACGGATTGGATTTGGATGAAGTGCCTCCTCCCCCAGCTGTGAAAGCCCCCACACTGCCCTCTGTAGAGGCGTATCACCCCCACGGTAGGGCATCGTTTCCCCCAGCGCTGTGGCGAAGCCCTGCCATGCCACTGGTTCACCCCTTGTCCCTTCACAGACGGGGAATTTGGGGAGCAGCGCAGCCAGAAGGGTTTGGACCGGTACCTGGACAGCCTGTTCGACCCCGTGCTCTCTTACGGCAATGGGGTGAGGGGATGTCCCCCTGCCCGAGGCATTTTGGGGTGCAGGTGGCTTGGCCACTGTGCCCTGACGCCTGTCCCCCAGGAGCTGGAGAAGCCGTCCATCCTCTCGCAGAGGCTGAAGGGAGGAGGTGGCGTGGGACGGGGGAACAGCGGCGCTGACGCCAATCGGAGCGAACCTCCCGTGCCTGCGGAGACCCATCAGCCGAGGGGTGAGCGCCTCGAGCACTCCCACATCGCCACCCAGCTCCCTGCCTCAGTTTCCCTGTCTGACCCCTGGTGTGAGGAACGTCCCCGCACCCAGAGCCCCACAGCCCCGACTGAGCTCTCCTCTTTGCCATCACAGGTACAGAGCCAGACCCGTCCCCGCAGCGCCGGGCAGATGTCAACCAGCCATCCGGACCCTCGGTCAGTGCCACGGGGCCAGGAGGGGTCGAGCCCTTTCTGTGCTTCAGGGCACCTCTCTGGTGCAGCCCCTGGGGAAGGGAGCAGCTGGGGGGGGTTGCCAGGTGTTGATAGCATCATGTCCCTTGCAGGGCAGAGCGGCAGAGGGGACGCCAGCCCATGTCCCCCAGCCCCGGCCCTACTCGCAGAAAGCCGGTAAGGGGTCGCGGTGCAATGGGGTGGCCACAGGGGCTCGTGGCACTGAGCCAGGGCCCCTGAGCCATGTGCTTGACTCCGCAGCGGCCGTGGGCCGGCTGTGGCCGGGAGAGCCGGTGCGGCATTCCCGGCTCAACTCGGAGCATTTCCCGCGGCCCACGCACGACATCCGCAACATCATCCGGCAGTGCCAGCCAGCCCCGCGCAGCTCCCAGCCCCACGGGTACACACCTGAGCCCCCAGCCAAGCCACGGGCTTCTCCTGCCTGCGGGTGCATGTGCTGGTCCTGATGCTGGGGTGTAGGGAATGCTGGGGTGCAGGTGATGCTGGGGTACGGGTGATGTGGGGTGCTGTCTCGGCAGCAAGCTCTTTGGGAAGAAGCTGGACCCCCACGAGGAAGCCATGCAGATCCTGAAGGAGCAGCTCTCAGCAGCCCGGGTGCCATCAGCTGTGGTAGGGATGTGGCTGTCCCCGTGTCCCCCTGCCCAGGCTGGGGGTATCACTGGCACTGATCACAGCCCCTCTGTGCCTTGCAGGGGCCCAAGGAGGTGGTGGCTGCGGTGAAGCCGGTGCCAAGTACCAGGTACCAGCTGCGAGCACCCACAGGACGTCCTGCAGCCACACAGCCCCCAGGTATTGCTGGGCAGAGCTGTGACACTGGGGGCACCATGATGAAGTGAGGCACCTCATCCTCCCAGTGGCACAGGGTGATGCCTGGTGGGATAACTGCTGTGTCCGGCTCAGCCAAAGAGCTGCTCCCTGTGCCTCAGTTTCCCCAGATGGAGGCAGCTGTTGGTGGCTCCCCCCAGGGATAGCAAGGCTTTCTGTCCTTTTGCAGTCTTTGTCTCACGAGAGCTCCCATCCGAGGCACAGCAGGTCCAGACCCAGCTGCACCGGAGCTGCAGCGAGGATTTCTACACCTACCACAACGTGCCCTGGAAAATATTCATCCGAAAGGAGGTACAGATTAGGGGACAGGTTGGTGCCAAGGTCCTACCAGGATAAGGGGGTTTACACCAAGCTCTGGTCTTTCTCCTGGCAGGTTTTCTACCCCAAGGACAGCATCAACAACCCACTGCTGCTTGACCTCATCTTCCGGCAGGTGAGGCACCGAGCTGGCCCCAGGAGAAGGGGTATTCCCCAGTGGGGTGGTGATTTACTCATCCCACTGTGCCCATGCTGCCTTCCCTGCTGAGCTGCTGTGGAGGAGCTGGGGCTGTTGCAAGCTGGGGCTCAGGGGCGCATTTCTCCTCCCCACACAACCCCACTGCTCCTCACCCCCTTTCCCAGATCTTCAATGATGTGCTGTCCGACACCTGCATCCGGATCAGCCAGGAGGAGCGGCTCCGCTTGAAATCCCTCTTTGGTAACCCTGTGTCCTGCTGCTCCCTGCCTGAGGGGCTCACACTGGGGGGCCCCAAACTGAGGGGTCACACCCAGCCACTCTTGTGCCCATCCTCATCTCCTGGCTATCTCCAAGGCATGACTGGCTCTGCTTAACCCTGGGTAGATTTGCCTCCAAAAGCAGCGACCCCCCTGTAATTTAGTGCTCCACAAACTGCGTCAGGTCTCAGACAGCTGCTTGGGGGACACACATCTCTCTCTGCAACAGAGTCCTGCCAGGCGTGGGAAGGGCATAAGCATCCCTGCTTTCGCTGGGAACTCTGTGCACATCCTCCCCAGGAAGGGGATGCTCACAGGAGGTATTTCCCCCTCCCCACAGTGGAAAACAAGCTGGACTCCTTCAGCCCCGTGGCCACCGAGAGTGTCAAGAGGGAGATCATCGCTGCGGCCCGGGATGGCTGCGAGGTGTATTTCTCCCGCCTCTTCCCTGCCATGGTGAGGGTCTGCCTGCAGGGCAGGTCAGGGTGGGGCCAGGGGTGTCCCCGTGCCCCTGGCTGAAGTGCTGTGCTGGCCCACAGGGCAGTGTGGGGACAGGTGTGCAGATCCTGGCCGTGTCCCACACTGGCATCAAGCTGCTGCGGATGGTGAAGGGCACCAACGTCCCCGGGGAGCAGCTGCGGGTGCTGCGGGCCTACAGGTAGGAGTGGCCAGGGTGGGGTGGGTGCTGTGGGTGCCACAGATGCCAGGTGTTTCAGCCTCTCCTCGCCCTGCCCCAGCTACCCCGAGGTGCTCTTCGTGACCACCCCATCCAGGAACATGCTGGAGTTCAACCTGCGCAGCGAGAAGCTCATCCTCTTCTCACCAAAAGCTCCCCAGGTCAAGGTCATGGTCGACCACTTCATCACAGAGCTCAGGAAGGTGGGGGTTTGTCCTGGGGTTTGAACCCTGCCCGCATGCCTGGGGTTGGGATAGGCACCCTGTGAATGAGACCATGGCTGGATTTGGGGGGATGGTCCTGAGGCTGTGGGTGCTTGAAGTCCCTGTGCTGGGTGGGATGTTGGTGTCCCTACGTGCACGGGCTGTGCCAGACTCCCTGTGCCCAGGACTCCCAGTACGTGGTGGCCGTGAGGAACTACAGCCCAGAGGATGGGGGCCAGCTCAGCTTCCACAAAGGGGATATCATCCACCTGCAGTCGCTGGAGCACCCTGAGAGAGGTTAGGGACACCCAAAGCCCCCCATGCCAAAATGCCTTTAATGGGGGACACAGGGGCAGCAGACTGACAGCTTGCCCTGCCCTGGAGATGGCTGGGTACTTGCCTTGCATCCTGTGACACCCCATGTCCCCATGGTGTCCCCATGGTGTCCCCATGGTGTCTCTGCAGACCACTACTATGGCTGTGTGGTCCGTAAGAAGGTGATGTACCTGGAGGAGCTGAAGATGGGCACCCAGGATTTTGGTGGGTGCCACACTGTCCCTCTGTGTGTCCCTGGCGTGCCCTGTGTCCCCTCCTGAGGCTGGGGCACGGGGCAGGGTCCTGCCTCTATCACCCCTCAGCAGGATCGTTTGTAGTTCTTTTTGGCACTGACCTGATGCAGGGAGATGCTCCCCTGCAGGTCCCACCCTGGGTGGCACCTGGTGCTGCTCATGTTCCTCAGGTGACAGGCTTTGTGGCCTCTAGTCTGTGCCTTTCCCTTGAGTGATGCCAAACTGCAGCTGCATCCAGCCAAAACCCATGGCCAGATCCCTGAAAAGGGCTGGGGGGGGCAGAGGCAGCAGGGAGCAGGCAGAGAATTTTGGGGGTGACCCCATGGCTGCCAGCCCAGGGCCATCCCCACCGTCTGTCTGGCACAGGGTGGAAGTTTGGGGCCATCCATGGCAGGTCAGGGCTCTTCCCTGCCGAGTACGTCCAGCCCGTCGCAGCACCCGACTTTGTCCATTTGCCTGCGGAGAGGAAGGAGGAGCCCAGGGACAAGCAGGGCAAGGTGGTGGCTTCGGCGGCCGTGGCCGTGGCTGTGGCCTCCACCGCTGCTGCCCAGGAGCTGGACCGAAAAACTGAGGTGGGTCATGGCCTGGGGCTGTCCCCTGGTGGTGGCTGTGCCCGGTGCCCACTGCCCTGCTCTGCAGGTGTCCCCAGGCAGTGCCACCTTTGCGGAGGGTCTGGAGGGAGATGGCGTCGAGCAGCTCAGGGACGTCATGGGGGCCTGTCCCATGCTGGCCTTTGCCCAGCGGCATTTCCGCGCAGCACGACATGGGACCACGTGAGTGCCCAGCGGTGGGACAGGGACATGCCATGGTGGGGACACCTGTGCCCACCTGCCCCCTTGTCCCTCTGCCAGGGACTCCCGTGGGATGAAGGCGCCAAGTGTGCTGGAGATGCTGACATTCACCAAGGTATGGGCAAGTGGAGTCCTGGGGTGCCCCTGTCCTGTTGTCACCTGTGGGTCCCTTTGAGGTCCCAGCAGTGTCCCAGAGCTGGTCCTCTCCCCCTGCTCCAGATTCCCATTCAGGAGTCGCTCATTGAATTTGTGGATGGTGGCCTCAACAAACTGGCTGCTGAGACTTTCCAAGGTAGGCAGGGGCACGAGTGTCCTGTCACCCTGTCCCTTAGCCATCCCCAGCCCTGTCCTTGGAGGAGAGTAGGGCTGGACTGGGATGGGCAGATGGGGTGTCCTAGGGGAGTTTAGTTCTTCTGGTTCGACTCCTCCATGTGCCCAGGAGGTACCTCCCCCAGGAGAGAATGTCCCTGAGGAAGGGACACACTGAGCTGTGTCATCATGTGGCTTTGTTGTCCCCAGCTGTGATGAAGTTCATGGGTGACCACCCTCTGCGGGGACAGACAGAGCTGGATGCTGTCTGCACCATCCTCAAGGTAAATCCAGCACTGGGACAGCGAGTCCTGGGGGTGGCCTGGGCAAGGGGTGGCAGAGGGATGGCAGCTGTGCCTGTCCCCCAGCTGTGTGCAGAGCACGAGGTCCTGAGGGATGAGGTGTACTGCCAGGTCATCAAGCAGATCACCAACAACACCAGCTCCAAGACGTGAGTCCCTCCGCCCATCTGGGACAGCAGAGGCTGGCACTGGGACACTTATGTCCCTGGCCAGGCTAAGCTGCTCCAGCCTAGGGGGAGACCCGGGGATGTCATCCTTGCAGAGGGCTGCATTGCTCCCCAGGGTGATGGTGCCACCTCAGGCACCCTCGCCCTGCTCAGGGGATCAGCCCTGGCTCTTCCCACAGGGACAGTTGCCAGAGGGGCTGGAGGCTTCTCTACATCCTCGCTGCCTACTACAAGTGCTCTGAGGTGCTCTGGCCTTTCCTCATGGCCTTCCTGCAGGATGCTAGCAGGCACCCGGAGCTGCCTTTCCATGGTAGGGACCGTGCACACCCTGGGGTGCTGCGTGTACAGTGGGAAAGGACACCCCAGGTGTCACAGAGCTCAGGAAGGGTTATAACAGAGCCAGCATGGCAGCTCAGCCCCATCCTTCATCTCAATCCCTGTTCCTGTCAGGCATCGCCAAAGCCTGCGAGCAGAACCTGAGGAAAACCCTGCAGTTCGGCGGCCGCAGCCTCTTCCCCAGCAGCATGGAGCTCAAGGCCATGGTGGTGAGGCTGGGGGCTCGTGGGTGCCCATGGGGTGAGGCAGGGCTGATGTCAACTTTTGACATCCCTCTCAGAAGTTCTGGGTACCTACATGGGCTCAGGTTCACCCCCCAGGGGCTTGGGATCTGCCTCAGACACCGCCTTGGAACTGAGCTGATCCTGTTTGGGGATCTCCCCAAGACAACTCAGTTCTTCTTAGAGTCTGCTCATCATTGCTTTGGGTGTGCCCTAAGCTTTCAGGAGTCCCCAGTGGGGATGGAGCTCTGCAGGATGGAGTGGGGGTATGAGGTTCAGCTGGGCAGGATGGGTAAGAGACAGGATGATCCCAATGGGATGGTCCCTAAGGGATAGCTGTGGGATTTGGGATGTCCTGTGGGGTCTTGCTGTGTGAAGGGCCCCCCTGCACCCCAACGTGTCCTCCTGTGCAGGCTGGACGCAGCGCCAAGCGCCAGCTCTTCCTCCTGCCTGGTGGCATCGAGAGGCACCTCAAGATCAAGACGTGCTCGGTGAGCCAGAGGGGACAGGAGGCTTAGTGCACCAGAGCACAACAGGGGGACGTGGCAGTGTCCCAGCCACCTGTCCCTGTGCCCAGGTGGCTCTGGATGTGATTGAGGAGCTGTGCTGTGAGATGGGGCTGCAGAATCCAGAGGCTTTGGAGGAATACATCCTCTTCGTGGTGACTGACAGAGGTGAGGGGCTGACAGGGATGGGATGGGATGGGATGGGATGGGATGGGATGGGATGGGATGGGATGGGATG
>JACBWW010000025.1:6681327-6701867 GCA_020086605.1 Lanius collurio | reverse complement strand
GCCATGCAGATGGTGTGGTGGCCATGGACAGACTCCTGGGTGGCACAGGGCAGAGCGTGCGGCCACTGACCCACCGGGAATACGTCCTGGACGTGGCTGCCGAGACGGAGCTCCGAGACACCAGCTACACCTTCTGGTGCCGCCGCGTGGTCTGGAGCCAGCCCCTCAAGTTTGACAACGAGCTCTACGTCACCGTCCACTACAACCAGGTCGGGCGACCCCATCAGCCTCCCCCAGGGCCACCTCCCTGTCTCTCTCAGAGCGTGCCCTGTCCCCAAGCCATGTCCCTGTGCTCTGTCACCCCCCAGGTGCTCCCTGACTACCTCAAGGGGCTGTTCACCATCCTGCCACCGGCGAGGCCAGGAGAGCAGCACTTCCCGCACGTGGCCAAGCTGGCTGCCCTCCAGCACCGAGCCAAGGACCGCCACCACCTCCCCACTGCGTATGGCAGGGCACAGGGCACCTGGACGGGGGGGAACCACATGTCCCATGGGATTTGGGACCCACTGGCCAGCACTGGCCCTGATCCTGGGCTCCCCACAGGCGGGAGATGCAGGACTACGTGCCTCCGCAGCTCTTCCGCCTGCTGAAGCCCCAGTCCTGGCTGCAGATGGTGACCCAGCATGTGCAGCAAGCCCAGGCACTCAGTGCCCACCAGGCCAGGGCACAGTTCCTGGGTGAGGGGACAGCGATGGGGACGGGGATGGGGAAGTATTATTCAAAGGGAGAGGATGCTGAGAGGATGCAATGCTAATGCGGGCAGAGTGCTAATGAGGATGTAATGCTGCTGGAGATGCAGTCCTGCTGGGGAGGCAAGGCTGCTGGGGATGGGATGCTGCCTGGAGGGTGGTGATGATGGGGATGAGATGCTGCTGGGACAGGCAGCCCTTGTCCCTGTGTGGAACCTGGGGTGCTGCACGGGGAGGGCAGGATGCATTGGCAGGACAGGACAGGACAGGATGGGCTGCTTCCAGGCCCCACACTTGGACACCCATTTCCCTTGGCTCTTCTGGGAGCAGGTCACCCTGGGGACCAGGCAGGTGGGGGTGGCAGTGGGCACTGAGACCCTGTCCTCTGCCCTGCAGGGTTGCTGAGCGCCTACCCCATGTTCGGCTCGTCCTTCTTCTACATCCAGAGCTGCAGCAACAACGCCATTGTTTCACCCTGTATCCTGGCTGTCAACCAGAATGGCCTCAACTTCCTCAGCAAGGAGACCCATGTAGGTGTGGGACTGGGACACATGGAATCATGGAATGGTTTGGGTTGGAACAAACCTTAAAGCTCATCCAGTTCCAATCCCTGCCATGGGCAGGGACACCTTCCACTAGACCAGTTTGCTCCAAACCCCGTCCAACCTGGGGTCCCCAGTCCCATTGGAGGGGTTCCCAGGGCACACTGGCCACCCCCCTGTCCCCTCCCAGGAACCCATCGCCAAGTTCTCGCTGAATGAGATCCAGTCCACGCGGACGCAACGGCCGACGGCTGGGTCCAGCTATCCCTACGTGGAGATCACACTGGGAGACCTCCTGGCCCAGGGCATCACCCAACTGCAGCTGGAGCAGGTCAGGGACACTTGAGAAGGTCGGGGGAGCCCTGCTGGGGCTCCCACGGTGGTGGCACAGCCACTGACCACCGGTGTGTCCCCCTCCAGGGCCTGGAGCTGTGCCGCGTGGTGGCCGCGCACATGGAGAGGCTGCTGGGCGCCCGAGAGAAGAGGCTGACGCTGCCACCCAGCGAAATCACCCTGCTCTGAGCCTGCCATGGGCTTGACCCCCGGCACCCCGGACCCTCGGCACGGGGGACAGAGGGTGCAGTGACCCTGGGGTGTCCCCAGCCTGGCCAGTGGCCGCCGTTCCCCTGTCACCAACCCACTGTTGTTTTGGGGTTTTATACATGCCCGGGAGCCCGGCATGACTCCGTGTCCGTGGTTTTGTGCTGCGCTCGCTGCTGCGGGGGGAATGCTGCCCACCGCATCTGTCTCCCTATCCAGCCCCATGTGTTTCCTATTCCCTGTGCCTCAGTTTCCCCAAGCTTCCCTGTGCCTCAGTTTCCTCATCTCGGTGCCTCAGTTTCCCCTCTAAGCCCGCCCGTGCCTCAGTTTCCCCGTGCCCCCCACTCCGTCGCTCCCGCCCGCCGGTCACGCTCGGCGCGCCCGCCAGGGGGCGATCGCGCCGCGCACCCGCGGCAGCTCCGCGCCCCTCCCTCCCTGCCGCCGCCGCGCGCGCGCGCGCTCCAACCGCCCAATCAGCCGCCGGCCCGCGGAGCTGGCGGCCACCCCCAGCCAATCAGCGCCGCGCGGGGCGGGGTGGGCGGGGCTCCCGGTTCCGGTTAACGGCGCCGGTCGGTGCGCGCGGGGGCGGGGCGTTCTGTCCGTACGTGCGCGAGAGGGGCGGGGCGAGGGCGGTGGTGGCGCGTGCGCGGCGGGGCGCGGGGCGGCCCCGCGGCGATCCGGGATGTCGGGCCGGCTCCTGGTGACGTAGCGGGAAGGGCCGCGCCAGACCCCCGCCCGCCGCTGTCCCTCGGCACGGCACGGCACCCCTCACATCTCCTCCGGTTGCCCCCCGCCATGGGCAGAGCCGCGGCAGTAGAAACGGCCAGGGCGTCCGGGGCCGCTACTGGGAATGTGCCAGGCCCTGCCGCCGCGTGAGCACCGGCACCGGCAGCGTTGTCCGCGCCCGCCCCGGGCCGAGCCGTGAGTGTGGCGTCCGGCGGGCCGCCCCTGTCCCGGGAGGGAGGGAGAGGGCGGGAGCTTTGCCCACCGGGAGGGGGGGGTCCCGTCTCCCGTGGAGGGGGGACGGGAGAGGGTCTGGCGCGGTACCGGGATGCCGTCCTCACCTCCCCGTCCTGCGGGGCTCTCTCTCCTGGCAGGGCGGCGGGTGCCATGAACAGCAGCTGCGCGTCCCCCGCCGCCGCCCGCCGCCGCCTGCAGCGCCGGGATCGATAGAGGCGGGGGCTGCGGACGCGCCATGGCCGGCAGCGGCTACACGGACCTGCGGGAGAAGCTCAAGTCCATGATGCCCTACCGGGACGGCCACAAAGGCGGCGGCGGTGGCGGCCTCCCGCGGGAGCCCCCCGAACCTCCGTACGACCGCAAGCGGCGGCACCAGGAGGACTCCGGCTCCGAGCCCAGCGACTACGAGGAGCAGAAGGAGGAGGAGGAAGCTCGGAAAGTCAAGAGCGGCATCCGCCAGCTTCGCCTCTTCAGCGCCGAGGAGTGCGCCAAGATCGAGGCGCGCATCGAGGACGTGGTGTCCCGGGCGGAGAAGGGGCTCTACAAGGAGCACACGGTGGATCGGGCGCCGCTGCGGAACAAGTATTTTTTCGGGGAAGGCTACACCTACGGGTCTCAGCTGCAGCGGCGAGGCCCCGGCCAGGAGCGCCTGTACCCGCGGGGGGAGGTGGACGCCATCCCCGAGTGGGTGCACGACCTGGTGATCAAGAAGCTGGTGGAGCACCGGGTGATCCCCGAGGGCTTTGTGAACAGTGCCGTCATCAACGACTACCAGCCCGGGGGCTGCATTGTCTCCCACGTGGACCCTATCCATATCTTTGAGAGGCCCATCGTCTCCGTCTCCTTCTTCAGCGACTCGGCGCTCTGCTTCGGGTGTAAATTCCAGTTCAAACCCATCAGGGTCTCGGAGCCCGTTCTCTTCCTGCCCGTGAAGAGGGGGAGCGTCACGGTGCTCAGGTAACTCGCCGTTGCCGAGGCTCCGCTAACGAGCCGGGGCCCGGTTGTGTAACGCGGATCACGAGGCGCACGGATGCGCGCCCCGACGGCGCCTCGGGCTCCATCTCCCTCGCCTGTAGGCACTCCGGGGTTCTCTGTGGTGAAAAGAATGAAGCCGAGATCTGTAGGGGGTGTGGGGGGGTCCTGCCGTCGTGGTAGGTGAGGATTTGGGTGGGTGCCCTCTCCACGGGGCTTGTGGCAAGTACTGGTGGGAGCGTGGCCACTGGCGGAGCTAAGCTTTGCCGTAGTTCCCGTAAACGGTTAAAATAACACGTTGAGACACAAAATGGATCCTTTGCCCAAGAGTGGTCAGAGCGGAGCAGCTGGTAGACACGGAGCTCCTGGGTCTATTCTTAGCGCGGCCGGTGCCTCCCTGACCTGACCTTAATCGTGGAGAGGAGGTGTGAATGCCCTCGTCTTCCCAGTCTGTAAACTGGGAATGCCGAACCCTCCCCTGCCCAATGATGGTAGGGAGACCAGAGTGCAGAGCCCCGTGTGATTGTCACTTGGAAGTGCAGCGGGTCACAGGCACAGGAAAGGACTTTGTGTCTTGAGGAAGAGCCTTGGAGGTGGAATGACCTGCCCAAGGTCACGCAGTTGGTCGGCAGTAAAGCTGGGATTGGCACTGGGAAACGCCTGCTTCCTAATCCCACTGCCTCCCGGTACGGGCTGGGACAGGGGAGCAGGCAGGTGAGGGGACAGGCAGGTAAGGGGACAGGAAGGGCTGGAGTGTATGGGTCCTGCTGGTGTCCAGCTCCTGGGGAGGGCAGCTCAAAGCCTGGCACGGGGGCTGCCAGTCCCTTGTGTCCCTGAAGGTCAGAGTGCTCCCTGCCAGGAGCAGGGATCACCAGAACTCTGCCAGCAGTGCTCTGAGCTACCAACTATATCCTCGTTCGGGGGGTTATTTTTCTGGCCTGTGAAGGTCCAGGCTGGTGTTCCGGGCTCTCAGGCCGTAACACAATCCCTTGCTTTGGCTTGTAAATTGATCGCCGCAGGGTTTGAGGAGGAATTTTTCCCCCCACAAACACCTGGCCTCCTTGACTGGTGCATCAATAATAAATGCTGAGATCTCGCGTAGCTTTTATCTCGGAAAAGCTGCACAAACATTAACTAATCATCGCTGTACCCCGGCGTTAGGTAACTTGTGTGGATTAGCCAGGGATGAGGGAGGCTGCAGAGGGAATCAGGAACGGCACTGAGGACATTTTCTCATTCTCTGGTGGTTTGACAGGGCTGTGCAGGGACCAGAGGTCAGGGTGATTTTGTGAAATGGGACCCAAGGGGACCCGTCCTGCCCTGTATCCTTTTACTGCAGAGCAAACTCCATCCTCAGGGATGGAGACTGCTGGGTGTAAGGCAGTTGCTCTGCTCCCTGACTTCTCTGAGATACCAGGAGGGAAACTTTCTACCGTAATTTTCCTGCTTGTGATGCGAACCCCTTTGCTGTCTTTCCCCATCAGGCCTGGATAAGCAGTTGTCCTTCCTTTTACAGCCAGAGGCCTTTTTTTTTTTAAGGACAGTGAGAGTTTTATCCTGCTTGGAAGCATTCTGGCAGAGCTGCTAATGCAGGGTCAGCCTCAAGTCTTGTAGTCAAAGCCTCTTGAAAAACTGTGGAGGAGGATCTGCAGTGGAGGATGGTGGGAGGAAGGAGAGATGCTTTCTCTGCTCTAGGACCAGAGAATGATGTTTTCTTCCAGACCCTTTCTCTTCCTTCAGAACTGCTGAGAAGAGGCTGCTGGCTCAGGGCTCATGAAATTGGAGTGGGGTGTCTCGCAGGGGTGTTTGGATTGCTGGCCAGTGTCACTCAGGTGCTGTAATCAGTTTATTACTGTGGCTGAAGAAATCCTACAAATCAAATTAAGATGTCTTTCCCCCCAAATCCAAGGGCTGCTTTCCAACCCACCCACTGCAGCTTGATCATGGTCAGATGTTCTGCTTTCCAGCAAATAACAGACTTTAAAACAGGGATTATTTCAAATTTGGTACAGCAGTTAGCAGGTACTTTTCACTCACTTGAGAGAGATTCTGCCAAAGTGACTGTTCTTCGAGTATAGGATCCTGGCTGGAATCAATTCCTTGCCTCACAGCAGATCTCCTGGTCTCCCATCTAACCCCAGCAATCAGGAGGAGCAGGAGAGGTGCAGACCCTGCTCAGGGGTGTGTCACCAAATCCAGCCCTTGGTCATGATTAAGTCAACTCCCTAAAATTGGCATTTTCTCCTCTGGGTAAACAGTTGCTGGAGGCAGTTGCCCTGGAGATAGGGAACGGGCACAGATAGAGGTGGCATGCCTGTAATGTCTGGGATTCAAATCCTGCTGGGTCAGTGGCTGCTCCTGGCGTGCAGCCTTTCCGGGAAGCTGGGGCAGCCACGTGCATTTGGGTGCTGTGTGGAAGTCATGAGGATCTAAAGGAAGCTGTTGAGTCCCTCTCTTTGACCCCACAGCACTCTCAGGCTGTCCCCAGATTGCCCCTGTTCCATTCCTGCTCCTGATTTCATAGCTGCCTACCCAGTAGGGATTTTGCAGAGAGGCTTTCCCTGTTTCCCTCCCTTGACTTTGTTTGCCTGGCCTGAAGCAGGATGTAGTGTTTGCCAGCACTGAACCTGCCTCAGACTCCTTGGAAAGTGTTCAGACCTCAAACGACAGGATAGGTGGAACAACAAGTCACCTGGCTGGGCTGTGCCCCTGTGCCAGAAGCCAAAGGCTGAGCCACCCCATGACCTGCTAATGAGCCCTTCCCTCTCTCAGCAAGACCCTTTCTCCTCTCCTTTCACATCAGCAAGGAAGATTTACTCTTGTATGTTTTGAGATCTCGAAGATGATGTCCTCCAGTCCTCCCTTCTCCTGCAGCCCTGTGAAGTGGGTACTTCTGCAGGTTTGTCCCAGTGGCAGCCAGGCCAGGAGGAAGCATCACCTCAGTGTGTGCTGCTGGATCCCAGTCCTGTGGCCTATCACCTCCCTGGGAAGGGGCTGCTAACCTCACCACGTTTGTGGGTTTTTCTTACTTTAACAATTTGTTGAGCATCAATCAGTAGAAGCAGTGTCAGGGAGATGGAAGAATTTACCTTTTCATCTGCGGAACGTGTGCTTTCACAGTGCTTGGGCTGGGAAAAAGGGAGGGAGCAGGGGGTGTGTGGAGCAAGCTGGGATGGGGGGTTCCAGCCAGATCCCTGCCCTGCAGCTGCTGTCATAGGAAGCAAATCTTGGCACTGAAACTGCCAGGTATGTTGTCTCAGTATTGGAAACAGTCCAGCTGCACTGGGAGGAATGAAAGGCACAGGTACCATTTCCCACGTTCCAGGATCTTGTGCCATACGAGCTTCCCTCCCGCAGCTGGAGAGTGCCCCAGGTCGTCTCCTGGCTGTTTGTAATGGCAGGGGAGCACTGTGATGTGTGTCCCTCCTGTTGTCTCAAGGCGTGCCTGATGGATGCATAATCAGAGCAGGTTGGAGTCGCTGGAGGATGAACCTCCTTCCTTCCCAGCTGGAGGAATCTCTCTGCAGCTGTCTGCTCCAAAATAGCCTGATCCCTCAGAACAGGCTGTTGGTGCAGAGGAAGTTTCACACCAGTGCCAGTGGTGATGAGACAGAGATTTGTTCAAGCTTTTCTTGTTAGAGTCTGTAGAACTTCAAGGCTTCCTTTCTGGTGATGTTTGCACAAAAATATCCACTTTTATCTCTGTGTGAATCAATTCTGGCTCGGCAGTGGCTCTTCTGGATGGAAAGAGAGACTCAGGGAAGAGTTGGGGGTGTAAGGTTTGACAGGTTAGTTTGAAGTTGGGGTTTGGTTTTGGGGTAGTGTGTATGGAAGACATCAGCACTTCCCCATGTTCTTCTGGAAAACATTCTGGGGTGGAGATGTCACACTCAGGTGTTCTTATGGGCAGGAATTTATGATTTTCCTTTCCAAGTTGATTTAGGTTTGTTCTCTGGGCAAGAAATCTGTGGGTAGACCCTTGATATCATTATGGGTGTTTTTTTTCAGGGTCTGCCCCTTCACCCATCCTCAGAGTGTGCAAGGCCAGGACAGTGGGTGAGAAGTTCCTGCTGGCACGAGGCAGCACAAGTATGACACACCAAATATTCTTTTTCTTCCATTTCTCTGCCTGTGCAGAGACACACCATCACTATATTTGATATGGTGCAAGCAGAGTTTTCCCACACCAGTTTGGCAGACTGGTATGTCCCCCTTTGGGCCACTGGAGTGGTGGGGCTGTTGTTTGATGCTGCATCTGGGACCCCAAACTTCTTGGTGCCACTCTGAAAGTGATCTGAAAAAAGGGTTCCTGCCTGAGGAAGGAGTGGAAAGGCGTGTCTAGGGCAAAAAAAGTGGAGGTCTGGAAGCAGACCTTTCCCTGGTGTTCAGGGTGCTGCTGAGGATGCTGAGTTGAATGTTAACGTGGGTGATATTCATGAATTCACTGGAGCTTGACGCAGAGATTCCTAGAACATAATAGAGCATCATCATAAGCCCCTTGGCATAATGCTGTCGTGTTCTGCAGTGCCTGGAGGATGGTGGAGATGGACATCACCCCTGCTTTAACTGGTCTTAGACATTTAGCTGTCCTCCCAGAGCAGTAAATCTGTGTGTGAGGAGGTGTGTGTTTCTGGGTGAGTGGGTGGGTTATCTAACCAGATCAAGGAAACCCGGTCCTGTCCCCAGAGGAGACTTGCATGTGTGAGCTCTGTTCTCTGCTCAGAGTGTCCTGAATAACCTGCCAGCCCCTGACCCCAGCGTGCCAGCAGCAGCATGGAAAAGCCTTGTGGGGACACTGGGCCTGGTGATTTCTGCTTCAGGCTGGGTGTGCAGGCTTGAGCAGCCTTCACCCAAGTGCCTTCCAAGGTGTTCCTACCCTTGTCAGGTGTTTCAGGAGGCTCTGAAGGTGTTTAGCTTCTCTTTTTCCCACAGTGGAGCCCAGAAGGCTCTGTGTGAGCTGACACTCTGCAAACGGCAGGTAGAGGGCAGGCCCCACTGCTGGGATCTGCTGGCTCACACCCTTGGAGTGACGGGATGTGCTCCCAGCAGGATTTCTGAGTTGGAGCAGGTGTGGTGACCACTCTCCACGGATCCTCCTTCATTTTACCTGCTGTGCTGGGCCCAGGAGTCCAGCTGGAAACAGAAGCAGCCATGAGGAAATGCTCCAGTGTGTTGTGGGAAGCTGGGGCTGTCCTTGGCTGTGGCTTTTCTCCAGCCTGCTGAAAATGTGGAGTATCTGGAGTCATCTCACACAGTCCAACACACCTGCTGACAGCAGCTACTGCTTGAGCCTGGGCTTTTCCTCAGCCCAGGGAGCTGTTTCACCCTGTTATAGGGGGCTTTTAGGGGATTGCAGATCTGAATTTGAAGGTTACCCCACGTGTACTGGGTTAGGGTTGGTGATGTTTGTATGGGGGGTTAAGAATGTGCCATGTGATGGGGAGGGTGCTGAGGTGTTTGTGCCCAGGGAAAGGCACTGGGAGGCTCAGCTTTTACCACCACTGCACCCTTCTGTGGCTAAAAAACCTCCTTGATGTCTTGCATGTTTGGGTCTGGGTGTGCTGCACATCTGAGCCGTGAGAGATGGCTTTTCTCATAGGCATATTTGAGATGATGCTTGGAGGAATGTGCTCATTTTTTTTCCCCTGTTGCTTTCTAATTTCTTCATAAATTAATCGTCTGAATCTACAGTTCTACATTTCTACATGTTTTATTTCACAGTGCTGGAGCAGGTGGCAGTTTCCTCTGGGGTATGCTGAAAAACTGAATCATTAAACCTCCCCAAACCCCCCGACTGTCCTTATTCTTTCTCAATGTTTGTTCCTTCTTGTAAATCTAGCTCCTGTGTGCCTGGGGGGTGGTGTTTGCAGGAGGAATTCCTGGTGGAAGTTAGGAAGTACCGGCCAAACTGAGTTGTTGAGGCTGGAAACCACTTTCTGCTTCTGCCTGGCATCTCCCTGATGGTGGCTTTTTGTTTCTGTTGTCAGTGGGTATGCGGCTGACGAAATCACACACTGCATTCGACCACAGGACATCAAGGAGAGGAGAGCTGTCATCATCCTCCGAAAGTAAGTGTTGAAGCCCTCCAGACAGCAAGATAAACGTGGATGTGCTGTCATGATGCTTAAACACTTGAAAACTGCCTTGCTTGTTAATTTGCTGGCTTGATCTTACACCTTGACTAGGTGTTACTCTGATGTTCACTTGTGTCTTGCTATACCCGGCAGTGGAAGTGGCTGGACCCTGTTCCTGCAGGGTTAATCACTCCTTGGCTCTGTGCAGCAGCACTTCATCGTAATGTCTGGGGTTGCAAGCCCTGCTGGTGCCCAAACATCTGGCTTTCCTTGGCTGCCCAGCTCCAAACAGCTATGATTTCAAACTCTTGTTTTGGACTGTGTGTTCAGGTGTTTGGTCATGTAATACCCACATGTGTGAATTATCTGGATGGTCTTTTGAAGCTGATGCTTGTGATGAAGAATGTCCTGTAAAGCAGATAAAGTTTTCTTGGTATCTTGGCTTTTGTTTGCTGGGGAGAGAGGAAGACACTGGCTTTGGAGGGAAACATGTAGATAGTTCAATGCTCATTACAGAGTTTGTCCTTTGAGTCTGTATTGGGAAGCCAAGCTCCATAAGCTGTTTTAGAAATAGGCTTCCTGTTCTAGAAGGGCACTCTTGATGGCGTTTCATCAATCAGTGCTTGTTCCTACAGCTCTTAAGAAAATGGAGACACAGAGTAAACTAACCCCACCCCAAAGTCCCTCGGTAAAACCTTCTTTTCTGTCTAGAAATGTCCTCTCTCATCAGTTCCTTCTACTAGGACACTGAAAATTGTGACTGCCACGCATTGACCCCTGCTGACTGTGCCTTGGAAGGTGTTAGTAATTCTGCTGTCCAGAAGCGTCTTTGTAAATGAAAATACACAACTTTGAGTCCTGTAAACCCAGCCAAAAACGTGGGCATTGGTGGCAGGGCTGTGGTTGTGGCCCAGGCTGGCATAAGGCTTGCAGGCAAGCGGTCTGGATTCACGCTGGATGAGCTTTTGGATGGCTTAGTTGGTTTCAAAACAAGTCTGGCAACATTATGAGGATATGGCACAAAGCCAGTGGAGTGGAGTTGGACATCTGGTTAGAGAAACCCATGGAATGAAGGCAGGAAAAACAGCAGCCCTGAGGCATTAGCCAGGCAAAATCAGCCCAGACCCAGGGAGGCAGGATGAGATGTGGCAGGAGATAGAGTGGGATGAAAGGCAGGCTGTAGCCAAACCACCCCACAGCTGGGTATGGCCACATGAGATTTGGGGCGAGAGGTTTTGATAAGAACTCACTGCGGTTGTGCTCATGGTGTTGGAGCAACCAGGGAGAAGCTGACATGGAGGCACCTCCAAGTCTTGTAGCTGCTTTGGTTGGATTTTGGGAAAGAGAAGCCACCTGTCCTAGGTTGTGGAGCAGTTCCCTGGAAAAGACTAAATAAACTAAAGTTGCCCAAACTGGTGCAGATATTGAACACACCTGTTTAAACTGGCTCTGCCTCTCGCTTTGTCCAGCTTTGGTAAAACTGAGGGTGTTGGATTGTTTCAGTCAAGCCTGGCTGCTCTCAAAGTGCATCTGGGTGAGAAGGGATCTTAAACCTCACCTCGTTCCAACCCCTGCCATGGGCAAGGACACCTTCCACTAAACCAGGTTGCTAAGAACCCCATCCAACCTGGTCTTCTCTGGGCAACTTGTGCCAGTGCCTCACCACTCTCTGAGTAAAGGATTTCTTTCTAATATCTAATTAAATCCTCCCTTTTTTAGTTTAACTGTTCCCTCTTGTCCTATGACCATCTCCCCATGTAAAATGTCGCTCTCTCTGTTTTTTATAAGCCCCTTTTAAGTCCTGGGAGGAGCAGTGAGGTCTCCTTGGTTTTACCCAGCTGACCTGGTGCATCCCTGCTAAAGGGACAGAGCTCTACTGGCTTTGTTTGCTCAGCCACCCCTCTGCCGCAGTGTGTCCTTCTGCCTTCCCCTGATTTTTGGGGCCCGATTTGCTTTGTGTCAGAGCAGAAGTGTCTCTGCCCATCAGACGGGCCAGATGAAACCACACCAGGATTTTTGTCTTGAGCAAAGCATAAACCCCCTAGTAATTATTTCTGTGTAGCCCTGGTGAATCCATAGCAATGTTTGCCAAAGGCTGCACTGTGATTGCTGCCAAATAGAGCTTATTAATTGCTGCTTATCCCCGCCGAGGGCGGCCACCTCCCCGTGTCCCCTGCGTGTCCCTGCGCGCGCGGCGGGGCCGCCGTGCCCTTTGCCTGCGCCGCGTCCCCGCGCCGTGGATCGCTGCACAAACGCCGTTCCCGACCCCCGGGATCGTGTGACTTTGTCTGGACCGGTGTTATGCAACCAGGAAAAGAGCTACTTCCGCTGGTGGCCTGCAAGCGTGAGAGGCTCGGGAGCAGCCAGCAGCCTCATAAAACGTTCTCTTCCTCTTTTTCACGGTGAGGATCAGCCCTGAGCTTTCCTGATCAGATCAGTTGCATCGTCCCAGTTGGAGCTGGGATATTCAGCTCTGAATTCTGCCAGAGCTCGCTGTGTCCCAGACATGTGAGTCTGGCTCTGCTCCTTCCTCTGCTCCGAGCGTGTTTTCGCTGACAGCGGCAGGAGAACAAAGCTGTGGGAGCTGCAGGAGCAGTGGTATTTTGCAGGGTTCTCCAGAGCAGCGTGGTTACCAAGCAGGTCATAAACACTTCAGTACTCAGCGTTTCCTGTGTATTGGAGTGCAGGGCTGCCGGGAGCCAGCAGGGTTTGGAAGTGCTTTGAGCCAGAGGAGAGGAAGAACAGTGCTCTCAATTTATGAGATGCTGGGAGAGGTAACGTGGGAGGTGAATATAGAAATGAGACCTATTGAACTAGGTCTTGAAAGCCATTTTAGAGGGCTTTTGCTGGCATTTTGTTTCCACTCTCATAAATAGTTCCTCTATTTAAGTTAGGTAGGTACATTGTTCTCCATTTTAGTGTCACCTCTCCTTGTACCTGGCCAGAGGGAGCGTGGCTGGTGTTGCCTTGCCCTGTGTTTGGGGGTTGGTTTGTTTGAATTGCAGCCCTGCAGTTGCTGGTGTATTTAAGAGGTATTTAAACCACCTCACTTGTCAGGGGCAAGATCTGCAATGCCTTTGGTGTTCAGGCTGGACTGGGTCCAGCCCTGGAGCTGAGAACAACTTGAGATGACAGCGTGGACGAGCACAAGCTTCAGCCCAGCAGCTGCCTGGGGAAATGTTCCTTGTTTCTGGCATGCTGGGCAAACTCAGCCTGCCATGCCCAGCTTCGCCTGTGCCAGTCTGGCATCACCCTGATTAGCTGAGGAGACTTTCCCTGATGGCAGAGAGAAGCTTGGCAACTGGATGTGCTTCCTAATGGAAGTTTAGATTGGGATTGTCCTGTGGAAACCTCCCCCAGGAGCTAAAGTTCAGCACTGGAGAGCAAGCAGTGATTCTCCTCCTTCATTTTTGCTGCCTCCTTCACCTGTGCATGGCTGCAGTCCTGTGACAATGCTCCTTTGGGATGAGCTGTGCTTGCTCTCCAGCATAGCTTGAGTGTGTGCAGAGCTGCTGGAAGGGATGTGGTGCAGCTTCTGTTTGCTACACCTTCTCCTGGCTTGTACTTCAACTCCTTGCACCTCTTAGTCAAGCTGAGGAACACCTGACCCAGGAGATCCCGTGGGCAGGAGGGAGTTTCCAGGTGGAAGCAGTTATTACTGTTGCGGGTGATGATGCTTTTGCAGGGCATCTCCCACCCAGGTGGCTTAACTGGAGCTGTGAGTTATTGCCAAGTCACTGTGATTTCACAGGATTTCACAGCTGCTCCAGCACCTCTGCTCCGTATCCCAGAGCTGGAATTGCAGTGGGCCCAGCACCTTTTGTGTTCACCTCATTACTGTGTCCCCCCTAATCCAAGGCAGGATGAAGGGGAAACTTCAAACTGACAGAGAGTATGTTTAAATTAAATAGAAGGAAAAAATCCTTTCCTGTGAGGGTGGGGAGGCCCTGGCACAGGCTGCCCAGAGAAGCTGTGGCTGCCCCGTCCCTGGAAGTGTCCAAGGCCAGGTTGGATGGGACTTGGAGCACTCTGATCTAGTGGGAGGTGTTCCTGCCTGGGGCAGGGAGTTGAAATGAGATGATCTTCAAGGTCCCTCCCAACCCAAGCCATTCTGTGATTCTGTGAAGCTTCTAGTACCACAAAGCTGCAGCTTGTGCTGTGGAGTGTGGTATTTGTGCCCCTCCTCCCGAGCTGTGTGGTTGGGATGGAGGGTTCTGCTGCAGCACTGGTGATTCTGTAGAAACTCCTTGCAAATTCTCTTCTCTTTAAATATTTGCAGAACAAGACTAGATGCACCTCGATTGGAAACAAAATCCCTGAGTAGCTCTGTGTTGCCACCAGGTTATAACTCTGACCGCCTGTCGGGAAGCAACCGGGACCAGATCCTGAAACCAAAGCGGTCCCATCGCAAAGCAGATCCTGATGCTGCCCACAGGTAGGATGAGTTCTCCTAAGAGCCATGTTTGGGATGATGTCTCTGGATCGGTGCATGGCCAAGGTTCCTGGCCTCAGAACACATTTAAAAACATTCTGATTTGCACCTTGCAGGTGCTTTCTGCAATGCCCAAATCTCTTTTATCAGAATGAGCTCTTTACATGTTCCTCCCAGACTTGTGGAGGCTGAGCTGTGGCTGTAAGCAGCTTACATTGTTTATCCTGTGAGTGGCATAATGAAGAAGCAATAGATTTGGCTGGCTTTTGATAATGCAGTCGTTCAGAACAATAGTTTCCCTGCAGCTAATCATTTTTGACCTCTATTGCCAAGCAACCTGTGCAGCTGCATTAAACTATATTATGAAAGCAGTCCTGGGAGGGAGTGTGAGGGTTTGCTATCTGGGAAAGGTTAAGGACTTCTTGGGAAGCTTCTCAGGCCTGTTTTGATTCCAGAGCTGTGTGTGTATATTTTTGTGTGAGAAACCAGACTGTGTGGATGCTTAAGCCTGACCTTCAGGGAAGCTCCTTGCTGAGGTTTCAGACAAGCTTGAGCTCTGCAGCAAGGCTTCCCTTAAACACCTTGGTGTGAGCACACTGATGGCCATGAATGATAGCCAGTCTGCCAGCTGTCCTGGATATTCCAATTCCAAAGCTTCCTGAGGATCCAGATGGCATTCTCTGCACAATGGGTACAACCCAAAAGTTGACTTGGTCACCGGGCTTGGCTGCTGTGCAGTCCCAACCCTGTTTGAACCTGTCCTGGAGGGAGGAGGGTGGAGATGGTTTGTTTGTGAGCAGTGTTCATTCACCTGGATGCGGGCTGGGGAAGATGGATGAAGATCTGAAGCTGGGCTGCAGATGCAGCTTCCCTGGGAGCACGCAGTGGGCCGGTGTCCGATTAGGGGAGCGATCATGCGGGACAAATGTGCACATCCGTCAGAGCTGTTTTTCAGCCTGATGTGACCTTATCAGGCTGTGGGGGATGGCTTGCATAGGCTTCTGCAGCAGATGGGTGTGAAAAACATGTTTATCTCTTTCTCTGGCCTCAGAGAGTCCAGTATAACAGGTAATTCTCGTGGATATCTTAGCAGGATTTCTTAGGAACCACTCGGATAAAATAAGTGGTGTGTGCAGCCCACCAGCCCAGTCCTGCTATGAAATGATCAGAGGCAGCTCTGCAGAAATAACAATTGCACTGTGCTAATATTTGAGAGGACAAAGGATTTTGGAGGTGTGGTGTGATCCTGCACCATAAGGAGCTCAACTCTGTGCTCTGAATTCTGCTGCAATAGAGACAGATCCTTCTGCCCAAGGGATATTTCTTGGGGCCACAAGCTGCAAGTAAAAAAAAGAGGTGCCTGGAAGTGTTCCTGGTGGATGTAAAAGCCAAAGCTCGCCTTGGGAAGGGAAAGAACTGGCCCATCACAACAAAGTTCTCAGCTCCCCTTGGGAGGTGCAGCTTGGTGATCTGTTCCTGCTCTGCCAAGTACCCAGTGCTGGGAAAGCAGTGGGAAAACAGGCAGAGCTATCACAGCAAGTAAACTGCAAATAGTGTCCAGGAGAGCGCCTGGATCCCATCGTGCTGTGCTCTCACTCCTATTTTCTCCCTCTCCATAGGCCACGGATTCTAGAAATGGATAAGGAGGAGAACAGGCGCTCGGTCCTCCTACCAAAACATAGGAGACGGAGCAACTTCAGCTCCGAGAACTATTGGCGAAGGTCTTACGAGTACACAGAGGACTGTGACGAGGAAGAGGAGGATGGCAGCCCTGCCAGGAAAGTTAAAATGAGGCGACACTGAGGATTGCACTTTGCAGGCTCGTGGAGCTGATGAGATTTGGCCTCCAGTCTGTGAAAACTTTCTCCTCCCTCTGGCTATCTTCCATCTAGCTTCAGTTTTGGTTTTTCCTTTCAGGCTGAAGAGTAAACAGGAAGGATTTGGTTTTATGAATGGAGGAATGCTGAGACATACGTGAGGATGGAACATGTCCAGTGCACATCGTGTCCTGAGTCATGAGTCAAGTGGGCATCTCTCCCTTAGGAAGCAGATAAAGTTATGTCAGGTTGATTGTTGGGATTTCTTTTGAAAACACCAAAAAGTTTAACTGTTTCATTGCGCAAGATTCAAGAATTGTATTTTTGGTTTTGTTTTGTTTTTTTGTTTTGGTTTTTTTTTTTTTTTTTTTTTTTTTTGCTTTAACACTTTTCCTTTCCAAATGTTCTAAATATGATGTTTGACCCCAGGAGCTGAAATTTCTTGGTGGGCTTGTATTCCTTGTTTTTCACCAAAGGGCTCTTTGGTCCATTCTTACCTGGTGGTTTTCGGGTCTGTTTTAAGGGTACCCTGCAGTAACTGGAAGTTTGAAGCTTCGCAGACCCCTCTTGCTGCGATCGATTTCAAAGGGTTTAGGACATTTTCGTTGCACTTTAGTGTTTTAAAAGCTGTAGGTTTCCTTTCCAGCCCCTTTTGCCAAGCCAGCATGGGCTCGCAGCCTTGTGTCCCTGCGCTGCCCTCTCCGAGAAGAATGTACTAGAGCTCTGGTTTCTCAGTGCTGGTCTGACTGGGGGCGTGCTGTGGTTGGGGAGGAAGGAAACCTGGCCCAGCATTGTCCCGAGATCCATATTGGAATCTCAGGGCTGCCGAGTGAGGGATCACACTGAGCACGTGCTGCTTCCCAGAGCTGGGGATAGCGAAGAGGAGTAGGAGACGCTGTGCTTGTGAGGGCTTGTGCCTTGGGACCCCTGAGAAGAGCTGTTCTCCACTGCTCCTTCCAGGTGGAGAGAGCTGAGTCGGTGCAGCATTCCTGGCACAGTGCCCCATCCCAAGGGACCAGCTGCGCTCTGATGGAGCAGGAACAGGAGCTGCTGTGGCCCTGGGGAAGCTGAGCAGCTCTGTCCCCTCCAAGGCTGGCTCTGGGAGCTGGGACACTGCAGGGGTTGACTTTGGCCCCAGTTCAGTGCTTGGCTTATTCCTGCCTGTGTTCCTGGGGTAGGGAGTTTTCTGGTTGCTACAAGAAATGCTGAGAAGAATCAGGCATTCAGCCCTGTGGAGTTGTGTTAGAACATCTGCCATCATCATCCTCTTCTCCCACCTGGTTTGTGTTAGCCCAGACCAAAGCCTTGGTGTTTGCAGAGTTTGGGGCCCAACACCATATTTAGAGCTGTACTTTTAAGGAGAACTTCCTCCAGTTAATTCTTTGAACCCAAGTGTTGGCAGTTGTAAGGAGTATTCTTATTTTTAAATTTTTACTGCTTTGCCCTCCCTCCAATTGTAGTTTTTCTTAGTGTCGTGTCCCCCACACACTTCATGGTCTGCACGCTTGGCAATAAAAAGATGTAATATATTTTGAAACCTGTTTGCTGCTGTCTTGGGGGGCTCCTGGTCTAAAACAACCACCCAGGCTTTGTTCCCTGCAGTGCTGATCAAGGACATTTGCTGACATTTGGGTCCCACTGTCCTTTTTCTTCCCTGCTGATTTTCCCCTGGTGCTGGGGTTCTGCTCAGGCTGGATCTTGTCACATGAGCTTATCACCTTCAGCACAGTGCTGGCCTGTGGGGGTGTTGGTGAGGTCCCCAGTGCCTGTGTCTGATTATCCAATGGTTTTCCTGGTGAGAGCCCCCGCTGGCTCCGTGCTGAGGCACAGCCTCCAAAGGAATGTGTCTTGTCAGTCCAGAGATCCAAAAGTTTGTGCTTCTGCTGCTTGTGAAACCTTGAAAATGCTGTTTTCAGACCACATGTAGCATTTGAAGTGATGTTCCTCACCCTCCCAGCTTTCTGCTGCGAATCCAGGCCAGCTCTTGGCTGCAAACTCCCTGTTTTGGTAAGCTTGGCATTCCCCAATAGCAAAACTGTATGCAGGGAGCACAGATCCCTTCTCCTGATGGCTTTGTCTTTCTGGATCCATCCTGACCATGCTCTGTGCCCATCACGGTGCCAGGCTCTGCTGTAGGTGCAGATGGTGACAGGGGTCACTGCCAGAGGTCTCAGCTCTCCCCTCCTGGCTCCCGATTTTATCCCTACCTCTCCAATAACAGATACTCTACCCTGGTGTCAACTCAAAATGAAGCTGGAGCAGCTGGCCTTTCCACAGCTCCTTCCCAGAGCAGGACTCCCATGGGATGAGGTGCTGGCTCCGTCTCTGGACATCCTGAGGTCTTACCTCTAGCCTGGTCCCAGCCATCGCCTCATCCCAGTCCTTGTGCAGTCTGTACGTGTGCAGGTGTCCTTTCCCAGCTTGTTTTGGTATTCCTGCATGTCCTGCTCAGGAGCTTCCCCTCCTTCCCTCCTCCCATCCATGTGGTGAGTCAGAGCTGGCAGCTGTGGCTGGGGGGACAGGCAGAGCCCCTCTCCAGCCACAATCTACTCTTGATTTTTAACCTGACTGGTTGGGGCTTGACGCTGTGGAGAGAGGGAGCAGGATACAAGTGGGCAGAACCTGCAGCATCCCCCAGGAGAGGAGTCCCCAGCATGCAGCCAAGGCCATCTTCCCACTTGTACAGACATTTTCTATAGACACGGATGTATATGTGTAGATAACATGGTTTTTTAACTCTTTTGCACTGAACAACATCGGAGTGAAACCTGGATTCGAAACTAGAAGACATTTTTCACACAGATCCAGAGGTCTGGATCCTTCCTGTAACGTGTCTGGTGAAACTGTGGCTTAGAATTACTGGTTTTCTCTGCTGGGCTACACACAGGCATCAGGTCAGGCTGGTGGCATGGGGCTGCTGCTGAGCAGGGAGCGGGGTGAGCTCCAGTTTGGAGGTAAAACTTGTCCCATCTGCTCCCTGGGCAGAGCTGATGCACAGCCCTGACCCCGTTGGCTTTGTCCTGTGTCTGATCTGGTTGTGTGGTCCAACCTCTCCATCCACCCACAGTGTGTCCATGCTCAGCCCCAAACTGGGAGCTACATCCAGTGTGACAATCCACATACCCAGACCCACAGCCCAGACCAGGAGAACTGTCTTTCCTAAGGAAGGGGAAGGAAGATGGGGTTCATCCCTGTTTTTCCTCAAAGAACAGGAGGAATTGGGGTTTGTTACTGTTATCGTATCTCGAGAAGGGTCAGAGGTAGAATTATCCAAGTCCATGGATCAAAACAGCTGCCAGGCTTCGAGGAGGGCTCAGGGGGGCTGGGGTCTAGACCCCCACCAGCAGCAAAGAGTTTTTTACCTGCCAAAAGTGTTCCCTTTCCCCGCTGGGAGGAGAAACATTCGGCTGAGAAATGTCTCTGCTCCTTCCCCTGCCCACACTTAGAAGTTCTGGCTGACTTTAATTTTTGTTTTTTAAAAGATTCTAATTTTTTTGTTGCTACCAATAGAAATAAAAATAAATAAATAAAAAAGTGGCAATATTTTTTTCTGTGAGCTTTTCCTAGGAAAAAGCGTGATTTGTAACAAAGTTGTACAGTTCTGAAGTTTGAGATACGAGAAGTACTGTGTGAAACGCTGTAAATGGGGCAGAGATTATTTTATGTACAGTCTGACGTGGGGGAATCTTTTAATTCCGGTTGATTCTTAGGAAGAATTTGGTTCTTCACTGTCAGGGTTTGGAATTTCATGGTTTCATTTTTTTTTTCTTGTATAGATTGCTGCATTAATTGAATAAAAGCAGAAAGCATCGCTCTGCCTGGCTGTGTGGTGGTACTGGGGGCTGGGAGGTGCCTGGATTCCCCCTGCCAGGAGCGAGGTGGTTGGGAGCAGGGAACTGGTTCTAAATAAAGGGAGTCACCGGCTCCCACGGGACAGGCGGTCAAATGCAGTGGCTGTGCCTGCTGCGCTGTCCTAGAAAGTAGGGACAGGGATCTCTGCCTTCCTCCTCCTCCTCCTCCTGACAGCACCCTGTGCCCCTCACCCTTCTTGTGCCCCCTTCCTGCAAGAGGGAGAGATGGTGGGATGGTTGTGAGGTGCCAGAGAGGGGATGGATGGGGTCTGCTGGTCTCGTGTGTGTCCTCTCCTCTCTCCTCTCTCCTCTCTCCTCTCTCCTCTCTCCTCTCTCCTCTCTCCTCTCTCCTCTCTCCTCTCTCCTCTCTCCTCTCCTCTCTTTTCCCCTTTTCACCACCCCCTTCTCTCTCCCCTCTGTTCTCCCCCTTCCTCTTCTGAATTCTTCCTCCTTTTCTCCCTCCTCAGGGCCATGACCCACATCTGGCGCCAGCCTCCCCACCCTCAGTCGCCGGGGCTGTGCCTGTGGTTCAGGCCCCTCCATCCATCCATGAGCCCACAGCCCATCACCGGGGCATCGTTCCCCGCTCACCCCCGGGCTGTTTTCCGCCCCAAAACCCTGCGTCACCTCAGTGTCGCATCTCCCCAGGGCCGGGGTTAGTCA
>JACBWW010000025.1:6659402-6681086 GCA_020086605.1 Lanius collurio | reverse complement strand
CGCCACCGCCGCCGGCCCAACCATGATGAAGTTTCGGTTCCGCCGGCAGGGTGCCGACCCGCACCGCGACCGCCTCCGCCACGACCTCTTCGCCTTCAGCAAGGTGCGTTCGGGGCGAGCGGGGGGCGCGGCGGTGGATCCCGGGGGGCGGCGACAACCGGGAGGCACCGGGGGTGCCGGGCACGGTGCGGCGTGTGGGCAGCCCCTCGGTGGTGCGGGGCTCTGGTACCCCGGCGGGATGCTGCCCGCGGGGAAGCGAGCAGCGTGCGGGGCACCGCCCCCTGGGACCGGCTGAACTCCCGGGAGAGCCAGGCACCGGGACCTCCCCGCTCCCGGGGGAAGGGACACGCAGAAAGGGCAGGGCTGCCTGGCCGGGGGACCCCGGGACAGGCTGCTGGGCCGCCCCGGGAGGATACAACCCCGGGGGTGGCTACCGGGAGCCCGGCGTGCGGACCGGGGGGCTGCGCTCCTCCCCGTGCGGTGCAGGGGGGCACCCCGGGAGGGGATGTGACCCCCTTACTAGCGCGACATCCCTGTCCCCAGCCCCTTTTGGGAAGGGTTCCCTGGAGCGCCCCGTTTCCGGACTCCCCCTGTCCCATGGATTCCCCAGGCCTCGCTCACGGGCGTTTTGGAGGGACCTGTGGTCCCGGACTCCATCTGGCCTTGGAGCATCCCCCATGTGGGGCTCAGCCCCTCACCCCAATCTCCCCCGGGGTGGGACACTGGGGGGCTGGACCCCCTGTGTCAGCAGGAAGGGCTTGGGGTTCCCCTGCACCCCAAAGTTGTGTCTCTGGGGGACCTCCTCCCTCCCGAGTTTTGCCATTTGCCCTCCTCATTTGGGGTGAGAGAGACCCTCAAGCTCATCAAACAACCCTGGAGGGACCCCACAAGCCCTGCGGTGCCAGCCCCTTCCCTCGGGACATCAGGCTGTGCCAGCGGGTGCCCACCTGGGACTTGGTGCACCTTGTCCCGGGAGGCCCTTGGCATTGGGACCACCCTCCTGCCCTGGCCGCGGGGGCGGGACACTCAGTGGCCCCTGCATGAGCCCAAACCGTGTCCATCCGTTCATCCTTCGGCAGCATCCTGGCACTGGTGTGGGGTACTTGCCCAACTCATGGTGGGGACAATGCCGTGCACCAGAGGGACCCCTGGGCTGTCCCACAGCGAGACCAGGCTGGGAGGTGTCGGGGTGTGCAGTGAAGGGTCAGAGCCAGCTCCCACTGTCCAGCACAGCCCTGGCCCTCCAACTTGCCACTGTGGGTGAGGGTTTGCGAGGCTCAGCCCAGCCAGAGCCCCCTGTTTTTGGGGAGCACAGTCCCACGGCCGGATCCTGCCCGAATGGGTGTCCAGGGTGGGTTTGTGCCAATGGGATGTCCTGGGGGGAGACTGAGGAGGGCCCTTCTCCGGCCATCCCAGCTCTGGGGCCGCCGGCTGCCCACCTGCCTCCCATTAACGGTTGTTTTTCCTCCCGAGCTCCAGATCTGCCTGGGATTTGCTGTAATTTGGCCGGGAGCGCGCCTTGGCTGGCCAGCACAGCCTGCCGGATGCGGCCCCGCTGCGGGCGGGAGCCGGGGCTGCGGGTGGGGGGCTAAGCCGGGCCCCCTTTTGGGACTGGGGGAGCTGGGACAGCATTTTTTGGGCAATCTTTGCCGGTGTCATCGTGTTGGTCCCTCGCCTAAAGCATCACTGTGGTGTCCCTGTGCTGCTGCTGTCCCAGCTCCCTCCTCCAGCGCAGCGTGCATCCCGGGGGGATTTGGCATGACCCTGCGTGGGGGCTGCCACAGGGATCGGCACCCACAAGCATCCACTTCCTCGTCACTTGGACGTGTTGGGACCCACTTGGATGGGCCGGGACGCCTTGGATGGGCTGGAGATGTTTCCACGCTCCTGAAGGTGTCCCTTGGGAGGGAGCAGGAGCTGGGGTGGCAGTGGCTGCCGCCGGCGGGTGCGGAAAGCCGCCCCGCTGCGCCTCTCGGATGCCCCAGACAAAGGGAACAGGTCAGGATCCGGCCAGTCTGGCTCCGGCGGCCTCCGTATCGTCTGATCGCGCCGTCGCTGCTCAGCCGAGCTGCCCTCGGGAGCCCTGCGGTCCCCTCGCCGCGGGCCGGGGCGGTGGGTGCCCCCCGCGTCCCCCCGCTGCCAGGGCAGCCCCTCCCCAGCCGGCGAGCCCAGGCACGCCGGACGGCCGGGACTTCCTTGGGAAGGTGCCCGCGGGCGACACGCGGCTCCGGCGGGGACGTCCCTGGCGCTGGCGGGTCCCGCTCGCCTGGTTCTGCCGCCCGGCAGCGGGGACGCCCGGTGATGTCGCAGTGGGGGTCCCGCTCACCTCTCCTGGGGTGTCCTCACCTCAGGGGTTTAGAGCAGGGGGGTCCCATCCCCAAAGTGCTGGCGGGTGGTGGGGAAGCTTGTTCGAGGTCAGACCTACCCCGGCCCGTGGTGTGGCGGTTGGGTTGGGTTTTAGGGTGCTGGGTGGCAATTGGATGAGGAGTGATGTCCCCCCTCCACAAGGCTCCCCTTGGTGGCAGTTGGGGACAGGGCAGTATCTTCATCATCCCCCATGGTAGGGGTGATGCTCAGGCTGGTGTGGGATCAGAGTTGTGCGTCTGAGGGAGGCTGTGGAAGGTTTGGGAGGGTCAGAGGTGGGGGGTCCGGCTCTGACCTGCCTGTCCCCATGGCAGACGGTGGAGCACGGCTTCCCCAGCCAGCCCAGCGCCCTGGCCTACGACCCCGTCCTGCGCGTGATGGCCATTGGTACCAAGGCGGGAGCCGTCAAGCTGTATCCTTTTCCTCCCACATGAGCAGGAGGTAAGGACCTCCCAGACCCTCCTGCACTCCTCTGGCTGTCTCTATCCCGGAGAATGCTTGGAGACGTGGCCGTGCTGCTTCTGGCCCATCCGGCAGCCCCCACTCGGCTGACGTCCATCCCTCTGTCCAGCTGTGCTGCAGCTGGGCCGGGCGGCGAGGGGGCGGCTGGAGGAAGCCCCCACCTCGCCCAAAACGCGGGGGGGGCGAAGGAGTTCGGCTGTCCTGGGGGGCATCCCAAGCGGGGGTCCTTCCTGGTGTTACCCCACTTGTCCCGGGGGCTCTCCTGTCCATCCTGGCCTCGTCCATGCAGCCCTCAGGGGGGCAGCGGGGGCTCTGGCCGGCCCAGCGCCGGGGTGCGGGGCTGCGGCGGGCGCGGAGCCCGGTCCCGGGTGGGGGGCCGAAGCGGGGGACGCCGCCGCGGGGCCGGCCGGGCTTTGTTGCCGGCAGCGTGCAGGGAGACTTCAGAGGGCTGCTGGCGAGCGGCCAGGGCTGGATGCGGCCCATGCTCGGGGGGCCCCGCGCCGCAGGAATGCGGGGTGGGGGCGCGGGGGCGGCTGCGCCCGCAGCGGGGTCGGGGTCGGGGTGTGGGGGGCCGCCGCGCTCCCCCTCCCCCAGGCCGGCGGCTCGCTACCTCCCGAGCACAAAGATGGCGTGTTTTGTTCTGCCGGGGCCGCCCGGGTGCCAGCTCGGCCGCGACGTCGCCGGCCGCCCCACTCGCCCGCCTGGCCCCCGGTGCTGGTCCCAGCTGAGCCCCCCCGGCAACCGCGGGGATGCCGTTGCGAGGGGCTGCGGTGCCCTGAGCATCCTCTGCGGGGATGGGTTTTGGGGTGGTACCCAGCGTGGTACCCCGTGCCTACATGGCCTCGCTCTGGCTGCCATCAGAAAGATGCTTCTGGAGGTTGGCGGTGCCGTGGAAGCCGGGGCCGGGTGAGGCAGCAGCCCGAGCTGGCCTGACTGGCGTTACGGGTTAGTGGGGGCACCCCTGGATGCTCCCCGGCTGGGGTGGGCGGATCCAGTTGCAAACAGCCCGGCATCGAGGGGCTGCCAGTGCCTGGGGCGTCTCCTGGGGCAGCTGTGGGTCTCTGGGCTTGGACCCCCATCCCACATGCTGATGACACTGGTGCGCCCAAGCCACTTGCCCTGAGGGCTTTCAGCTCCTGGCACTATTTAGGTGGGGAAAGACCCCAGAATGAGCAAGGATGGGTGATATCCCACATCCACCAAGAGCTGAGAGCCCTCTGCATGCTCCCTGCTTTATTCCCATGCCCTGTTGTCTGCTCTCACCAAAACTCCGTGCCTCATGCCTGGCTCTGCTGGCTTGGCTGTGCCAGGCATTGCCTGACAGCTCCTGCCTGTCCAGCCAGCAGAGCCACTGGGCTGGTTCCCTGTGCTGAGAGCGCCGGAAGGTGGTCAGGGACAAGGACCTCCAGCATACAGCATGCCCAGATGTGGCTGCACAGTGCTCTGGTGACACCAGGCAGGGGGGAGCAGCTGGCCGGCTCTGGGGGTGCCGGGGATGCCAGGCCGGGGGGTCTCCATGCCGTGCTGGAGCTGCTGCGCGGTTCCTGCCGAGCAGCGTCGCCGAAGGAGCCGGGACCAGTCGGGTGAGTGAGGCTGTGCTGGCGCATGCCGAACCCCACCCCGCTGCGTGCCGGGGCTCCCGGCACCTTTCGCACACCCACCCCGGCTGTGTGTGCTCGCCGCAGCCTGACCTGGGACATCCAGGTCCACGTAGGAGGTGGTTGGTGGATTCTAGCCTGACCTACAGTGTCCCAGCCGGAGGTGCTTGGTGGATCCCCGGCTGACTCAGGGTGTCCTGGTTGGAATTGGTAGATCCCAGCTGGGGATGGTGGTGCCGAGGCCAACTCTGGCATGGGCTGCAGCCAGGGATGCTCTGCCCTGGCTCTCCTGGGGATGGGGGGCTAAACTGGTGTTTGCAGGCAGAACTGTGACCTGGGGGAATTTGAGGGGTCCTGAGATTTGCTGGGGAAGGGGGGGGTGCTCTACCCTCGTTGTTTCTTTGACGGCCCCCCCCAGATATGGTGCGCCAGGTGTGGAGCTGACGGGCCTGCACAAGGAGACGGCCACTGTCACCCAACTGCACTTCCTTCCTGGACAGGTACGTGGGTGTCCTGGGGGGCCTGGCAGCAGCCCCCCAGTACCTCACACACCCCGCTGTCATCCCACTGCCCACAGGGCTGGCTCCTTTCGCTGCTGGATGACAACACACTGCACCTGTGGGAGGTGTGCCAGAAGGAGGGCTGCTCCCACCTGGAAGAGACCCGCAGCTTCGGCCTTCCGGGACGCCCAGGGTCCGGCAGCGCTAAGTACTTGCCTGGGGGGGTCTGAGCCGCTCCCCCGCGGGGCTGCGGCCGGAGCAATGCCGCTGCCAGCTGGGAACGGCGCGTGGGAGCAGCCGGCCTGCTCGGGTGGGATGGTGGCCAAGGTCCTCTCTGTGGTGGTGTTTTCCCCACTGGGATGCTCCTCTGATCCCGACTGGGATGCTGAGTATGAGGAACAGCTCTGGACTTTTTATGATGCAGGCAGGGCCCAGGGGTGATTAATGGCTCTTACTGCTGTCAGCCATGAGGCTGTATGTGTCCTCATGGGCTCAAGGGGATGGGGAGGTAGGGATGGAGCAGGGGAGGTCTGGGATCTCTTTGACATTCCCCCAGACCCAACATAGTGCTGATGCAGTCCCTGTTTCCCCCCCAGCTGCTCCCCTGGCATCACACGAGTGACAGTGGTCCTGCCGATGGCCTCTGGCGCCATGGTCTGCCTGGGCACTGAGGGAGGTGCCGTGTACTTTGTCACCCTGCCCACCCTGATACTGCTGGAGGACAAAACCCTCTTCCCAGATGAGATCCTGCAGAGGTGAGATCCCTGCAGACCCCATGCCCCATCCCCACCACCCCCAGCCCCGCTCTGACCCCCTGTGCATGTTCCCCCGCAGTGTACCCGATGACTACCGCTGTGGGAAGGCACTGGGGCCTGTGGAATCCATCCAGGAGCACCCATGTGATGGCAGCCGGCTCCTCATCGGGTACAGCCGGGGACTGGTGGCCCTGTGGGAGCAGAGCACTCGTGTTGTCCAGCACCTCTTCCTGGGGAACCAGGTACCATGGCTGGTGGGGGACTGGCGGGGCTGTGGCCCTGTGTGTGTGTCCCCATCTGGGTGCTGAGTCCCCCGTGTGCCCCCGCAGCAGCTGGAGAGCCTGGCCTGGGAGCAGAGTGGGAAGAGCATTGTCAGCTCCCACAGCGACGGCGGGTACATGGTGTGGGCAGTGAGTGGCACCGGCCAGAGGACCCAGCAGCCCGTCATGTCCACCATCCCCTACGGTACAGAGCGGGGGTGTGGGGGGGCTCTGGGGTTCGGAGCTGATCTCCCTCATCCCAGTGCTACAACCACAGCATCTTCATTTCAGGTCCGTTCCCTTGCAAAGCCATCAGCAAAATCCTCTGGCGAACCTGCGAGTCAGGGTAGGTGGGTGGGCTGGACATGGGCACAGGGGGCACTTGGGGGTGCAGGGTCTGATGGAAGCTGCTTTGTGCCACACAGGAACCCCTTCATCATCTTCAGTGGGGGGATGCCACGGGCCAGCTATGGTGACAGGCACTGTGTCAGCGTGCTGCAGGGCCAGACGCTGGCCACGCTCGACTTCACCTCCCGCGTCATCGACTTCTTCACTGTGCAGAGCGCAGAGGTGCCCGAGGGAGGTACGTCCCACTGGGGCCGTCACAGGGAGTGGGTGGTGGTGTGGGAGTCTCCCAAGTGCAGCAACCATCTCCCCCCTCCTCAGGCTTTGAGAACCCCCGAGCCCTCGTGGTGCTGGTGGAGGAGGAGCTGGTGGCCATCGACCTGCAGACGCCTGGCTGGCCCACCATCCCTGCCCCGTACCTGGCGCCACTCCACTCCTCTGCCATCACCTGCTCCTGCCATGTCTCCAACGTGCCTCTCAAGCTCTGGGAGAGGATTGTCAGTGTGGGCGAGCAGCAGAGCCCTCGGCAATCCTCTGTGGTCAGTGATGGGGTTGGTGGGGAGGGGTCCTGCTGAGCCCCTTCTAGCATAGCCCAGTGGGCTTCATCCTTCCCTCCATTCCCTCTCCATCTCTCCCTTCAGGCCTGGCCCATTGATGGGGGAAAGAACCTGGCCCAGGAGCCCACACAGAGGGGGCTTCTCCTCACCGGGTGAGTAGGCTGGCAGGAGGGAGGGGGCCTGGGAAACCCAAATGCAGGGGGGACACATCCACACCTGTTCCTGCAGTGAGGGAGTGGGATGGGGCGGTGGTGGCATTCACGCCTTCATTTCGGATGGGCTGCCCCTTCTCCTTCTGGCTGGACATGAATGTGTCACCCGCTGCGCTGTCCCCCATTGTCCCCCCCTCTGGCACAGTGGCTGCCAGCACACAGGCAGCTCTTGTTAGCTGGGCAGATGTTGGGGCCCTGTGCTGACAGGACCCCCCCACTCAGGCATGAGGACGGCACGGTGCGGTTCTGGGACGCCTCGGGGGTCTCCCTGAAGCCCCTCTACAAGCTGGGCACCGCCAACATCTTCCAGACAGACTGTGAGCACAATGACAGCCTCAACCAGGCAGGCGAGGAGGAGTGGCCGCCGTTCCGCAAGGTGAGGTCCCCTGGGCAGGGGGACACTGGGGTGGACCTCAGCACCCTCCTGGCTCTGCCAACACCCAGGGGGGCAAACCCAGAGCCGGGCACAGGGGATGCACCTGCTGGAGCCATCCCGGCTGCTCCCCGGAGACGTGTCCCCTGGCTCAGGGCACAGCTGCTATGTGACGCACTGTGGGGACACAAGGGACGCTTGTTCTGTGGGCCTCGTCCCACGGGTCTGCCCCAGCATGGGGGGAAAGAACCAGGGGGTGTGTGGGGACAGACTTTTCCTGGGCATGATGCCCAGAGTGGCCCGTGTGCCACAGCTGGTGGAGGGATGTGGAGGTGCAGGGGGGGCTGCCCCACAGCTGTGTGAGGGGTCTGGGCTGTCCCTTCAGCTGTCCCCTCCCGCAGGTGGGCTGCTTTGATCCCTACAGCGATGACCCGCGCCTGGGTGTGCAGAAGATTGCACTCTGCAAGTACTCGGCCAAGATGGTGGTGGCTGGCACGGCGGGGCAGGTAGGGTGGCAAGGACAGAGCAGGGGCTGCCAAGCACCTCTTGGTTCCCCCATTGGGGACCCATGCCATGAGTGGGCTACAGACTCTGCAGACCCCCACGGTTGTCCTTGAAGGGATTCTTCCGGTGGGTTTAGCCCCCAGTGTGCAGCAGGCCAGCTGTGGGGGGGTTAAGTGTGTCCCCCATCTGTGCTTGTCCTTGCAGGTGCTGGTGATGGAGCTGAGCGATGAGAAGTCTGAGCACGCGGTCAGCGTGGCCACCGTGGACCTGCTGCAGGACCGCGAGGGCTTCACCTGGAAGGGCCACGACCGGCTGGCCCCTCGGAACGGGCCCCTCCACTTCCCCCCCGGCTTCCAGCCCAGCGTGCTGGTGCAGTGCGTGCCCCCCGCTGCTGTCACCGCCGTCACCCTCCACTCTGAGTGGAACCTCGTGGCCTTCGGCACCAGCCACGGCTTTGGACTCTTCGACTACTACCGGCGCAACCCCGTGCTGGCCAGGTATGGGGGGACCTCGGTGCTGGGGACCCCCTGGAGCGATGTGGCAGGTGCTGAGCAGCATCGGTGCTCACAGGTGTACACTGCACCCCAACGACTCGCTGGCCATGGAGGGGCCCCTGTCCCGCGTGAAGTCCCTCAAGAAGTCCCTGCGTCAGTCCTTCCGCCGCATCCGCAAGAGCCGAGTGTCAGGCAAGAAGAGGCTCAACGCCAGCAGCCCCTCCAGCAAGGTGGGCAGGGAGCGGGGACCACCATGGCAGCTCCCCGTCCCCACCTGGCAGGGACTGACCCCCTGTCCCCTCCCCAGGTGCAGGAGGCCAACGCGCAGCTGGCGGAGCAGGCAGGCCCCCCCGAGGTGGAGATGACGCCGGTGCAGCGGCGGATTGAGCCTCGCTCAGCCGATGATTCGCTTTCAGGGGTCGTGCGGTGCCTCTACTTCGCTGACACCTTTCTCCGTGACGGTGAGACCCCCTTTCTCCCCAGGAAAAGCCCCCGAGCTGGGTCTGGCTGGTGCCACGCTGTGGGGAGGGGGCTCTGACACTGCTCTGCCCCCACAGCCGCCCACCACGGCCCCACGATGTGGGCAGGGACCAACTCTGGGTCGGTGTTCGCCTACGCCCTGGAGGTGCCATCGCAGGAGAAGTTCTCGGAGCGGGCGGTGGAGGCGGTGCTGGGGAAGGAGATCCAGCTGATGCACCGGGCGCCGGTGGTGGCCATTGCGGTGCTGGATGGGCGAGGGAACCCCCTGCCTGAGCCCTATGAGGTGTCCCGGGACCTGGCCAAGGCCCCCGACATGCAGGGCAGCCACTCCATGCTCATCTCCTCTGAGGAACAGTTCAAGGTGAGTGCAGGGCTGAGTGTCCTGCTTTAGTAGAGATGGGACACAAAATGTCCCATGTCCTCTTTGGATGTTCTTATCGCACAGGGACAGGGCTGGAGGTGACCAGTCACATTGTGGGGCACTCCTATGCCTGTTCTAAGGTGGTGAATCCAAGGGGGAGGTGCCCCCCTAAACCCAGCAGGTTCCTGTTCTCCCCTGACCCCGGCTCCTCTTGCCTCACCAGGTGTTCACGCTGCCCAAAGTGAGTGCCAAGACCAAGTTCAAGCTGACAGCGCACGAGGGCTGCCGGGTGCGGAAGGTGGCCTTGGTGAGCCTGGCCAGCGCTGGCTCTGAGGAGCGCCTGGAAAACTGCCTGGCCTGTCTCACCAACCTGGGGGACATCCACATCTTCACGGTGCCCAGCCTGCGGCCCCAGGTCCACTACAGCTGCATCCGTAAGGAGGACATCAGTGGCATTGCCTCCTGTGTCTTCACCAAGCATGGCCAAGGTGAGGGCACCAGGTGACATCCTGTGTTATGGGATGTTGACCCCACCTGCAGCCCTGTGGGGGATCCCTCAGGCTCGTCGTTGTCCCCCCTGTAGGTTTCTACCTAATTTCACCATCCGAGTTCGAACGCTTCTCTCTGAGTGCCAGGAACGTGACAGAGCCACTGTGCCGGCTGGAGGTCACTCGGCTCCAGGACACCTCCTGCCTCAGGTGGGCTGTCCTGGGAGCCTGAGGGGCTGGGCAATGGTTTCATCTCTGCACACCCACCCCATGACACCGGTTCTGGCCATAACTTCTCCCTGTTTCCTTCCAGCAACAGCTCAATGGTGACACCGAAGCTGCCACAGGCGAACGGCACCCACGTCCCACGCAGCTCCGAGGGCCAGCACTCCCCCTCGGACAGTGACCGTGAGTGACCACTCTGTCCTTGCACACACACCATGTCCCATAGCCCTGCTCCAGGCCTGGCCCTGTGTCCTGGCTGTCCCCAATCCCTCCTGTCCCATGACTCCCCAGGGTCCCCTGAGGAGCACCCAGCTGCCTTCTCGCCTGGCCCCATCGATTCCCCCAACAGCAGCATGGAGAACCCACTGGACACCACTGGGGACATCACTGTGGAGGAAGTGAAGGATTTCCTGGCGTGAGTGGGGTAGGAATGGGGTAACCGGTGCTGAGGGGCCATGGCAGTGCCTCTCACCCTGCTCTACCCCAGGTCCTCAGAGGAAGCGGAGCGGAACCTGAGGAACACCAGTGAGGACGAGGCCCGGCCCACAGGGATCCTCATCAAGTGAGGTCTGTGAGGGCCTGGTGGTCCCTGGGGTGGGAGCGGGATTTGGAGCTGTGACCCCAGCGCAGTGCCCTGGCTTCCTGATCCATTATGGGAGGGTGGAGTTGTGGCCCCTGGGGCTTGTAGAGGAGGGGGAGCAGGAGGAATGCCTGTCCTGAGCCGCCCCCCTCCAGGGTCTCCTTCTGAGGAGCCGCATCCCTCACAGGCATCACCGGCCTCCCAGACCCATCTCAGTGCTCGGATTCCCGGGATGCGCGACTCGACTGGACCCCCGCCCCCCTCCCCATGTAACGTAGACTCGCCTCCTCTCTAACATCCACGCCGGCCGCTGCCGCGCCCCGGCTCCGGCACTCCCCACACACCTCCCTGCCCGGCCGCCGGCCCTGCGCCCCCGGACCCCTGAGCCGGGGCCGTGGGACACAAACTCTTCCCGGGGAAGATAAGTTCCTTTTTTATACACGGTCGAGTGTCACTGTCCCCGCTCCAGAGCCCCCTTCCTGGGGGATGCTGCTGCTTCCCTGGCTCCACAGGGAGGGCTGGGACTTGTGGACCCCCCCTTGTCCCCTGGTTTTGGTCTCTTGGGGCAGTGAGGGGCCAGAAGCCCCCGGGCACGGCCCCCCCCATACCCTGGTCTGTGTTTACATGCCCGGCTCCCTGCAGTTTACAGCCCCGTTCCCTGCCTGCCAGGAGGCTCTGGCTGCCGCACAGGGACTGTCCCCAGGGGAGCCCAGCAGGGATCCCCTGGCTCCCAAGTGGGCAGCAGAGGCCTTGAGCAGCCCGTGGAGGGGCACAGTGGGGGGTCACAGGTGGCCTTTTTCTCTTAGTGGCTTCTCCAAGGGCTATTCTCCAGGTTGGGCTCTGTGCCTGCTGCTCCTTTCTGACACTAATTCCTGCCACGGGGTGGGTTTGGGATGGGATCACGCTGTGGAATTACACACCAGCTCCTGGTCCTGGTCCGTGTTGGTGCTGGGTGGGGGCAGATGGGACCGCCCCAGCCCCCTCCTGCCCTGAGCTGCCCCACCCCGGGGGTCTCACTGTGCCAAATTCCCCCTGGGCTCCTAGCCTGGCCTTGTCCTCCTGGGGGGCTGTGGTGATGCTGGCTCTGTCCCCTGGCCCATGGTGGCTGTTCCCAGGGGTTCAGCTGGCCCCTGCCCCTCTCCTTTTGGGGACCCGGGGCCGCTGCGGCCCCCCCGGGCTCTCCTGCGGTACGTGTGTGGCTGGGGGGGTCGGGCTCTGTCGCTGCCGGCCGAGGCCGGGGCTGTAGTGTCCCTGGTAGAACCCCCCCCCACCTCACCTTTTTTTTTGGTAAGATGAATTTAGCATTGTTTAGTTATTAAAAATACTGGTTTTTAATATTGAAAATAAAGCATTTAATATCAACTGCCCAGGCTGCAGGTGTTTGCTGAGCCATGGAGCCAGTTCAGTGCTGGGGTTCCCCTGAGCTGCAGAGGGGCACGATCAGGGTGGGGAGTGACCCCATTTTGGAGTGAGTCAGAGCCCGGGACAGGGTCGAGGTGTGAAGTGCAGCCTTTATTGATATGATCCAGATGGGCTGATCCCTGCTAGGGGTCCATCCCCCAAGACAGCAGGGACCAGCTATAAGGCCCAGGGCTGAGAGCCCCTCACTCCCCTCAGTTCTCCTTAGCAAAGCATCCTCCCACCCGAACTGGGAATCACTCCTGTCCCCCAGTGGCAGGGGGAGCTCGGCACTGATTTGGGGCAACAGCATCCCCAAGCAGGGCGTGGCAGGGGCCTGCATCGCCCCGTGTGCCCCCCAGGAAGAGAAGGGGCTGAGCTGAGCCCTGTGCTGGGAGAAGGGGGGACAGAGGGACAGCCCCAGTGATTCCCACTGGCCCCAGCTCGGGGGGAGGCAGCTCCAGGCCGAGCCTGGCTGGGGGCAGGTGTTGGCGGCAGCGCGGGGTGCTGGGGTCCGGCCATGCCAGGGGGGCCGTGGCCGGAGCACCGGGTGCCCCCAGCCCTTAGGTGGGTGGCTTGCGGAACACACTCCAGGCGTGGAAGCAGCGGGTGAAGGGCCACGGCTCGTTGCCTTTCCGCACCAGCCGGAGCTTGCGGGGATGTGTGGGGTCCTTGGAGCGCATGTGCTGGATGTACACCTGGGGCAGAGCGCAGCCGTGGGGGCCCCAGCCCCTTCCCACCTCCAGAGCTGGTATTCCCCAGCCCAGAACTCTGCGCTACCCAGATCAGGGCCCCGAGGGGAGATGGAAGTGCCCAAATCCTCCCCCACACCCTTCCAGGATGGAGGGAAGCCTTACCTGGCACGCCTTGAGGCTCAGCTTGATCTCCACCTGGCTGGTCTGAGTGCCCACCCACATGTAGACCTGCAGAAAGGATCAGCAGCTGGGCTCAGCCCACAGAGCCACTGGGAGATCTGGGCCCAGGACAGCCTCATGCCCCAGCTCACCTCCCGCCCGTTGTCCAGCAGCATGATGTCATCATCAGCCAGGTCATCCTGGCAGAAATCTGAGCACTTTTCTGACACGGAGAAATAACCTTTCTCATTGGAGCATCTGTGGGGAGATGGACAGGGACAGCATCAGGCATGAGTTTGTTAGGACTTTGCTCGTGTAGAGGGAAGGGATGGGATGGTGCTGCTGTTTTGGATGGTGGATTCCCAGGGGGAATGGGCTCTGCAGGAGGAAGGGAATCAGCACAGACTGGAGCCTCCCCCTCCAGGCCAGTGCCCACCTGAAGAGCCGTGAGTGCTTCATGTAATCTGCATCTTCATCGTAAGGCTTCTGGCCCCCAATGCCCACCCAGAAGAAATTTTCGGGCTCTTCTCCCTCGTTGATGACCTGCAAGGGCAGGAACAGGGCTGAGCGTGGCCTGGATGGTCGCTGTCACCCAGGTAAGGTGGCACTGAGCCCCACTCACCTGTTTGCTGTAGGAGTCATCAAACATGTGATTCATGATGTCCTCAGCCAGCTTGGCCTCATCAGGGTCGGCTGCCCGGCCAACCCAGGTGTAGACAATGCCCTGGTTGTCCGTGCTCTCAAAGGGCACCTGGGGGAGTGCAGAGTCAGGGCTGCCCAGGGGGCAGGCGGGCACCCAGGCAGCCCTGAGGATGCTCAGCCACGAGCAGTACCTTGAGGATGAAGCAGAACTCCGAGTTGAGCAGAGCAGCGTCCGTGTTGATCTGGATGCACCTGGTGACCCCGAGGCACAAATCAGTGGGAGCCCTGGCAGCTGTGCCCACCAGCAGATATCCCACCTGGATCTGGCACCCATGGGTGCTGCCTGGCCCGGAGCAGCCCTGGGACACTGACCTGGTGCACAGGGCCCCGCCGTTGGTGCGGATGTGGTACAGGCTGGGCTGGGGAGTGCTGACCCGGTCCTTCCGCTTGCCCCGGTGGATCACAAACCTCCTCTTGAAGTGCGAGAGAAACTTGGGGTTCTCCTGCTGCTGGGTCATGCGCACCACCTGGGCATGGGTGGGTGTCAGCAGGGCCGTGGGGACCTCCCAAACACAGCCCCAAGCCCCAGCTGCACCCCCTGCCAGCCCCCATCTCTGCTGCTGTCCCCTGCCTCAGCCTGAGGGGCAGAGAAGGGATGGGGAAGAAGAGAGGCAAAGCTGGGGCACCCCTGTGTCACCCCCAAACTGCATCACCTCCAGCTTGCCACGGAAGTGACTCTCAAACTTCTTCTGGAGGCTGAAGGTGAAGGTGAGCCAGCCCATATTGGAGGCCTCCCGGCCCTGCCAGAAGTAGACGATGCACTGGGAGTCTTCCTCAGGTTGCTTCTCCTCCTCTTCTTCCTCACCCTCCTCCTCCCCTTTGCCTTCACCCTTCTTTTTCTCCTCATCTTCTTCGTACTCCACTGGCACCCAGTACCTGAGGGCAGGAACAGGGAGTGCTGTGAGGGATGGGACAGTTGGGAGGACTGGGCATGGAGGCTGGAGACAAAGTGGTCCACCAGCCCCTGAGAGGGGACAAGCCGGGTGTCACCTGCACAGGAAGACGTAGCAGTCGTGGGTGTGGAAATGGCCAAACTCCTCCTCAGGCAGGCGAGTGAATTTCTTGCCCTCGAGCACAAAGCCCTCCATGCCATCCAGGTCCTCATTCCACTCCTCCATCAGCTGCTCCGCCTGTGGCCCCATGTGCTCTGTCAGCCCCCAGCCCCTCCATCAGCACCCAGCCCCATGCCATGCAGGATTCATGAGGGTCCCTAGCCCTACCTCACTGAGGGGCATGGGGGGCTGGCGGGGCAGGAAGAGTGCTGTGAGGTCGGCCTTCATCTGGTCCTTCTTCTCGGCGTCCTTGCGGACCTTGCCGGCCAGGCCGCCGTCCTGCAGCACTGTCTCAGCGTTCCGGGTGTAATCCACACGCAGGACGTCGTCCCAGTTCTTGAACTTGGACTTGAATACCTACACCACAGAATCATTAAGGTTGGAAAAGTCCTCCAAGATCATCGAGTGCAACCTGTGACTGATCTCCACCTTGCTGACCAGACCAGAGCACCAAGTGCCATGTCCAGTCACTCCTTGAACACCTGCAGGTGTTTGAGGTGTAAACGGGGGAGCAGGTAACACACCCTCGGTCACAGCCTCCTCCCAGGCACCCAGCAGCCATCCAAGGGGTCTGTGCCCTACCTGGCACTCGGTGCCCTCCAGGTTCCTGGTGACCATGGCGTGCTTGGGCCGGTGCAGCATCGTGCACAGCTCCTGGCTCAGCTTCAGCGCCGCCGCCCGCACCAGCCGCGACGACTTCCTCCCGATCCAGATGAAGACATCGGACCAGCAGTCCAGGATGTACACGCTCTTGGTGTCCAGCAGGCTCTGCAGCTGAGGGCACCACAGGGAAGAGGGGGTCAGGCACCTGCAGGCATTCCCAGCTGGAAAACACCCTGCCTGCTCCTGATAGAGCAGAGCATCCCCCAGCCGGGTGCTGCTGGCCAAACCTCCCTCTCCCAGGGCACAGCTGGAGGCAGAAGGGACACAAAACCAGTCTCACTGGTCAGACTGGGAGAACCTCCCCGCCCCATCCTACCAGGCGCATCTCTGGCATCAGATCAGCCTTCAGCCTCTTCTTGTGCTCCACAGAGAGCTTGTAGTTGATCTGGGGCAGCTCCAGGTAGCCCAGACCAAGGCCGACCTGCAGAGGGGATGGGGACAGATGTTATTGGGGGCTGCAGGACCACAGCAGTGCTGGTGGCCCTGTGGATGCAGCTCCCCACCTTGTACAGCTTGGGCTTGTGAGGCTGGAAGTCATCGGGGACACAAGGTCGGATCTCCTCGGGCTGCCCCCCCAGCACCTCCCAGAATTCGGGGGTCTCCTGGCCCTGGGTGAGCAGCGTAATCTCGGCCTTGCCCTTCCGCTCGTTCTTGTTGATCTTCTCGGCGAAGAGCCTGCAGTGGGAGCAAGTGAGATGGCAGGTGTGGGCTCCCCACACCCTGGCACCCCCACCAGCCCTACCTGGCCTTGGTGGTGCTGCTCAGCGTGGCCTGGCTCCCGCGCCACACCAGGAGGTCGAGGCCATGGTCCAGGAGGAAAACAAACCTGGTGGAGAGAGGTGAGAGGAGTCAGGAGACAGTGTGGTGTGCCGAGCATTCTCCCCATCCTGGGGGTCCCTGGAGGGCACAAATGGGAGTTTGAATCCATATCCTTGTAGGAAGGTGCTGAAATATCCCATTTGCACCACAGAACTGCAGCTATATTATCTCAGGTGGACCCTGCTGAACTTTCTGCAGGGACCACTGTGGCCACTCACCGGGGGTCCAACGATGTCCCTTTCAGTGCCACTGGCTCCAGTTTGACGTTCTTCTTCCCATAGACACGGTACAGCCTGGGGAAGGGACAGACATGGTGGGACATGGGGCACTGCCTGCCCCATACATCCCCCCAGCCCCTGTCCCCAGCTGTACCTGGTGACATACTGCGTGTCCTCGACAGTGAAGAAACCACTGGCCGTGCCACCCTCGATGTAGGAGATGTCATTGTCAAAGACCTGGGGGCGGAGAAGGGGTGAGGGTGGGACAAGAGGAGCTGGGGGCTACAGGGGAGCTGGGGGTTGGCCTCACCTGGAGGAACTCTTCACTTTCATCCCCCATCTCCTCCCGGATACTGCGGCACTCGGCCCCCAGGTAGTTGCGGAGGTTGACGGCGTGGATGGCAGAACAGGCTTTCTTGTCCAGCGTGGCCTCCTGCCCAATCCAGTAGTAGATCTCCCAGTTGAGGGAACCATTTTCATCCAGGAAGGTCTGGGAAGGACAGGGCATGAGATGGGATGGCTGCAGCTCCGGGCAGGGGATATAGGGGACCCTTGGTCCTCCCTGAGTACCTTGAGCACGATGTAGCAGTCGGCCTCGTAGAACTTGCCGTGGAAAGCCTCGTCCACCAGCGTGGGCACGAAGTTCTCGATCTGCCAGACGCAGAGGCCGGGCAGCTGCCCCACGTCCTCGCTGAAGAACTCTGAGTAGTCCAGCTGTGGCTTCTCCAGGCCCTGGTCCCAGCGTCGTGTCTTCAGGTCTGGTGCCTTCGCCTCCCCACTCTCCTGTGGAATGAGCACAGGTCAAGTTAGGGACAACCACAATCCTACTGGTACCCAGGATACGCCAGGGACACTGTGATGCCCTCAGGGCCCCTCTCCCACCCTACACCCTACCTCTATCTTCTTATTCTTCTCCTGGGCCACGTCTGACATCCCCTTCAGCACCTGCTTGGCCTGGTCATCCTGGGCAGAGTCCTTGCGCCGCCGGAGCCGCATCTTGCGGGCCAGCGGGTCCTTGGTGCTGCCTCCTGGGAATACGGGGACAGGGTGAGAGGCAGCCACGACACTTGTGGGGCACCCTAAGGAGCACTGCTCATCTCCCAGCCTCTCCCAGGGCTGTGCCAAGACAGGGGCTGTGCCCCCATTCCTACACACGTACCCGCGGCGGCGGCTGCGACGGTGGCAGGGGAGGCTCCGGCCAGGCGGAGCTGGTTCTGCAGGGAGAAGTCGATGTTGTACCACTCTGAGGACCGATCCGCTGGCTTCGGGGGCATCACCAGGTTGGGGTTCTCCCGCACGTCCAGGACCTGCCAAGGAGGGCACAGAGACCTCAGTGAAGCATCCACTCACAGGGACATCGAGGATGTGGCATGGGATGGAGATCTCTGGAGCACTCCAAGCTTCAGTGAGATGGATGTGGAAGGAACCCCGAATCCACGGCCTGCCTGGGCTGAACCATGTGCCAGACTGCAGGTATTGGCCCTGAGCTCCCCTGCCCTAACCTCATCCTACAGCCCTGGGATCCCAGGAAGGTGCTGGGGCTGTGAAGGACAAGCACCAAAGCAGAGAGGTGCTGGGTGCTCACCTCCACATCTGTCAGGAAGTGGATGGCTTCTGGCAGTGTCACCAGGCGGTTCTTGTTCAGCACCAACTTCCTCAGCTTGGAGCACCTGTGGGACAGGGATGCTGGTGACAGGCCAGCCCAGGGTGACCCGTGACCACACAACCTCTGTGTTCCCTCCTGGGGACAGAGCAGATCTGGCTGTGTGTTCCTTACCTGCACAAACTCTCGGGGATGAGCTCCAGGTTGTTGTTGGCCGCCATGAACTCCTCAAGGTTGGTGAGCTTGCCAATGCCCGAGGGGATCCCGTCAAAGTCCAGCTTGTTGGAGTTCAGGTACATCTTCTTCAGCTTGGTCAGCTTACAGATGGCCGACTGGGGAAGGGGGAGATGGCGGGGTGAGGAAGAGCCATGGAAACATGAGCAGGGAGGGCACATAGGGGCAGGGACATACAGGTAAGGAGGTGAGCTGGTTGCGGGACAGGTTGAGGGTCTCCAGCTGGGTCCACTGGTCAATGCAGAGGGACAGCTCTGTGATCTGGTTGCTGCTGAGGTTGAGGCGCCGCAGGCTGCCCAGGGTGTAGAGACACTCAGGGACACGGCTGAGGTCGTTGCAGGAGAGATCCACATCTGGGGGAAGAGACAAGGGGGTGACCCCACCAGCCAGACCCACATCAGGGCTGGGAGAGCCCCAGGAGGGTTCCATGGGGCTGGATGCCCCAGCCCTACCTGCCAGGTTCACCAGGCCCTCGAGGCTGGTGGGCAAGTTGCTCTGCGTGCGCTGGGTGTTCCGCAGGTGGAGGGTCTGCAGGGCCGTCATCGCTGGCAGCTGCCTGTGGACCACAGAAAGCCACAGGGCAGAGAGAGTGTCAGGATGGAGCAGGCACTGCCCCAGCCCTGCCAGACTGGGATCCAGCCTGGGAAGTGGGGCTGTACCGGAGCTGCGCGTGCAGGAGGGGGTTGTTGTTGAGGATGAGGGTCTGCAGGTGGACCAAGCGCCTCATCTGTGGGGGGAGACTCTCCAGCTTGTTGTCGCTCAGGTCCAGGTAGAGCAAGTCCGTCAGGTTGATGAAGAGCTGGTTGGGGATGTTGTCAATGCTGCAGGGATATGGGGAAATTCAGGGTTGCCTGGGACCTGCACCAGCCCCAGCTCTCCCTTGAGGAGGGGCAGAGAGCAGGACCCAGAGCAAAGTGTGACCAATAGAGGTGGCCATGGCCAGGAGGGGGAGATGGTCACCCTGGCCTGGACCCACCTGTTGTGGCCAAGGTTGAGGACCAGCATGTTCTTGGCATTCTCCAGCTCCCGGGGACACTCTGTGAGCTGGTTGTAGCTCAGGTCCTGGGAAAATGGGAGCACAAGGCAGCTGTCACCCTCTGCCCACACCCAGCCACCACCACCCAAACCTGAGGACTGAGGGCTGTCTTCCTGGGCACAGCAGGAGCTGGACCAGCACACAGGGAACACAGCCACGGCATCAGCCTTTAAAGGAGGCATTGCCAGAGGGTCATCCTGCCAACAGCCAGCTTCCCTGGAGCTCAGGCATGGGCTTGGGACTGGTGTTCCCAAGAGCACAAGGAGCCACCAAGGTGCAGGAATAGCATCCAGGAGTCTGAGATGGCTCCTGCATCAGCTGAGGAGACTGCACCCACCAGCACTGAGAGGTCATCCAGCTGGAAGATGTCATCAGGGACTCCCGAGTTCTTCAGGCTGTTTGCACGAGCCACAATTGCCTGGAATGGCGAGAGAGGCAGAAATGCAGCTGCCTGCTGAGACTTCAGAGCAGCCAGGTATGATCCTTGTGTGCCCTCAGAACCCAGAGGTGCCTGGGGAGCTCTGAGGCATGAGGGAGACACTCACCCTGAGGCAGGGCAGGCCGGAGAGCTCTCCGTGGAGCGTGGTGAGGCTGTTGTGACTCACGGAGAGGTGCTCCTACAGGGAAGCCCCAGACAAGCCCCAGTGAGCAGAGAGGAGCTGGGGCTGTGCAGGGCAATGGTTGGGCCCCCACATTGATGTGGAGGCTCCTCCATCCCAGGAGAGCTGGGAACCTGTGAAGCTCTGTCACATCCAGGGCTGCTGGGACACTCCCAGTCTCAAACTGGCTGGTTGGCCCAGCATGCCTGCGCTGCCTCCACATCCCTCATTCCCTGGGGTAGCCCTGGCTGGACACTTCAGCCCTGCTGTAGGGGTTGGGGTGCTCTGGGATGCCACCAAGCTGGCCTGTGATAGTCCCACACAGTCCCTGTGCAAACAGATCCCAGTCCTCGAGAACGCCTCTCGCTGGGTGATCTGGAAACGGGCAGACGTGGGCACTGCTGGGGTAGGAGGAATTTCCCTGGGGAAATGTTTTCCTCTGAGCATCACCAGCCCTGGCTGTTGCCTGCTCAGGAAAACAAGGAATTGGCAGGCTGTGGGTGGGATACCAGGATTTGAGTCTTGCTGTGGCTCCCCAGAATCTGGCAGGGCTGGCAGGAGCGCGGCTCCAAGTGGCACAGAGGGATTCCCTGCACCTGGCACAGGGACAGGGACTTCTGGCAGCATTTAAAACACTGACTTTGTCTGACACTGACAGCATGAGGTCCCTGACATGCTGTGGACACCACCAAAGCCAAGCTGAGCCACGACTCCACCAAGGGCCTGGTTGAGCTGCCCGAAAACAAAGCCCAGCAGCTGCCAGCTCCTGCTCTTTGTATACTTTAGCAAAGGAGAAAAGAAAAAAGCCCCAAAAACCTTGATCCTCTCCCTTTTAAGCATCACACTTCCCTTCTGCTACAGGGCAGAGGATCTAAGAGTGGTTTATAATCTGGTTTTCTAAGAAAACAAGGTGAAACCAAGTGCAAGTCCATCTCAACCTCATTCCCGACAGCTCCTGCATCTGATTTCAACCACATTGTAGCTCAGCGCTATTATTAGACACCAGAGCATCCGCCACTGAGCCACGAGGCTGGCAGGGAAAAGGCTCCCATCAGATCTCACAGCCCCAGTGGGACGGGGGAGCCCCATTCCATCCCAAATCATGGGGCTCACCAGCTTCTGGAGGGCAGCGAGCTCCTCGGGCAGGTAGCACAGCCCCGTGCGGTTCAGCTTCAGCCAGCGCAGGCTCGTCATCGCCTTCACATGCTCCGGGAAGTATCCGCCCTGCAGAGGAGGAGGAGGGTGAGGAAACCACCTGTCCCACGGGATGAGGATCTGGGGACCTCAGTCTGACTGATGCTCTGTGGTCATGGGAGGTTTGGGATCGAGCAGTCCTATGGGACTGGGAGCTGTGGGGATTGGGATCAATCAGTCCCATAAGGTTGGGAACTAGGGGGATCACGCAGTCCTAAGGAATTGGGAGCTGGGAGACAGGGATCGATCATTCCTAGGGGATTAGGAGCTGGGGGCCATGGAGACCCAGTCCTATGGGATTGGGAGCTGGCATCGCCCAGTCCTATGGGAGTGGAAGCTCGGGGATCATCTGTCTCTCTGGGACCCTGGGGGCCGGGTTTCCCAGCCATAGCGGCTTGGTGGGGGTCACGGATCGCCCGGTCCCGCAGTGTCCACGGGGTCGGGACCGGGGCTGCCCCAGGTCACCCACCCCGGGCGGGGCCGGGGCCGAGATTCCCCTGCCCCGGGGGCCAAGACAGGCCTGACAACCCCGCGGTGCCCGGGCCCGCTGGGACCCTGGCTGTCCCCCGTTCCCGCTCCCTCGCACCTTGAAGTCGTTGCCGCTGAGATCGACGCCGCGGACGAAGGGCAGGACGCCGGTGGCCGCCATGGCGGAAGGGCGGGGGGACCCTGCAGCGGCACCGCGCCCCGCCAGGCCCCGCCCCCGGCCCCGCCCCGGCCGTGACGCACGCGGGAGGGGCGGGGCCGGGCTCTA
>JACBWW010000025.1:6387968-6659002 GCA_020086605.1 Lanius collurio | reverse complement strand
GGGGGCGCGCGGTGAGTGCGGGGCTGGGGGGGGGAGAGGAACGTGGGTCCCGGGCCGGCCCCGGTTCTGGTGCCCGGCCCCGCCGCCTCCCCTCGCTCAGGGGGGTGCAGGGGGGGCTCCCCTCCCGAGGCCGCGGTACCGCCCCAGCGCCGCCGGTGCCTTGCGAGGCTTTGCGGCAGGGCCGGGTGAGGAGCGGGTGACCCTTCCCCGGCGTGTCCGCTCCTTCTCCGGGATGCCCCTTCCTTTCCTGCGCTGTCCCTTCACGGGGGTACCCGTGCTCTGGGGTGTCCCTTCCTTCCCTGGAATGCCTCTTCCTTCCCGGGGGTGTCGCTTCTCCGGGTGACCCTTGCTCCCTCGCTGCACTCGGGCGTCCCGGCGGCGGCGGGAGCCTTTCTCCCGGAGGAAAGCGGGCCAGTGGAACCCCTTGTTCCCCAAACCCTCCTGCCCGTGCCTCTCCCGGGGACACAGCTCCCCCAGCCCGGGCTGACACTCCTGTTCTCCGCAGGGCGACCATGGCGGCGTTTTGGCACCAGCGGGGCAGGCGGCAGGAGAACGGCGGGCTGGGCAGTGTCATCGACGGGCTGGGCAGCGTGTTCGACGTGCTGCTGGCCAATGCCAGGCTGGTGCTGGGCGTCAGCGGCGCGGCTGTGCTGGCCATCGCCACGCTGGCCGTCAAGAGGGTAAGGCTGGGGCGGGGATCAGAGCACGGGAAGATGCACAAAGAACTGGGCTGGCCCCGGTGTGGTGGGGCAAGATATGCCACCAACCTCGATGTCTTCTGAGCTGTTTCCTTGCATGTGGCACAAATGCCACCGGTGCTGGCAGCAGTGCCATGGGCATGGAGCCGCCCGCTCCCACCCTGTGGGACCATGCATACCTCCATGTTCTGTTTGCCTGGAGCATTTGGGGTACAGTGTCCCATCCCAAAAGGCACCTGGGACTTAGGTTGTATTTGGGTATCTGTTTCCCACGTAAAACTTGCAGGAATGTGTTGTGCATCTTTGTGGCCCCCCGAACTGGGTGTTTTTTTGAGCAGAAGCCTTGAGTGGGGCTGTCCCCCCATGTGGGTACTCCTGAGGGGCTGTTGTCACCCATAATTCATGGGAAACAAAGACAACAACTTCTCCTCTTGGGTTTTCCTTCCGTCCAGCTGATCGACCGAGCCACCAGCCCTCGGGATGAAGGCGATCCCAAAGCTGAGCAGAAGTCCCTGGAGGAGAGCTGGCAGGACTTGGCATTGATCAAGGCACCACCAAAATCCCCCAAGAAGCAGAGAAGGGAAGACCTCAGCGTGCCTCTGCTCTCTCCAGCTCAGCCTTTGGTGCCAGGTGAGGCTCACAGTGCCCAGCCAGGAAGATCACCTTGATGTGGTCGGGGTGGCTGTGCCGCTGCTCCCGGCAGTCTGGGAGCTCCACGTTATTTTTAGCTCAATGTCCGGAAAGCCGACCCGACTGAGCCTGCCCTCCTGGGAGGCTCCCGAGCCATGGCCCCTTTTTAGGCAATGCCTGTGGAAACAGGACCTCTGATAACACCCAGGGTGTCCCGGCCAGCGCTGCGGGGCGGGGGCTGTCGGGGTTTGTTTCCTCTGGAGTGGTGTTGGCTGCGCTCGTTTTCTGGGTCAGCTCTGCCTGCAGGAAGGTGTTCTCGGGAGCTGCTGCAGACAAAGGCTGCCTTGTCCAGCTGCCCACAGAGATGGTGTTTTTCCAAGTGGGAAACTGGCCCAGCTCGGTTCAGGCCATATCCTGAGATACTGGACCCAGTGCAGGATCGTTTGTAACATCCTTGTGTGAGGAGGTGGAGGAGCAGGCACTGATCTTCTGGTGACCAGTGACAGGACATGAGGGAACAGCAGGAGCTGTGTCAGGGGAGATTTCGGCTGGTTATTAGGAAAAAGGCTCTTCCCCCAAGGGTGGTCAGATGCTGACCAAGCTCCCCAGGGAATGGTCACGGCCCCAAGGCTGCCAGAACTCCAGGAGTGTTTGGACAATGCTCTTAGGGACCTGGTGGGATTGTTGGGGTGTCTGTGTGGGGCCAGGAGTGGGTCCTTCCAACTCAGCATACTCTGTGATTCTCTGACCCTGGCAGCAAGTCCCTAGCTGAGAAGTGAGGCTGGGAACAGTCAGATTTTGAGGTTGGTTTGGGCTCTGGGGGGCTGGGAAGTGCCATTAGCATCAGAGGGCATGGCGGGGGGCCCTTGGCAAGGTCAGTGTCACCTCCAGAGGGGTGGGCTGAGAGCTGGGCACCCAACTCGTGCCTTCCCCTCTGAGGATTGCAAATGATCTGCTCAGAGCTGTGACTTCATTCCTTGCTCACAGATCCCAGGGGCTGCTCTGTCCCTCTGGGGGCTCCTCAGGTCAAGTCCAGCCCCCTGCGCTGCCTCACGCTGCAGGAGAAGCTCCTCTCACACAGCAGCCAGCTGGCCGTGCCCGAGATCCAAGTGTCCCTCGTCCCACAGCTGGCCAGGAGCATCTGCACCCAACTGCAGAACTTCCTGCGGAGCAAGTGCCCGGAGCTGCCCTTCGGCCGCTTCTTCCTCAGCGGAGCCCTGCTCGACGGCCTCGAGGTCCTGGCTGCTGACCACATCCACCTCATGCTCCCAGTGGTCCTTGACACTGGGCTCTGGAGCCTCATCTCAGGAGAGGACACCGTGGTGAGGAACCCCCAGCACTGGATGATCAAGAGGATCGATCTGGGCTATTTCCCTCGTGGGTGCAGCCCCTGGGACAGGTTCATCGTGGGCCGCTACCTCTCCTCCAGTGTGCTCAATGAGACCCTCCACAAGCTGCTGGTGGCCTCCATCAACTGGCCGGCCATCGGTGGCCTGCTGGGCTGTGCCATCCACCCCGTTGTGGCCTCCCGAGAGCTGAAGCTGGAAGTCAAACACGATCAGGTTGAGCTGAGTATCGCCCTCTTCCCAGTGGTGGAGATGGAGGACAAGGTTCTTCTGGCTGTTCCTCCTGAAGGACCGGTGGAAAACCTCTGGCTGGAGAGCTTTTACAGGGCAGAGGTCTCGAGGGTGAAGGAGCTGGATGCCAGTGACTCTGGGGCTCGGCAGCTCTGCCTCCGCATCCTGAATGGCATCTGCAGGAGCCAGCCCAGCCTGCACAAACTGGGTGGCAGCCCTGTGACCCACGTCATCCTGCACCTCAGTGACACTGTGTCGGACTGGGCAGAGGAAAGCCTTGCTGACAGGTTCCAGCAGGTGCTTGAGGAGCTGGTGGCCTACTTGGAGAAAGGGGTCCTGCCTTCCTATTTCAACCCCAAAATCAACCTGTTCTCTGGGCTGTTGGAAGAGGAAATTGATGAGATGGGCTTCATGCTCTACAGGGCCATGTCTGAGCCAGAGGTCCTGCTGAAGTGACTGGTGTGTTGGGAGCTCCTGAACATGGGGTGTTGCTCCCCTGCCTGCTGCTCCCTGCTGTGAGGGCTGTGATGCTTCTAGTTGACTAGTCAGTAAGAGGCAAAGTTCTTGCACTTTATGAGAAAAAAAATGTTTCCTGTGTGAATAAAACGTGCCTGAGCAGAGGTGGGGGCTGGCGGAAGGAGCCTTTGGCTGGGAGGCTCTGCCAAACCTGGGGTGAGGGCAGCCCACACTCACAGGTGAATTCTGTCTGCTGGGAGCCAAGTGAAGCATGTTTGGTCTCTGGTTCCCAGTGTCCTGTCCCAGCTGTCAGGCTCCCCTCGTGCTCTGATGCCAGCTGGAGCAGAGCAGCCCCTTCCTGCTGCTGTGTCCTGCAGACCCCTCAGGTGCAGCGTCCTGGGTGGATCCTGCCACCAGCACTGCATGTGGTCTCACTGTGCCAGCACTCGGGGCAGAGGGGGAGCCTCACCCCCTTGTAGGATTTTGCCAATCCGAAATAAGCCCCATGGATTATCTGGGTTGTTGTCTGGGTGCTTGATGGTACAGCCAGAGCAAATGGGGCTGGGGCTTTATTCCTTGGAAACCCTTCCAGCTGCCAGAAGGGGTGAGTTCAGCCCTACCTCTTTGTTCTGACAGTGTTGGCGCTGCCCCGAGGAAGGGGCCCTTGTCCCATGCAGTGTTTTGCTGGAAGATGTCATAAAAAGATCTGCTGGCTCTGGGGAAGCTCCTAGTTTCAGCTGGAGGCTGCAGCAGGGCTGTGTCCCCTCCCTGGTGGGTGGGTGGCTGCCAGTGTCTGTCTGCAGGTACTGTGTCCCCTCCCAGTCTGTCTGGTCACCTTTTCACACATGCATTGCTGCTGTCTTGATGTCCTTTTTCCCTGGAGTCCCCCGCTATGGGGTGGGGATGCAGGGCAGGAATGATGTTGTGAGCAGAGTGCTTGCAAGAACTGAAGTGGTTTATGCTTTTTATTAAGAACATATATATTGTTTGGGTATTTTGTTGTTTTTTTTTTCTTTTCCTTTGAGTGGCTGCTAGTAGGGTTTGGTCTGGCTCTAGTCCCAGAGCAAAGGAATTTATTCTTATATTTAATGGGAAGAGCTGGTTTTGCACAAGGGTGGAGCTGGAGGAATCCTGTGGACTTCACTGTGAGCAGCTGTTGTGGTTTAATTTTCTTTACAGCTATCATCTTGTTTATGGGAGGGGAAAAAACCTGCTTTTCCTCCCAGTCTGACAATTACTTCGTTCCTCCAAACCACTTCCCAGGTGTCAGTGATGAGAATAAACCTTCCCTGTGCCCACTGGTTCTCTGGTGTCAGCTCTGTTCTGTCTCTCTTCCCCTAGTAAGGGCTGAAGTGACCCCCCAGCTGTGGTTGCCTTCCTGGCAACCACCCAAGGTGTAGAGAGCTTGGTGGTGGTCAGATCCCATCCTGCAAAGTCTTCCTCCCTTTCCAAAGCCCTGGACCCACAGAGTGCCTGACTGCAGTGTGGACAGAGCTGTCTGGACACTGAGCTTGTACCATTTACAGGGCTCAGCTGAGCACTGACCAGGGTTAGACTCCTAAAGCTGCTCCTGGCTGATGCCACCAGCAAGGTTTAACCTGCTCCCTGTGTCCTGCACAGCTGCCTCCCACTGCTGTTGCCATTCCAAGGTGGCTGGCCAGGCTGCTGCCCTGCTGTGGCTCAGTGACTGCATTCCAAAGCCTTGGAATCCTGTTATTTTAGCCCAGGGTGTGTATTTTTAGGCCACGGCTGTTAATGGTGGGAGTGAGGGGTGCAGAGAAATGCGACCCAGATTCTCCTGACTTTCTGCATGGATTTAGGCCCAATAGCAATGGACTGCTGCAGAGTTTCAGGCTCTCTTTCAGATATGGGTGCTGTGGGCTCTGCTTCCAGCTGCCTTCCAAGTGCTCCAGCCTCCTGCCCGTCCCCTCAGTGCTGACCCCAGGAACTGCTTTGTGCCCAGGAGCAGGATCCTGAGCAGCACTGGAGGTGCTGGCAGCAGAGCACACAGGAATCCTGCAGATCTCCCTCTTCCCCCAACAGTGAGGGAGGAGGCAGCCTGGCTTCCCAGGGAGTTCAGTCTGAACTCAGAACAGGAAAACAGAGCCTCCCTTCAGTTCAGCCAGCTCTGTCTGTCTGTCCCGGGTCAGCAGATGCAGCTGGTGAGATAAAAACCACTCTTCCCATCTCTTTGTAGCTCACTTCTAAATTACCATGGGGAATTTCTGCCAAGAAAGCTCCTGTATTGTTCCAGTGATTGGAAAGAGCAAGATTTGGCTGGATGCTTTTACAGTAAAAGCTTCACTGTTTTATGTAGGAAGAAATAATTAGGCAGAATTAAGATGTCACTGCATCAAATTTAAAATTTAAATAATATTTTAATAAGAAACTTAGTAGTTTGACAAAAATATCTTTCATCAGCTAGCAGCATCACAAAAGCATGTCTCAAAGTTTGAGGAAGAACTTGCCTTCAAATTCAGGGACCATGTAAAATGAAGGCTTTTCCTGAGCACTGCAGCTGAGCTCCTCCCAGGGCAAGCACCAGATCCAGCTCCTCTGCACCTGACACTCCTTCACTGGCAGGGACAACGCAGGTAAGGGCGACAAAAAAGGGGAATGTTGCTCAGGTAACATCAACTTCTGAGGAAACTTAAATTCCACACTGTGGAAAGCCAGGGACTGAGCAGAGCTCAGCAGCCCTGGTGTCTGTCCTGGTGGCCCTGATCCAGCTCTTCCCTGTATGGAAAGGGCAGGAACAACCACCAGGAAGGTACAGGGGGATGGTCCAGCACAGTTTTGTCCATAGACTCAGCTTCCAAGTGCTTCCTTGAAATGTTCAGACTATCCCAATCTACTCAGCAGAAGAGCAGCTGGAAACAAAAGCTGGTAGTGGAAACACTTTCCCAAGCTGGTTGAACCCTTGCTGTAACAAACTGGCATCCCCTGGCAGGAGCAGCCTGCAACCAGCCCTTCCAAAAAACACTCCAGGAACTTGTTTCCAGAGACCAGTTCCTTGTGGCAGAGGTTGCTCCTGCAGCAGTTCACAACCCTGGTCCTTCCAGGCTCTCAGAGGTCCATCCCAGCTCAGTGGTTCTGAGGGCAGGTTTTCCTTGTGTGCCCAGGCTGGTGGCAAATGCTGCAGGTCCGTGGTTTCTTGGCAGCAGATCCTGAGGAGAGACTGCCTGGTCTCTTGGCCTTGCTTCCCAACCCTCTGGAGTATCCACTGCTGCCAAAGTGGTTCAAAGAGTCATCTCCAGAAGGACCTAGAGATAAACAACTTGAATTTAAGGATCTTTGAAGACATAAATATGTGACAAACACAAGGTAAATTCAAAATAGCAGACGAAGGATTCTCAGATTATTCCTGAACCTGCATTTGCTTCAGACCTGTCTGACCAGTGAAATGTTACCCATTTGTCTTGCAGCATTAGAGACATGTGGGAACAGCACAGGGAAAGCTGATCTGTCTGCTGGCATGCTCTGGTCTGCAGCTGAAGCAGAAACAAAACATGGCAGAGAAGAACTTGGGGTTTAAGTAGTTTTGAAAACTTGATTTTACCCCTTTAGGCCCAAATGTCTGAGGAGGAGGAGGATCTGTACCTGGTTGTATCCCTTTTTGTCAGTTCTCTCTCTTTTGTGTCCTCATTTTGTCATTATTTTTGTTTTCAGCAAGTTTCCACACTCGGTTTCATCTCTGATCAAAGCTCCAGAATGACTTGCCCTCTCCCTGCACCCCTAAACTAGGGCAGAGGGAGCAGCAGTTTCCCTGTGGAAACTGAATTTCTGGCATGCCAGAATGGGGTTAGAGATCTCCGGAAGTGGTGCCACGGCTTCAACTCTGGACCAAGTCAGTAACAGCCCTCATAAAGCTGAGCACTGTAATTTGGGAGGACAAATTCCTAAACAGACTTTTGGAAAGAGTGTTGGGTTTATCCAATGAGTCATGGACAGACAGAGGGTCAAGTTTACTGCACAGAGAAGCCACGCATCCTGCTTGGATGTGTGCTGTGGGGATGTATCCTGCCAGAACTTGGAAAGCTAAGCCAGACTTTGTTGTTAAGAGCAACATTTGAAGTGCTGTAAAGCTGCTGACAGATGTTCTGAAGACAAACCTGACATCTGTTAAATGTATGGACCTCTGGAGTTCAACCCCCCTGCCAAGGCAAGGTCACCTGGAGCAGGTGACACAGGAACGTGTCCAGGTGGGTTTGAATGTCTCCAGAGAGGGAGACTCTATCACCTCCCTGGGCAGCTGTTCCAGAGCTCTGCCACCTTTAATGTAAAGAAATTCTTCCTCATGTTGTCAAACTTGTATTGTTTTAGTTTCTGGCCATTGCTCCTCATCCTGTTGCTGAGCACCACAAAAAAAAGTCTGGCACCATCCTCTTAGGACCCACCTTCAAGATATTTATATACATTAGAGATCCCCTCTCAGTCTTTTCTTCTCTAGACTAAACAGGCCCATCTCCCTCAGCCTTTCCTCATCAGAGAGATGCTCCAGACCCCTCATCATCTTTGTGGCCTCCACTGGACCCTCTCCAGCAGCTCCTGGTTTTGTTCAGCTTAAGAAGAGCCTCCAGCCCTTGTGTCTCCCCCCCAGCCCGGCCATACCTGGTGCCACGTTCTCATCTGCCCACTGGAAGAAGCCGCACTGCTGCTCGCGGGGCTTGGGGCAGGTGTGGAACTGCCGCCCCTTGTTGGGCCCGTCCTTCTGCACGGTGCGTGTCACGGCAGGCTGGTCACAATTGCACACTGTGCCACCTCCAGCAACCCAGCTGCTCCCTCCCAAGGGCTCTCTCCCTCCTCCTGGGCGCTGGGATCCCGCTGCAGCTCTTCCAGCAGTGGGCTGGAGCTGCGTGGAGCTGCGTGGAGCTGCGGTGCCTCCATTCTGTGGCTGCTCATCAGCCCAGAGGAAGAAGTTGCAGGTGCTGGAGCTGCACTTGTAGAACTGGCGGCCGCGGTTGGGGCCCTCCTTGCGCACAGTCAGCAGCAGCGCCTCGCTCCCACAGTTGCACACCACAGCATTCCCATCCTCTGGAGCGGCTGGAGGAGCAGCCCTGGGGGTCCTGGAGGAGTTGATGGAGAGCAGGTGTCCCCGTGCTGGGTTTGAGGTCCCCCTGGCTTGCCTGGTCTCGCTGCCGGCTCTGTTCAGTGAGTGGTTGGCCTGCAGGTGATGCCCGGGCTGGGAGGTGGACGATGCGGGTTGGGATGATCTGTGCAGGTACTTGAGGTCCAAGAGCTCTCTCAGCATCTCATCGCAGCCTCCAATGCAGCCAACGAACTCCAGGGGCATCACAGGGGGAACGCTGCCTTTCTTGAATTTAAATTTCAGTCTGCAAGGCAAGGAAGAGTCAAAGTTTCCCAGTTTCTCATCAACAGACCTCAATTTAGACTTTTTTTTTTTTTTTTTTTGATTCTGCTATATGGAGACCAGTTTCCCCAACCCCTCTTCTTTCTATCCCCAAGCCAAGTGCTACTCCAGCTTTCCAAGACTGGAATGGAAAATGGTTGTCCAGCCTAGCCCATGGAAGTCTCTGCCCCAATGTCCAACAGGAAATAACTGGCATGACCTACTTGTGAACTGGATGGGGTTTACACACATCACAGATGCTCTCGTCCCTGGTGACATCCAGCACGAAGTCAGGGAACCAGACTGCGCTTTTACAGGCTGGATAGCCCATGCAGCTGAGGTAGAACCTGCTATGGGACAAAGGCACTGCATGAGGAAAAGGCAAAGTCAAGACAGTCAGGGATCCATTCCTGTGTCTTCTGAGCCATCAGAAAAAAATGCAATTTTTAAGAAGTTCAGCTAAGTCCACACAGCTCCTGTAGCTGGTGGAGTCAGCAAGCTGCAGCCCAAGCTTTTACCAAAGGAGGTAAATGAATGCCTGGAGAAACACAAACCAACACAGGAGGCTACAAGGGGGAAGGTCACCAACCCTCCATTCTTCCTGGTCTTCAGGACCATGTCACTGTTGCACTGGGGACACTTCCGAACAGAAACAGGCGTTGCTGGGTATACCTCATCCTGCTCTGGAATTTCTGCAGCTTCTCCAAAGTACTGAGCCAGGGCCTGGTCCAATCTGTAAAGAAATGAGCAGAGCATCCTGTGTGTCCCTGCAAGGAGCAATCAGGTGCTGCAGTGACTCAGAGCCTGCTGCCCCCCACACAGCCCCTCTGAGCTTCTCCATGAGGGCATTGACTCAGCGCCACATTTCTGGAACAGGAAAGGCGTGGGTACAACATGAGAGGTCAGTGCATGTTACCATCCCCAAGTTTAATCTTAACTGCTCATCCTGGTATAAACCCTTAGCTGGCAGGAACTCCTGACAGCGTGCCAGGCTTCGAGTCATCCTTTCCCATGCAAATGCCCACACACAGGGGAAACAGCTCCAGGGGAACAGTGTGACAGGATCCCTCACTCCAGGGAAACAGTGTGACAGGGTCCCTCCCTCCAGGGAAACAGTGTAAAAGGGTCCCTCCCTCCAGGCTGAGCTCCACATGAGCAGCCAGCACCTCCCAGCAGAACAAAGCAATAGAAAGATGGAGGGCAAAGGCAGGACTCACTTGTTGGCTCTGGCCACAGCTTCAATGAAGACTTGCTTGTACTTTTGGACCTGCTGCTGCAACACTACAGATTTGTCTTTCTTCCCCTCACAGATCAGTTTTAGATCAGCTTCCAGCTCAGCTCGAAGGTCAGGCTTGGACATCTCGTAGCCCATGGAATCATAGCCTGAGGAATATATGTTACGGTAAGGGAAAGGAAGGAGCAGGTAAGGACCCTGCCATCTTTGTAAGGGCTCTTCCCTCACCTTCCACCAGCCCCATGCCCAGCTGGCCGGGCAGGAAGCGCTGATCTGCTGTAAGCCCCACGTACATCCGCGTCTTGATGGTCTCAATGTGCTCGGCGTGGGTGGCATCAGTCCCTGGAAGCAGAGAGATATCAGTCAAATCAAGAGCCAAGAAGTGATTTCCCTTGTACCCAGGGACAAGGACACAACTTATGGTGAGGAGCAGCACTGCCCTGGTGCCCCACTGGCACTGAGGCCAGCAAGGTGCTGGTGGCACACCCTGGACATGAAACTGCCCATCTCCCTGGGTACTGGAGGTGCTCTGCAGGCTGCTGAGGATGTTTGGACTTTGCCCTCTATATCCCTTTATTATGCACATTTAAGTGATTTCTTATCTGCAGCAACATTTGGAGAATTCCCTGGGGAGAATTCCCTCTGCCAAGAGCGAGAGGCCACGCTGCCCCCACTGACCAATGCCGTGTTTTTCCATGAGAGCAATGAGATCTGCTTCTGTGAGGAGCATGGGAGGACTGGTTTCCCCATCCACCATCTCCACCGTGGTGGGCTGAAAGCGAGACCCCTTCTGATACAGCGGGATAACCTGAAGGGAAGGAGAATCTCTTTGAAAGTGCTTCCTGGTCCATTCACTCAGGACAAAGGCTCTGAGTGAAACAGCCAGAAATGGTGAAAAGATGTTTTGCAGAGAGGTCTGAAGTTGGCAGTGAAATGCTACTTCAGCCTCTCCCACTTATGTTACTCAAGGGGATTACCTTATCACTCCACTTGTCGTAAGGATACACTTCCAGGTAATTTCGGGCCAGGATCATGAGTCCTTGAGCAATGAATTGCTCGTTGGCAATGTCAATCTCCACAGTTGTTTCCTGTCCTTTGGCATCTTGAGAGCAGCAAGCCAAGAAGTGCCGAACGATGAATTCATAGAGTCTCTGCTCATTGCCCTGAGATCAAACAGTGAGAATGGTCAGTGTCCTCCCAGGTTATAACAAGACATCACAAAATCAGTGGTACCTCAGGTGAGGATTTTCTGCTAGTGACCATGTTAAGACTTTTATCTTTATCAAGCAACACAACCCATCCAGTTCCCTCTGGTTACACTCACCTGCAAGTTGCTGGTGTATTTTGTGGGGTGAATGGGAGGGTGAGCCTGATCGGATTTGGTTCCACTCCGAGGGGTTGGCCCACCCTGATCCAAAATCCTCTGTGCAAACTCTCCCCAGTTTGGGTCCTGTGTTTGCTGTTCTACCAAGGCAGAGAGGTTCAGCTCCTTGGGGAAAATATTGGTCTCAGTTCGGGGGTAACTAATGAACCTTAGGAAGAAAGACAGGAGAGCACTTTGAGAATTGCTCCAAGATGCTTCCCATTTTGGACAAAAGGCCATTTACTTTTAAAAGAATTAAGTTTACCAAGCCAAGTCTTGCTTTCTTACCCTTTAGTATAGAGTTTTTCTGCTAATGTCATCGTTTCCTTTGCATTTATTTTCAGTTTGCGGGAAGCCAATTTTTCCAGTTCCTGCATTGGGAAGAGCCAGGAAACCCAAAAGTATTAGTGGATAATTCAGAGCAGTGAGTAAAGCATCTGTTCAAAGCTCTTTTCAGAGAAACTCTTCCCAGAGTTCAAACATACCACAGTGTCCAGGGGCAGGGGCCTCCATTTGCTCTTTGGCTTGCTCACAACATCAACAACAGTCGCTACTGGATCCTAAACACAGTAAACAAAACCCGCATCTCCTTTAGGAGTTTACACAAACTGTTCTTTAAAAGCTTTGAAAAAGACAGACACAGGGAATGTTTGGCTGAATCTGGATTATACAACTATTTACAAGCTTTCCTACCTCCATACACATCTGGTAAAGGACCAGGCATGCTGTGTGATTGAAGAGCCGGTTCCTCTTCCAGTTGAAGACCACGCTGCCATCTTCATGGTCGTGGGTCACTGTGATGGACAACAGAGCTGGCTGATAGAGGAGCCACAAAATGGAAATACTACAAAGGCACTTGGAAACCTTCCAGCTCTGCTCAGTGGTCTTGGCAGAGGAAAAGGAAACCACCTCTGCAGCATTTTGTGTTTGTTGCTCCAATGTTTTTCCTTTTTATCCACATCAAACCCTCAAAGATGGAGCCCAGGACTGTGTTTCCCCAAACACACCCTTAATTTTGAAGAAGGCTTCAGGAACAAAGGCCTGGATGGCTTTGAAGCGTTCAACTACAAATCCCAGTGTTGGGAACTGGCAGCTGCCGTAGCTGATGAGCTGATCTGCTAAAATATCAGGGAAAATCTTCCGCAGCCTCAGAGTCTGGAATCTGGTGAAGGCAGCACCTGAGGAAACAAAATGGGCACCAGAACTGAATACAACAATATTGAATGATAATCACAGCACTTCAGATCTTTTTAATAATCTGAGAGTTAATTTTATGCTGTTTAATACTCAGTTGAAGAAGCTTGTCATTCCTGCATGAGTTATAAACTTAATATTTGCTTAAAGGAGAAATTTCCTCCTTTCAGGAAGAATTTCTTCACAGAAAGGGCTGTTAAACATTGGAATGACTACCCAAGGAGGTGGTGGTGTCACCATCCCTAGAGATGTTCAAGAAACAACTGGATGTGGTACTCAGTGCTCTGGTCTGATTTACAAGGGGATTGGTCACAGGTTGGACTCAGTCTTGGGTGTTGATGATTCTCTGATTCAGAGAGCACATTTCCCGTAAAAAAATAAAATATCATTTAGTTGTATCTGATCTAAAAATCAGGTTTATGACCCTAGAGAGCATTTCTGCCTTGTGTTAAGGTTACAGTAACAGATGGTCACACACCTATCCTGAGATCCAGCTCCTGCCTGACGTCAACGGCATCGCTCGTTTTCTGGTCGGGCTGGGTGAGGTTCTCGCAGGCCGATCTGACAGCATGAAGTGTGATCTCGGAGAACCGGGCTCGGAAAACCTGGAGGTTTGGCTTTACTGCCAGATACACACAGAAGAGAAATCAGAGGGACTCAAATACCAATGGAAAGGAGCAACTAATGAACAGCTGTTGTTCAGGGAGTGTGCTGTCAACTGATTCTATAGCTTTCCAACAGCTGGATGCATTTCTGGTCTATCAGGACTACATATTGATCAGAATTAGCCAGCATTTAACCTGGACACAATAAAATCGAGAATTCTCCTCTGCTAAAGGAGCTGTTAAACCATCAGAACATTAGAACTCAGACTGATGAACATGCTCTACACACCAGCTCTGCACACATGGATGATCTCAAAGCCGATGTTCTCTCCTTCTCGATCACAGTCAGTCCAGATCACCAGGGCTTGGCACTGCTGGATTTCTCGTTCAAGGGTTCTCTGAGAGCAGAAAAACAACACAGGGAGAACATTCCAGGCCTTGGAAGGCAATTGCTTTGTCATTTCATTTCAGAATGACTCACTGAACACAAAATGCAACATGTATCCATGGAGATGGGTTGTTGCAATAACACTTTGTAATTGTGTGTCTCAGGAGATCAGGCAGCTTTCAAAAGAATGGAGTCATTTATTTACATCTAATTCTGTTAAAAAGCTTGGCTTGGAGCGAGATGTACCACAATCTGTTTTCTAAAAATGTCTTTTTCTATAAAACTGAGACACAGTCACCAATTCCACCTTGTTGGAAAAAAACATTTCTATTTTTAGCTATCCTTTCACTGCACTACTTGTATAAGAGAAGAAGAGTTTCAATGTCACAAATGAACAGCATATACAGTCCTAGGAAATGTAGGAGGAATCTGCTAAATTGCAGACATTTGGATGCTAAGGACAAAGATAACATCATCCTTCTGTCTGGGACAATATTTGTTTAACCAGCCTCTGAGCTCAGTTTCAAGGAAAGTCTTAACCATGATGTACCTTGATATCCAGGTAATTTTCAGGGCAATACTTCTCAATTTCAGCATCAAAAAGAGCTAAAGGGTTGCAGCTATGCCTGGAAAACAGAGGACAAACGTGTGCCTCACATAAACTAAAACACACATTTGTAAGACACTAACTGGTGCTCTCCAAGTACTGGAATTAATGTATTTTATTACAGGCCTCATCTTAGACAACGCAGAGCTCACATGAAGTGCTGAGTAACATCTAAAAGCAACAGAATGAAAAACTAGCCAGAGAAAACAGCAAATCTGGAAGGCAACAAGTAGCTTCTCCTATTTGAAGCCCAGAGAACAAAAGGAGGTAAGGCAGAGAAAGAACCTTCCTTCCCAGAACAGGTCTTAGCTGAACAAAGAACATAAAACCATCCCATTTTGGAATGAGTTTAATTCCCTGCCTTGATGTATTTTAACCAGTATTACATCTTTAGGATTTTTTAGCACTCTGAAGACAGAAATTTGAAACAATATTTTGTCTATTTTGTATAAAATTTGGAACTCATCACCCTGCTCTGAGTCAGAGTCCCTCCCCGCCCCCTTGTCTTTGAGCTTGCAGTGTCCCAACGCTGTGTCAAGGAGGTGCTTGCAGTGTCAAGGATGAGAGCAGGAGGTGACAGGCCCTTCTTGTGAAGGGCAGGAGGTGACAGAGCCCTTCCTGCCAGGGGCATGAGGTACCAACCATTTGCGAAATGGCATGATAAAATCATGAGCCAGTAAATGTCCTGACACAGATGTCATCACCATGGTAACGTTCTGCAAGAGACAGAGCAAGGAAATTGGTGCCCATCACTCACCACAAACTACCCACAGCCCCCAGATCTCCCTTTGGTTCTCAATTTACATTATTAGTGACACCTTTCTCCTGTTAATCCTGGAATGGTTTGGGTTGGGAGGGTCCTTAGAGCCCATTCACTGCCACCCCCTGCCATGTACAGGGACACCTTCCACTATCCCAGGCTGCTCCAAGCCCCATCCAGCCTGGCCTGTGACGCTTCCAGGGATGGGGCAGCCACAACTAATACATCATAACAAGCTCTATCCATGGCCTTATCCCCAGTTTTTGTAGAAACCTCCCAATTCTAAACAGCAATGTGGTTTTGACTGATGTAAAACCAGAAAGTTGAAAGATTTAGAGCAACAAAACAGGTGGTTGAGCCAAGAAAACAACATTTGACTTTTCCTCATCTCTGGGCAGAACATCCCCATAGCTGGAGCCATGTTTCATAACTCCTGACAAATGGCTTTTATTAATTAGTATTTGTACTTCATTAATCCAGCAGCAGATTGAGAGAAAACTCTTACCTGGCCAAACATCTGGTAGTCGTATTCATAGATCTTGTTGAACTTGGAAAACCCTTCTCGCTGGAAGGAAAAGGAGAATTCCTGAGATTCTGGCTTTTAATAGAAAACAAATTCTTTTTTATTTATTTATTTAATTAATTTTTTTAACAGGAAACAAATCCATCCTACCCCACTTTGTCCACACTGGGATGGAGCAAGGAGGCACAGGGCAAAGGAAAACCAGGTACTGGGGCTAACAGGAACTGCAGCAAGGGGATGGAAATCTTCTGTATCATTTATGGAGACACTGAAATGGTGATTTCCAAGGTAAGAGGATTTTAAACCATTCCTGAGGGTGATTCCAGGTTATCTCCCCATGGGTAATGAAGAACTGATTTGTTTAATGGGTCTGGCCATTGCTCAGGAACTCCTGACAAACACCTGTCCTGTCCCAAGTGACAAGTAGTGTCCCCAGGGCTACCCACCTAAATGGGAATCATGGAAGTTTCTAGATTCTGTATTTGCTGCTTTTTTTACAGAAGCAGGATGGTTTCTTAATTGGGACTGTCAGTGTCCAGGTTCTCAATAACACTTTTTATTCAAATAAAGGAGGTTGGAGCCATGTGGCAGTCAGTCTCTTTTCCCAGGTAACAAGTGACAAGATGAGAGGAAGGAGCCTCAGGCTGTGCCAGGGAAGGGTTAAGTTGGACATCAGGAAGAATTTCTTCATGGAAAAGGTTATCAAGCATTGGAACTGCCCAGGGAAATTTGGAGGCACCACCCCTGGAGGTATTCAGGGAGTGAATGGAAATGGCACTCAGTTCTCTGGGCTGGGCGACAAGGTGGGGACTGGTCACAGGTTGGTCTTGATGATCTCAGGGGTCTTTTCCAACCTCAGCAATTCTCTGATTCTGGTCTAGAAGCACCTTCTAGTTCCTTAGTTTGGAAACAGCAAGTGATTATGCAAACTGTTAAAGGTCACAACCCAGAGCAGCAGGGAGGAGTGTTCTTTGAATTCCTCTTCTCCAAACCATAGCCTGTTTTTGCTTTATTTGGTGAACTCCAGTAAACCCTTGACACTTGCTGATGCTGCAAAAGTGGTGCTTTTGGACAGGGAAATGCATGCCAATGGGTGATGGCAGTTTCTGAAGCCTCTGTCATATGCTGCTAATCCAGGAATGACCCAGGGAGCCTTCACCATGGAGTTCAGTGCCTGGAGAAGGCAGCCTGAGCAGAAGGAGTTCCCACTGGACTTAAACCACAAGGATCTGAGACTCCCAAATACATTTGGGCGAGTGGTATTTATCCACAGAACAAAGCCGTTCCTGTACCCTCGTGTGTTCAGAGACACAAACAGTGCCAGCCGAGAGTGCTGGGACTGCCACACGTGGCATGGACCCTCCCCAGCCAGCTAAGCCACCCCTGTCCGTGTACCAGGAATGTAATGTGGGGTGTTCCTACCCGCCGCATCCTGCTGTTAGAGAGCAGGTCAGCGATCCCTCGGGCAGCATCGTTCTTCTCCGCCACGCACAGCACCTTGCGGATCCTCTGCAGCGCCAAGTCCTCCGCGGCCCGCGAGAAGAAGCGCCAGGGCTGGGGCAGCATCCTGCCGCCGGTGAGCAGCCGCACGGAGAGGTTCATCACCGGAGGTACGGACAGCTCCCGCGGGGACACGGCATGCTGCTGCTCCGCGTCCCGGGGCCGGGTCCTGCCGGCATGGAGAGGGATCGTTGATGTCACCGCTCGGCCGCCCAGCCTTCAGCCAGCCGCGCCGGGAGGCTCAGGGCAGCCCCCTCAGCGCCGCACGGGGATGGAGAAGGAGTCACCCCCCTCCAGACACAGTTGTCAGGGAGTCCCGCATCCTGTCCCTCGGCCCTCTCCTGCCCTGCTGGGGCTCCCCTAGCCCCCCGCGGCCGGGGCAGCGCGGCCCCCTCGTCACCCCTGATCCCCCCGGGATGTCCCTCACCTGGGGCAGACCCTTCCCTTTCCTTTCCGTCTTTCCCCCCCGTTTCCCCCTCACCTCCCGATCTCCCGCGCTCCGCTCCCCGTCGCTCCCCCTTACCGTCACGTCCTGCCGTAAAGCGCAGCGGCGACTGCGGCAAAGAACTACAACTTCCAAGATGCTCCGCGGCGCCCCTGTGTCCCCTCCCGCCGCGGCCCCGCCTCGATTTGCCCGCCGCCGCTGGGCCCGTCCCAGGATCGGTAACGACAAAGGGCGACGACGGTAAAAACAAACAACTCCAGCTGAGGAAGAGGAGGAGGCGGTGGCGTTGCTTCCTGCCGGCGAGGTCGGAGGCCGCGCGTCATGTGACTCCAAGATGGCTGCGGGCCGTGAGGAGGCGGCGGCTCCGGCCATGGCGGCGGCGTGAGGGGAATACGGGGCTGCGGCTGCGGCGGGGCCGGGCCGGGGCTGCGCCGGTGCCTCCCGCGAGGCCCGGCGGTGGCGGGGGGACCGGGGGCGCGTCGCTGCTCCATGTCCGTCCCGTCCTGCGGGAAATATGATCAGCGCCCCTGACGTGGTGGCCTTCACCAGGGAGGAGGAGCTGGAGGATGATCTGTACCGCGAGCCGCCCCTGCCCGAGGAGTACTCGGTGCCGCTGTTCCCCTTCGCCGGACAGGGCGCCAACCCCTGGGCCAAGGTCGCCGGCTCCAAGTTCACCCGGGACTTCATCCTCATCTCCGAGTTCTCGGAGCAAGTGGGGCCTCAGCCCCTCCTGACCATCCCCGATGACGCCAAAGTGTCGGGCACCTTCGATCTCAATTATTTTTCCCTGCGGATCATGTCTGTGGATTACCAGGCATCCTTTGTGGGGCACCCTCCCGGCTCTGCCTACCCGAAGCTGAACTTTGTGGAGGATTCCAAGGTGGTGCTGGGAGACTCCAAGGAAGGGGCCTTTGCCTATGTGCACCACTTGACTCTGTATGACCTGGAAGCCAGGGGCTTTGTGAGGCCCTTCTGCATGGCCTATATTTCTGCTGACGAGCACAAAATCATGCAGCAGTTTCAGGAACTCTCCGCTGAGTTCTCCAAAGCCTCTGAATGCCTGAAGACGGGGAACCGGAAAGCTTTTGCCAACGAACTGGAAAAGAAACTGAAAGATCTTGACTACACCAGAACTGTCCTGCACAACGAGACTGAGCAACAGAAGAAAGCCAACGACAAGGGGTATTACACAACCCAGGCCATTGAGAAGGCCAACGAGCTAGCCAGCGTGGAAAAGTCAATCATTGAGCACCAAGACCTGCTGAGGCAAATCCGGTCGTATCCCTACAGGAAGCTGAAGGAGTCTGAATTTCACCCCTACGAGCCAGAGTGTGCCCTGGACCGGGCTGATGTGGACGGCGATCAGGACCCAACTGCCTCCGATCCCACTGAGCCTGGTGAAACTCACCTTTACACCCACATGCCATCCTACACCCCCAAGCTCATCAAAGCCAAGTCTGCCAAGTGCTTTGACAAGAAGCTGAAGACACTGAAGGAACTCTGTGATGTTTATTTTTTCACCCAGACCCTTGACCAGTTGCACCATATCGAGAGGACTTTTCGAGGTGATGTGTGTTACCTCCTGACAGAGCAGATCAGCCGGGCTCTCCTAAAGCAGCAGAGTGTCACCAACTTCCTCTTTGAAGATGTGTCTTTCCTGGATGAAAAACCTCCTGAAAAACAGTACAGAGGCTGCCAGGGGCTCGGCCAGGATGCCATAGATGAAAAGTGTTCAGAAGAGTCCCTTGCTCCTAAAGTGGTCATCAGCCTAGGCTCATACAAGTCCAGTGTAGAGTGTGTGCCCATCAAGATGGAGCAGGAAATGGAAGACTCTGAAGAACCCAAAATGTCTGAGTCTGTGATGTCTGAGCATCAGGAGAACCTGGACTATCTGGATGCAGATATCAAAGGCAGCATCAGCAGCGGGGAGAGCATCGAGGTGCTGGGAACGGAGAAGTCGGGATCTGGGCTGACAAAATCGGAGAGCCAGGCCAGCCTGCCCGTCATTCCCAGCCCCCAGGCGGGCCGGAGCAAGGTGGGCAGCCGGCGCACGGTCAGCGAGGACAGCATTGAGGTGCTCAGCACGTGTCCCTCTGAGTCCCTCATCCCAGAGGATTTCAAAGCGAGCTACCCAAGTGCCATTAACGAGGAGCCCTACGTGGATGACGACGAGGGGGGCCTTCGCTTCACCCCCAGACTGAACCCGGGTGTCGACGATGGGCAGGACGACATCTCAAAGCAGGAAAGCTTAGTGCAGGTGGATGCTGCCTGTTGTATCGGGAAGGAGAGTCCCAACTTTCTGGAGCCCCTGCCTGAGCTGGGGCAGAAGCCGTGCGAGGAGGACGGGGTGGTGCGGATCCCCCCGCAGCCGTACCGGGCGGCCGAGCAGGGGCTGCGCGGGGGCTTCCCCTCCCACGATGGCCTCTCGGGGGGGCTCCTGCCCTACGAGCTCGACTCACGCTACCTGACGGGCAGCAGGGAGGTCAGTAAGAGCAGCCTGGATGAGTGCTCAGACTCCATGAGCTACATCAGCAGTGCCACCTCCACATGCTCCGACAGGACCCCCTCTCCCGCCCATCTGGCCTGCGCCACCGGGGAAAGGCACAGAAAGAGGGCCGGGCAGAACGCGCTGAGGTTCATCCGCCAGTACCCCTTTGCCCACCCTGCCATCTACTCCCTGCTCAGCGGGAGGACCCTGGTGGTGCTGGGGGAGGACGAGGCCATGGTCAAGAAGCTCGTGACGGCGCTCTCCATCTTTGTGCCCAACTGCGGTGTGTACGCCAAGCCCGTGAAGCACTGGGTCACTTCCCCTCTACACTTGGTGGATTTCCAGAAGTGGAAGTTGATCGGACTGCAGAGGTAAATCCAAGGATCTGTTTGCTTTAATAGGGTCGAGGTGTGTGGTAAGAAGTTCATCTCAGAGGGCAGTGGGTATGCAGGAGGAGGTCTCTTAATTACTGACACAGCTGCCACGGATTTCTGCTGGTGGGATTTATTTTGGAAAAGGGGTAGATTTGTCTCTCTGTATTCAGCCTCACTTGAGAGTTAATGTTTAAAACATCTGCTGGGCACTTGCTGCCCACCTTAGGTGAGTTCCTTGGCCAGGAGGTTTCCTTCTGGTTTAGGCCCTTGCCTGGCAAAGCAGAGAACAAACACCAGAGTCCTGCTGGGTTCCTGGATGATCTGATACAAGTGCTTGTGCAGTCTCTTGTGTGCTCTGCTTTCCCATCTCCTACTGGAACTCTTCTCACATTTCTAGCTGGAATTTTAGGGTCAATGGTGCTGTGCTGGGGGGAGGATTTTTCCTTGTGGAGCCTGTTGAAGAGATGATGATATTTGTACATCAGAATTGGAGTGCAGCCCCTCGGGCTGTGCTGGTGAGGAAGAAAGGCCCCTGGAGCTGTGCAGGTGCAGTGTTGGGATTGTAGGAAACCTCTGCTTAGGGTGAGGACTGTCCCAAAAACAAGTGCCCATTCCCAACACCCAGTCCTGAACTATGGCTTCACAGTTCATATTAGCAAAGAGTGTTTGCTCAGCTCAAGGGCCCTGCCCTTGTTGATGTTATGAAAAGGATTTTTTTGTATGTTCCAGGATGTGTTCTGTTCTTTGGGTGCAGGTATGGCAGGGAATGGCCATTGCTGTCACCAGTGTGGAAAACATGAGTCAGAGTGGCAGCCCAGTGCTCAGAGCTGGGCTGGAATAGCTCCTGCAGGAGTGTTTGTAAACAGCAGGAAAATTAAAACACAGACTCCTGCTTTCTGAGCTGCAAAGTATTGTATTGCTGGGGGATGTGAATAGTGAAATTATCCAAAACTGAGTTTGCTCTCATTCCTATGCTCGTGAGGCAGGACGACAGCTCTGCTAACAGCTGCTCACAAGCTCTCTATCTGTCAGTGGGGTTTTTAAAAGCCCCAAGTGTTTACTCGTTGCTCAGTGTTTGTGGTTAGATGTAATTTTTATAGACAGAAAGCTTTATTTAAGAACTATCTGTAACATGTGTCAGTCATTTCAGCTCTCCTCCGTGGAATGTTAATTAAGTGTTGAGTTTTATGTGGGTGCTCTCCACAAACCATGTGTATGAGGGCTCTGGGAAGGAACTTGGATGCTAAACTATTCCAGTAAGGATGCTGTGTGTCCTAAGGCCAGGTGCTGCCTGGGCACAGGGACAGCCCCTGCACCAACTGGAGCTCCCAGTTTGAGGCTGGGAGCCTTATCTCAGCCCAGCAACTATCACCACAAAGAATGGAGGAGCTGAAGCCTTTGCGTAGGCTCCTAATTTGCATTTCAATAACATTAGGTTAAGCTTGGTGGGTAATTGTATCTGCTGTGGGTTTGCACTTGAGTGCACCTGAGTGACAAATTGCCAGGGAATGTTGTGGATTAAGGATGGTTCTCCCTTTCAGGAAATGCAGAAGGTTCTGCTTCACTCAGGGCTTTGACCACCTCAGAGCAGCTCCCTCCCAAAGCAATTTGGGAGGAACATGGAGCTCCTGGAAAGGGGGGACTGCTTCGGGTTTCTGAGTCCCATCGAGAAGCTTCCAGCTGCTGCACGATGTGTCTGTTCACCAGAGATGTCCTATCACTCCCTCTCCATGTCAGTGAGGAAGAAAGCTGACCTGAAGTGTGGTGATTTATGCTGTAGCATGCACAGTACAGATCAGGGCATGTGGAGATCCAGAGAATCAAGGTTTCTTTGGGATCTGGCAGGCTGGAGAACCTATTTGTCCCCTCTCTTCCATGGAAGGCTTTATTCACCCACAGAAGTCTTGCACCAGCTCACCACTTAGAGGGAAAGTACACGGGATAGAGGGCACGAACACACCCTGCTGCTTAACTATTGGCTCCCCTCCAGCTGTAACCTCTCTCTTGCCATTCCAGGACCGTGTCCCCTGCTGGGGTGAACGTGCTGCACGCCCTGAGCCGGTACAGCCGCTACCTGAGCATCCTGGACGCCGACAGCAAGACCCTGCGCTGCCCCCTCTACAAGGGCACCGTGGTGGCCCGACTGGCCGACCACCGCACACAGATCAAGCGTGGCAGCACCTACTACATGCACGTCCAAAGTATCCTCACCCAGCTGTGTTCTAAAGCCTTCCTCTTCACCTTCTGCCATCATTTGCACCTTCCCATCAGCGAAAGGGAATCGGAGGAATCCGTTGTGAATCGAAGGATTAACTTCCTAAAGCTCCAACTGGGCCTTGCCAATGAAGATATCAAAATCGTGCAGTACTTGGCTGAGCTGCTGAAGCTGCACTACATTCAGGAACCGGGGCAGGGGGGGAACCCCCTGCTCAGATTTGACTATGTTCCCAGCTTTTTGTACAAAATCTAGCCTTGCACAGGCTGTGTGCCTGCGTGCTCAGAGTCTGACAGAGCTCATCCGTGCTTGACATTGCCGCTGTCTGCAGTAGCTCTCACCCATCGGGAAGGGGCCCAGGTGTTCGTGTCTCTGCTCCGCAGAAATCCAGGTCTGTGGGAGCAGATTTCTGGGTGTCCCCTGTAGCCAAAAGCATAGATGTTCCATCACATAAACCATCGGGCACTCTGTAAATGTTACAAGGGGCACTGTTAACTTTTAAAGTGGATCATGGCAGCATCCCAGGGGGGTTATGGCATGGAGGGAGGTGGGCTGTCTCGGGGATCAGTACTGACTAGTGTGCAGCCCCCCAAACAGCACAGTGCTCTGCACACTTCTGCCAGAGCCCTGAGCACTGTCAGTCCCTTCCATGGAGCCAGGGCTGTGACCAGAGGTGTAAAGGCCATGTGAAGTGTTTTATCACTGTCTGTCATGTGAGTGTAGCTCAGAGCCCCCTGGCAGGGCGGCAGCTTGTGGGTCTGTTGCAGCCACAGTGGATGGTGTCCTTTCCTGCACTTCCTGAGTTTCTTGGCACTTCCCAGGACAGGTTGTCCCTGGGTAAGTGGGAGCACAGTGGAGGCACACATGCTTCTCTCCAGAAAGGTTTTTCCAGTTTCTCCCAGTTTTGTTAAAATCAGGAAGGTGGAAGTGCTCCCTAACACTGGTGAGCCCTGAGGTGCCGGCCGCTGTGAATGTAGAGCACTGTGCCTTGTTCATTTGTCATGTCCGGTTTGCTGGGCAGCCTCTGAGCAGGTTGGAGGGAGACTGGGAATCCTCAAAGAGGGTCAGGTCAGGGCTGGCTTTTTAAGGACAGAAGGGAACTGAAGGAGGGTGAGGGCCCTCATTTTTAGGTGCTTTTTGTGATGGGGAAACGATGCAATTCAGCTGAAGCCATGCTGTGAGACAGCAGGTGAGGTGTGAGTGCTCAGGAGAGATCGGGGATGAATGTACTGGATTCTATGTTTTATCCATAATAGTTTATTTTATTTTTTTGTTGGGGAGTTGGTGTTTGTGCTTTGTGGTAAAACAGGGCTGGCATCACTGTGTGCTGCTCCTGGCTGAGCCGTTGTCGCGTCTCGACTACCTCTCTTGGGGCTCCTGGGTGGCTCTGGATGGGGCAGAACTGCTGCTCTCTGAGCCTGAGTACTGAGAACTTTTCTTTTCAAAGCTTCTGTGCCATTAAGGATGTACCACCAATGTGGTGACACTCCCTGATCGTTCCTATCAGTGCCGAAAGCTTTGTGCCTGGGTGCAGCACTTCCCTCTGGAGTCTCATAGGTGATACTGGGCCTGGGCTGCTCTGCCTGATGTCATGTGGCAGTAGCAGCTCCCGAAGAACTTCTAAGTAAGAAAAGTCTTGCTAGGAAAGATAATCTTGGTTTTAATTCTTTTAAATGCTGGTTATGGGGCAAGAACAGCTGAGATCATACAAGAGCTGATCTGTTCTTTGGGGTTTTTTTTAAACTTTTGTTTATGGTGATAATGTAAGGCAGCTTTGGAGATGAATGTGATCTTCCTTCTGAGCCCAAGAAGTTTCTGTGTACAGCCTGGGGTTCCCCAGCATGGCTTAGACCTCACTGAGACTTGCTGTGAGACCTGCACTGCTCCAAAACCATGTCCTACAGGCAGGGAGGCTCCTTGGGGAGCTCCTTGGTCATTTTGCCACCAGCATCTGTGCCTCAGGATCATGCCACCTCCTTCTCTCCCCTGGAAAGGGCTCTCTGGGGTAGAAACCAACAGGGCAGAAAGGCTGTTTTTAAGGTTATTGCTGTCTGTGGTGGCTCAGCCAAGTTGGCCTTGTGGTACTCTCCAGAGAGATTTCCTGGGTCAGGGGTTGCTTGTGATGGTGTTTTGAGATCGTGGTTGGAAGCAGTTTGGTGTGGCCTTTGCTGAAGGTGAGCAGGGTCTCTCTGGGGCTGCTCACCTTTACAGCATGTTTAAAGCCTTTTCCTGTCCTGCTATGCCCTCCTGTCGCATGAGAACTGAGTGCTGGTGAAAGGCCTCCATGTCCATCAAATCAGCTGCTTCCTGAAGTGACTCAAGGTGCCCCCAGTTGATTCATGCGCTCCCAAACTTCCACACTAAAGCTGAGGTGAGATTCCCTGGGGGAAGAGGCATCTGAGTAAATGAGTAATGCAGGTGACACCACACAGATGAAAGCTCCCAGCATCCAGTCCTGCTCTGGAGCAGTGCTCAAAACAGGAGCTTGTTTCCTGCTGAAAAACAACCTAGTGCTGTTTGGGTTTAAGGAGGGAGGGAGGGACAGACTTTTTTCCTGCTGACTCACTCACGTCTTCCTCCAGCATGGAGTGGGAGAGATGACTAGTGGTGGCTCATCTTAGTCACAGTGGTCTCAACCTGTGGTGTTCAGCTGTGCTCATAAAATGATAAATAACTCACTTCTTTCTCCCTCTGTCCAACCTGGAGTATCTGATATTCAAGGCCGTGTTGAGCAATACTTGCACTACCACCTGTCTGACCTGCTTCATCTCTCTACCACAAAGCAGCTCTGACTGGGGAGGATGCCCCGGGGGCTTGGCTGGAACATCACCCAACTGGAGCTCTGGGATTATCTGCAACTGGGAGCTGTGGAGAAACACGCCCTGAAGTGCTTGTCCTCCTCTCAGCAGTGTAACCTCTGAACTTGGACTGGAAAGGGGGAGTTAACACCAGGCTGTGGCACCTCAGTGTGTTTGGATCCCCACCTGCCCTCTCTACTTGTGGTGGCAGAAGCTGGGGGGATTGTGAGTGCAGCTGGTATTTGGGAGCTGAATTCCTCTTTCCTCTGTAATTTCTCTGTCTCTTTCTTCTGCTTCTGTACAGTACAGATCCCTGTATTGGCACTTTAGGACTTTCCCCCATCTCTGCTGTGGTACCTCACCAGTTTCTGATATTCATAGAACTAACAACAAGCCACAACCTTTGCACTGATAGCTCCTGCCATGAGTTCTGGCATGTGTGTCATCGTCTTGCCCGAGCCATCCTTTCACCAGGAGCAGGGTGGGTTCCTGGCAGTGGTAGTGCCATCTTCACCAGTGCCAGAGCCAGCAGTGCCCTGCATGGCTGTCTCCTGCTTCTGTGAGTGCTGCCAGCCCAGCATGTCCCCACTCCCGCACGCTGGCTCCCTCCTTGCTGCCCAGGAGAGGAGGTGTTCAACCTGACCAAGAATTAATCAGTGCAGAAGCCCCCCCTGGCCAGGAGGGAGGGCTCCCGTTTCTCACTCCTCCTCTTCCCAACTGCCAGCCCCTGCTCTGCTCTCCACTCACCTGCCGCTTCCAGCTCCCACCCCAGGAGGGTCAGCCATAGCTGTAGGTGATCTTAACCCTACACAGGTTTCATTTCTCAGAGAACAGTGCTCAGATTTCCTTTCATCTGATAGCAATTACTTCTGAGCAGCTCCACAGCTGCCTTGCCTTGGCAGGGAGGAGCTGCCTGTACTCTAGCAATATTCACCGTGGTGGGAGGGTGGGAGAGGCACTCCAGGGATGGAAGCTGATGGCTCCGTGTTCCCAGGCCAGTTCTTTGGGTTTTATTGAGCACAAGGGTCCTGAGCCCCCGGTCTGGTGGTGGGGGACAGCCCACACTGCAGATTTTGGGAGCTGGACAGGACCCAGGGCTTGTAGCAGCACAGTGAGAAGGCTCCTGTCCCAGGGTGGGAGGGAATTCAGGGAGCTGCCCAGGCTGCAGGAGAACACGTGCCCCAGAGCACAATGTGAGAGCACCAAACTGCACCCCAATGTTGGAGGGGCCGCAAACGCCCCACCCACTGCTCCCCCAGATGGAGTTAACTGGAAGGCAGAAGCAGGGTACCCAGTCCTGCCTGTGGCACAGCCGCCAGCACAGGGATGGGGCTGGGCTTGGAGCTGCCTCTGAGGGCTGCCAGGAGGCTGTGTTGAATTCTCACCTTATTTTAAAAGCACTGTATCCTATTCCTGCATGTTGAGTTCCGTGTGTGTGCCTGTGCGTGCCGAATGCTTGCGTCAGTAGTTAGGGCGAGTGTGACCAGGAGAAATCCAAGAAGCATGTCTTAGTGTTGTGCTGTAAATGTTACTGCACAAGAGTTTAACAGATGTTAACACCAAATGACTAGTCTGAGAAATGTACTTTTAAAAAAAAATATTTATTTGGGTTCAGATATTTTTGAAATACAAAAAAAAAAAAAAAAAGTCGTATTTTTTAAAGCTTCTAATTCTTGTCATAGATTGTGGTTAAATTCTTAATTTTACCGTGCTTATTAAAAAATGGTTCAACCTAAGCTTTGTGCCAAGGGGTATGAGAAAATAATGGAGGATCTGGTTAGGATGGGATGGTGATCCCAGGAGGCATGTTTGGGACAAGGCTTGGCCTGTGGAGGTGGCAAGGCACATAGGATGAGGAGGAATTCTTGAGGCTGAAACCAGGGGAACTTTTAGTGGCTGTGAGGTCTCTTGTGCAGCTGGAGCCTCTGTCCCTCATGCTGCCATGGGACAATGGAATGTGGACAGACCAGCCTAAATCTCATCTGCTGCTCTACAGCCAGCAGGAGCTGGATGGCATCTGGCCATGAGGTGAGGGTGACCTGGTGCTCGGTCCCAGTGGTGACACACTGGTGAAGGGCTGGTGTCCCCATAGAGGTTGTACTCGGGAAGTCCCTGTGCCCCATGTGGGAGGGGAAAGGGGAGTAAGAGCCAAAGGAGGAGCTGGTGCTGCAGTTCCAGCAGGGAAGTGCTGGGAAAAGGCACTTGGGTGTTGGTCTCAGGCTGGGGATGTGAGCATGCCATGATCCTGGGTACTCCCGTGGCTCCAAGAGCAGGCATGGTTGTGTCCCCTTACAGGACAGGCAGCCCTGGGAGCGGGAACGTGGCTGCAAAGGCTTCTACCTCTTCCTTCAGTGCCTTCAGCTCCCCACGGTATGTTGGCTCCTCCAGTTTGTCCTTGAATTCCTTCAGTGTGGCCTTTGGGCTCATGTCCTTCTGCACACGCAGAGCCAGCTCGATCCCTGCCAGGATGGGAGATGTCTTGGTCAGCCCTCACAGCTGCTGCATCCCACAGCTCTCCCAGCACTGCTACTCCCTGGGACACAGCCCTGCTCCCTCCCTCCCTCCCATCTGAGGGACTTGCTGCTCTGCAAAACAAAGTTGGAACTCCTGAGGACAACTGGGAGGAAACTGCGAGAGGGACAGGCTTTCAGCCCACTGCCTATGCAGTGGGGAGAGTGTGGCTGGTCCTAGCTGTGGCCAGATGTCTGCACCCACATCCAGATGTGCGGGCAGGGTGGTTATTCTTTATTTGTGGGTGTGCTCCCTTGCCAGCTGTGGGGATGGCTCCAGCATGGCTCAGCTGGTGTCTCCTCACCCAGGGGAGCTGCCCTGGCCCAGGCTGGTGCTGAGGCCCAGCCCCACATGCCCCTGGCTCACCTCTGTGGATGTACTGGGCCACCTTGCGGAAATCATCCTGCCGGAAGCCGCGGGAGGTGAGAGCTGGCGTCCCGAACCGGAGGCCGCTGGGGCGCAGGGCGCTGACATCACCTGCACCACAACAAGGCACACGTGACCAAGCCTGGCACCAAAACCACCACCGGTGGGATTTCAGCCTGGCTTCCAGAGCAGACCAGGAGCCGGCAGAGCTTGTGGGATCCCTCACCAGGGCACGTGTTCTTGTTGCAGGCGATGGAGCAGAGCTCCAGCACCCGCTCGGCCCGGCCGCCGTCTGTGCCTCTGCTGCGCAGATCCACGAGGATCAGGTGGTTGTCAGAGCCCCCTGCAAAGAGAGGGGTTTGGTGGGGATGTGGGATTGGGGAAATGCTGCTCCCACAGGAAACTTCAGCAAAAAAAAGACTTGAGATTTAACCAGGCCTGAGGAATTGCACCAACACAGCCCTGCCCATGGTATCCATGAAGTGCTGCCCTGGTCAGACCCAAGGGGCAGCCCCATCTCACTGCCAAGACGTGTCCTCACCTGTGACAATGTGGTAGCCCATCTCCATCAGTGCTGTTGAGAGTGCCTTGCAGTTGGCCACCACCTGCTGCTGGTAAGCCTTGAACTCGGGCGTCATGGCCTGACGCAGCGCCACAGCGATCCCTGTGGAGGGAGGAAGGCCAGGGTCAGTTTTGGGGGGCTCCCACCAGCAGAGTTGGAGATGCATGGCACTGCCAGCAGAAGCCATCCTGGTGCCAAACTAACTAATGGACTGATCCTTCCTTTCCCCTAACCAGCCTGGCAGCATCACCATGAGCCAAAACACAAGATAAGACAGGCTTGGTCACTCCTTGGGCATTGCTGGATCAGCCAGCTGCCTTTTACCACAGCATCCCCAGGCTGTGAGCCCTGCAGGGCAGCTGGAGCCTCCTATGCTGCTGCCAGGATACCTTTACCAGCTCCTTCTGCCATGCTGGAGCTGGCAGCCAGACCAGTTGCATACCTGCAATGGCGTGGTTGTGTGGGCCTCCCTGCAGCCCTGGGAACACCGCCTGGTTGATGAGGCTCTCCAGGTTGTAGAGAGTCTCCTTGCCTGTCTTGGGGTCCACGCTGCGGGTGCCTGCAGGAGAGGGAGGACATGGTCATGAGGCAGCACAACTACTCTTCTCCCATGAGCTGCTTTCATCCCCTGGCTGCTCAGAGCAGGGCTCGTGGTTGTTGTTCTTCAAATGTGGTTAGCCCAGGGAGGCTCCCCAGATGCTCCCAGGATCCTTCTGCCCTCCCTCCTTCCCAGTCAGAGTTGAAGGAGCATTAACTTGCAAGGTTTCCCCAGCACCAGAGCCAGGTCGGGCACCTTTGCGGTAGAAGATCATCCCGGCCCTGCAGCCCCGCAGGGTCTTGTGGGTGGTGGTGGAGACGATGTCGCAGTGGTCAAAGGGCGAGGGCACCACACCAGCGGCCACCAGCCCACTGATGTGGGCCATGTCGGCCATCAGATAGGCCCCGTTGTCGTCGGCAATCTTCCGCATGCGGGCGTAGTCCAGGTTCCGCGAGTAGCAGCTGACACCTGCAGAGAGAGGCAATGAGAGGGGACAGGAGCAGATGTGCTGGGACCCTGGGGCAGCCCCAGGATGAGGCTTGCAGTGCAGACAGCCCAGCTGGGAACAGTACACAAGCTCCTTCCAGGGTGGTTGTGTTGGAGGTTTCCTCCTGGCTCTGCAGCATCCATGGACTTAAAGGGGTGCTGCTGGCTTCAGGGAGCCACCCCAACCCAGGCTGTGCCAGCAGGGAGGTCAGTGCTGGTGTGATCCTTACCTGCTATGATCAGCTTGGGGTGGAAGAGCCGGGCATTCTCCTCCAGCTTGTCATAGTCGATGTAACCGGTCTTGGGGTTGACCTGGGAGAGGAAGAGGAGGGTTCAGCCACCTCACTGTGGTGAAGACCAGCTGCAGTGCTGTCCTGCAGGAGGGGCTGCTGGCAGCCTGACACTGGTACTTTTAACTTTAAGAGGCACCAACACTTAAGATAACCATGTCCTGGCTCTGGCTAGAGCAGCTCTCTGTACCTTGTAGGGCATGGACTCAAAGAAGACAGAGGTGGCAGAGATCTTCTTCTTGTCAGTCATGAACCCATGGGTGAGGTGGCCACCATCGGGCAGGTCCAGCCCCATGATCCTGCCGTGGGGCTCCACTAGGGCTGTGTACACCGCAAAGTTTGCAGGTGATCCTGCAGAGAGAGCACACTGGGCTGGTTATGAATCCTGGGGCACACAGAGGCCTGGGCAATTGGCCTGGCTCTCCTGAGCACCCCAATACCTGAGTAGGGCTGGACATTGACTCCCCACTTCTGGGGGTCGAGCCGGTAGGCCTGCAGGGCTCGCTTCTGGCACAGTCTTTCCAGCTCATCCACAAACTCTGTCCCACCATAGTACCTGCAGTAAAGAACAGGGTAAAACCAAACTCATTACTCAGAACAGTCCCAAGCTGCAGAGAAACTGGGCTGATGCCCTGTTTGTGTAGCCACAGCAGATGTGACCCTGCTGAGACTGTCCCATGTGTGGCCAAGAACAGAGGCTGAGAAGGTCAGATCCTGTCCTAGAAAAGCTTGGCTGCCAGCATAAGGACATCACTTCCCAGAGGTGAGGGCTGGCAGGATGGGGGGTTCCTTTCCCACCCCATGAGGGTTTGAGTTGGTGGGACTTGGCCCCAGCCCCATACCTCTGTCCTGGGTAACCCTCGGAGTATTTGTTGTTCATGCAGGATCCCAGGGCCTCCAGGACCGCTCGGCTTGCGAAGTTCTCTGACGCGATTAACTCCAGCCCCAGCCTCTGCCGCTGCTTCTCCTTCTTGATGATGCTGTGCACCTTTGGGAGAGGAGAGAAATGGCTTCACCCATGCTGGCTCTGCACAGAGACATGGATGCTTCACCACAGGAGAGAGTACAGGGCTTGGACAGGAGCCTGGAAAGGTGCTGAAGAAGGGACATGGGATCCCTTCTTGGTACAGCTGATCCCAGCCTGTCACAGAGACAGCACAGAGGATGGATGGGTTCCAACAGCTCAGCCTTGGACCTTGGCTTGAGGAGGTCAGCATCCCCATGGCTGGCTGGGAGATGGACAAAGCAGCTGGGCAGGAGCCAGGAAGGGGCTCTCACCTCTGGGTCATTGGTGTCGAGCGGCTCCATCACCATCTTGTTATGGGAGGCCCAGAGCTCGGCACTGGGGAGGCCCTGTGTTGAGCTTGCCATAGTGCTGCTGCTGTGTCCGAGTCACCTGCCAGGGGATAAGGGAGTCTATGGGATGGCAGCAGGGCTGGTGCCTCCTCATCTCCCTGTGTGCTGCCTGCTGCTATCCCACATCTTCCCTGAGAACAGCCATGGGCTGTTGGGTGAGGAAAACATACACAACCCTCAGGCATTCCCTGCTGATTTGTTAGTTGTTATTCAGTTTGTTAATTACAATGCTTTGATAATTTCTGATACTCTTCCATCACCACCCCTCCCTGAGCTCCCCCTGCCCATCTTAGCAGTGCCTGATGTTTAATTTCAAGGGTAGTGAAGTGCTCCTACCCACAGATCTCATCACATGCTGCCATGCCCAGCACGCTTAAACCTCTTGGTTGTTTTCCCTTGGGCAAAACCCCAGCAGGTCAGAGTCCTGCCCCAAACCCTGACTGAAACATGTTGGGGAGTGGAGAGGCCCTGACAGGCAGCAGCTCTGGCTCTGCTTGGCTCCATGGCATGTGTGGTGCCCAGGCCTGGCAGGAGCCCTCTGGCCCAGTCGATGCCACTGCTGCTCTTGGGGAAGGAGCAGCCCAGCTGCTGCCTTGGCAGAAAACAATGCATCTTTTTACTCATTAACCCCGCAAGGACGGGTAAAGGGCCGTGACCAGGTTATTAAGCAATCCCACAGGGTTTCCTTGTGCCAAGCTGCCGAAGTCCATTCACACTGCTCTTGCTGGGCAAGGATGCTCAGCCACGCTCTGGCCCAAGCCCAGATCTCACTGGCAGGGTGGGAATCCTCACTGCCAGAGAGGCTGGGCTGGGCCAAGGACTGCAGGGGGAAGTGCTCTGGCTCTGAGCAGGATGCCTGGGTCCTGCATGTCCCCCCAGCACAGGCTGCAGCAGCACTCATACTCACTGCTTTTGGCTCAGGAGGGACAGAGCTCCCATTCCCAGTCAGGATGAGACCTCCCCCGTCATGTCCCTCTGACAGTGGACACCAGTCCATCCCTGGCAGTTCACCTGCCTAACCCCTTCCCCGAAGCTCCATCCCCACCTAGTTCTGCACCCCCTGTAACCTGATTCCATCACCTCCCACATCCCGAGAGGCTCCCGGTGATGCGCCCCCTCTGCCGTGCCCCGGGCGGTGGGGACCGGCGCTGCCTGCCCGCTGTTCCCCGCAGCGGGATGCCATGCCGTGCCATGCCGTGCCATGCCAAGCCATGCCCGCGCCGCACGCCCCGATCGAGCCCGGGTCCCGCACGCTCCTTACCCGATCCTGACTCCGCTACCGCGCGGGAGCCCGCGCGCTACCATAGCCCTGCCGGGCCCCGCCCCTCGGCGCCGCGACCAATCAGCGCCGTGCTCCGTCCCGGGACCGGCGGCGGGGAATACGCTCCGGAAGCGCCCGGACCAATCGGCGCCGCGCTCTGCCCTCTCCCCGCCTCCCATTGGTCCGCGCCGGGGCGGGGCTGGCGGCGCGGCCCGCACGTGGCGCCCGGGGCGCGGGTGACCTTGGCCGGGCCGGGAGGGGCGGGGCCCGCTGGTGTCACCCCTCTGCCGTCACCCCTGCTCTGCACTCAGCCACAGCTCAGCCCTGCCTGCCGTGCACCCCCAGCTGCTTCTCCCACAGCCCTGCTGTGTTCCAACTTTCCCCTGACTTCTCCCATGGGCCAAAGGATGGGACACCCTGCACCGGGCAGGGAGCACTTCCAGGCACCCCAAGACCCCCCAGCCAAGACCCTGGATCCAGGAAAGCTGATGTGCCAGGCCATGGCACAGGTTGGGCACGGTGCCGCTGTGTGGCCAGCAGAGCAGGCCCTGTCCCCCGCTCGCGGCAGGGGAGCCCCAGTGCCCGGAGGGATTTCCGGGCTCTCAGGAGGGAGAGCTACCAGGGGGATGAATGGTGCAGGCAGGAGAGAGTCAGAGTTAGTGGGTGAGCTTGGCCAACCGGCCCCAGGGAACCCTGCGCCCTCTGGGGCTTCAGGGGTTAAATCAACACACCACAAATTAAGGAAGAAGATTAGAGAATAAGTGATCCTACTAAATTCCTCGTGATCCCAAGCCATGGGAAAATGGGGCGAGGCAGGGTGAGTCACCCTGGAGAGGAGCAGCAGAAGGGCAGTCAGCCAGGAGGTAGAGACCACCAGCTGTGGGCAGAGCGGCCAAGGAGCACCACCGTGAGTCCTGCTGCCAAGGCAAGTGCCAGGATGAGCAGGAGAGATGAGGAGAAGGGCGTGGTCACCAGAGGGTATTGGGTGGGTAAAGGGCCAGTGGTTACACTTGGATACAGCTTGGGTGTTCTGCACTTAGAGTTCACCTCCCTGGAGGGGGCTTGGCGAAGAAATAGTCTGTTAACATCATTGTTACCAGTCTAGATAGGTTTTGTTGTCACAATTCGTTACTGGTCGTCCAAAGAGGACTTGTCAAAGTGGGGGATCTGGGTTTCCATGGGTCGGCTGCTGGCCCATGATGGATTGCTGCTGTAGATAGTTGGATGAAGGTGGTGTTCTGACAGCACCAACGCCAAGAGCAAAACTGGGGCTGGTTTCTCTGGTCAAGGTGATTTCTGCAAGGTGCAGCTGCACATGCTGTAAAGAAAGACTTTATATTAATTATAAATTAATTTATCTAATCGTGCTTTTCATACACATTTTGTGCACAGTTGCTTGCAAAGATTTTCACCCCTCTTGAGCTGTAGGAGCCACAGACAACATCCCTGTTGTGATTTCAGGTCTTGGCTTGCTAGTGATGGACAGCACCTCTTCTTCCCCTTCGCTCTTCTCTGCCAGCTGCCCCACAGAGCAGCCTGAGAACACCACTGACCATGACTACTACTCTGGCCTCCAGAAGACCATGCACATCCTCTCCATGGTGGTGTACAGCATTGCCTGTTTGCTGGGGGTGACAGGGAATGGCCTCGTCATCTGGATTGCAGGCTTCAAGATGAAGAAGACGGTGAATTCCATCTGGTTCCTCAACCTGGCCATTGCTGACTTCATCTTTACCTTTTTCCTGCCCCTCAGCATCGCCTACACTGCCCTGGGCTTCCACTGGCCATTTGGGAAGCTCCTGTGCAAGCTGAACAGCACCATCGCCTTCCTCAACATGTTTGCCAGTGTCTTCCTCCTGACGGTCATCAGCATTGACCGCTGCATTTCCGTGGCCTTTCCCGTCTGGTCTCACAACCACAGGAGCCCGGAGCTGGCGGCCAAGATCGCACTGGGGACGTGGGTCCTGGCTCTCCTGCTCAGCTCCCCGTACCTCATCTTTCGGGACACTGTGGTCAGTTCCAGGAACGTCACCAGTTGTTACAATAATTTTGCGCTGTCCGATGACTACACATCTGAGGCTACGCGCAGGCTGTGGAGGATGCGGCACAAAGTGATGATCATCACGCGATTCTTGTGCGGGTTCCTCATCCCCTTCATGGTGATTCTCACCTGCTACAGCGTTGTCGCTGTCAAGCTGAAAAGAAGGCAGTTGGCCAACTCTTCAAAGCCCTACAGAATCATCATCGCTGTCACAGTCTCATTTTTCCTTTGTTATTTCCCCTATCATGTCTTCTCCTTGCTGGAAATATCCAAAAACTCTTCCAGCCATGAGATGAAATTAGCCCTTTACATAGGGATCCCTTTGGTTTCCAGCCTTGCTTTCTTCAACAGCTGCATCAACCCTATCCTGTACGTCTTTGTGGGGCCAGATTTCAAGGAGAAGTTTCGCCAGTCCATCCTGTCCACCTTTGAAGGGGCCTTCAGTGAGGAGTCAGTCCTGGGCAGCCTGACCAGCCGGCGCAAGTCCAGGTCTGCTTCAGAAGTGGAGGTCCCGAGGGTCTGAGCAGGCTCTGGTGTAGAAGGGGAGATTCTTTTCTCTGCAATTTCCCTCATTTCAGAGCTCACATCATGGGACTGGGGACTACGAAGGGCTGCACATGCTAACGAGGTATGATCTCATGTTTTGGAGGTATCTCAAATATGTTATGGTGTAACATACAGTGGGAATAGAAGAACTCTCCAGAGCTCCTGCAAGGTGGGTCCAAAGTAGCAGCATTTTACTCCTTGTGCCTTTTGACTCTTGTTTATGGATCCTTTATAGAAAGAGGGTTAAATGCAATGGCTGTATGTATTTTTGTAGGGAATGGAATAGTGAGTAAGACACTCATCTTTTCTCTCTTCAGGCAGGACAAATCAGGTCATGCTGTTACTCAGATTTGATGCACAGTATAACTATTTCTGAGTAATGCTTGTCTCTTGATATGTTTCCAGCCCTTAAATAGTGGAGATCTGATACTTTATGCTGATGGTGAATGAATATTAATCCCCAATAAACTTGTGTAAAACATACCCAGCCTGTTGTGTTGCCTGTGGGATAAAACACTTGATCCAACCTGACCGAGCAGGTTCATCTTTGAAAACAGAACAAGTAGATAAAAAGATTAAATACCTAGAATTTGGAAAAAACCCACTGGTATTAGCAGCAGTTCTATGAGTGAGGCAGACAGGACATGACCTGGGTGTGAGGACTTGCCTGGGGTACATGGATCTCATTGCCAGACCATGGTTATGGTTTATTGTTGGGTTTCAGACCTTTGGGGTACATTTGAAAACCAGTGATTGGGAGGAGAAAGAAGAGCAAATGACTCAGCTGAGTCTGGTCAAGCTTCATGTTTGCAAACCATCCAGGATGAAAGTGGTGGGGATTTTCTTCACAGGCTTCAGCAGCCTTTGAAACTCTTACATTTTCGTGAGTAGAAAATGTTGGTCATGTAACAGGGAGTGACAGCACAGCATCCTCAGCAGCTGACTGAGCAGTGACTGTATCACACCTCCCTCTCCTGCCCTACACAGTTTATCTGTAAAATAGTCCAGTCTACCAATTGTCCTGTTCATCCTGTCAGAAACCTGCCTTGGAGCCTCCCTGCTGCAGTGGCTGGAAAATCTCTGACTCCCAGCTGGAACGTAGGAATTTACACATACTTCGCTGTTCCACATGGATAACGTTATGAGTGAGAGCTGTCACTTGAACATGTTGGGGATTAATTACAGGCCTGCTGGGCCATGCAATATTGAATGAAGGTCGTGATCCTAAAGGCACACATGCACTTAACCTTACATTCATGCACAAACCCGCTGAGAGCAGGGAATGTAGCATGACCATCATATGTCAAGCTTGGGTGAACAGAGAGATTTAACCTTTGCCACAAATTGCTGCCTGTCATGCAGATAAAACTGCAATGTTTGCTATGCAGCACGTAACTCTGGGGCTATTTACTTGCTCCTGGAGGTAAACTACAGCATTGATTGCCATGTCAAGGTTGTGCAGACCCACGTCTGCTCTTTCTGGTTTTGCTTATCTGTTTGCATAGTCCATGTAATTCCTTGTGACAAGAGCCTCTGTGAGTGTTGGACCAAGGCCTTGGACTCCTGTCTTGCCTCTCTCCTCACCCTGGCAGCCTTGAAAGTCAGGAATTGAAATATTGACCTGGTTTGTGGTAGGAAAGAAAGCAATTTTCTGAGTCATTTGGAGATCCAAGGTGGGTACAAATTCCCATGGGACAACGTGATTTAAGTGAAGCAGAGTGTCTGGCAGATCTAAGGAATTATCACTGGAAAGGCTGTAGGTAACGGAGCAGGATGAGCTTGAGATAGAGATGGATCTGTCATCCCGAGTCTGATCCCTGCCCTTTGTGCAACGGGAAACAGTGCTGACAGCAATACAGGCCAGGCTGCCAAGGGACTGGTTCCAAGATAAATTTCCCATTGTATTGAGTTCCCTCATATTCAGACTGTCTCATTATCACAGGGATAATTGTCAGTCTCTCCTTCCCAGCTAGGAGGCAGTTCATTCTTTTTGATATTTCCATTTGCCATATGCTTATCTAGAAAAGCTTGAATGAAAAAAAGGGGGAAATACTTTCCAACAGGCAATCCAACAAGGCTGAATGGCCACTTGGCAGCTGTGCCCCACTCTGACGCAGCTTTGCTCTCAAGGCTTTTTCAGATGCCATGGGATGTGTGGAACAGCCTGAACCCCCCAGTATTTGCAGTCATTGAGAAAGGTGCTGAACCCGCTGCCCTGCTGGTGTGAGGCCTCATTGGTCCTGCAGAGGGGCCGATCTGACAGCCCCGCTCCTACAAACAGTGGGCTGGGATGGGCAGAGCCACTGGGGCGTTCGGGGTTCAGGCATTGAGGTGTGTGTGGGCCAGGCTGTGCATGGAGAGATTTAGCTGAGACAACAAGCAAGTTTTTAGCAAGCATTTAAGTCAGGGATCTCACCAGAAGCAGCTGTTGCTGCCTTGCTTTGGAGGGGAGACTACTGCAGGTGACTCTGGAGCTGGGAGAAGCTGCAGAGGTGTCAGGGAGGAAACCAGCCAAGGAGGACATGGCAAGCAGTAACTCAAGAGGAGAAAGTATTTTCTCCCTGGGACCTGGATGACAGCATGGAGATAAAAAGTGGGCTCAGAATAGAAGAGGAAAGAGGAAGGAGTGGGAGCTAAGACAGCCTTGAAAGTACCAGCAGCAGGCTTGTGAATGCAAATGAATGGGAGGGACACTGCAGCAGGTGAGGAACTTCTCATTAAGGACAGCTTAATGAGACAATAAAAGCCTTTGGGAAGCCTCATAGCCCCCACGCCTCTCTTCTGGTGAGACTTTCCTGGTGAGTAAAAATTTTAAGTGTCTCACTCTTGAACTTGGGGAATTGACTTGTTTGGTAAGGTCAAAGACAGTGCACAGAGGTCTGAGAGCAGAATCTCTTCCAGAGCTTGCTGCAATCAGACAGGAAATAATACAGTGAGTAGAGGAGAGGTACTGGTAAAAAGCTTCTCTGTGAAGGAGATGTTAGTGTTAGTAAGGGGGTACGCTGAAGACACTTGGTAAGGCTCAGCCTTTTTTTGGTGTAGCAGCTGGGTGAGGGTCCCACTCCCAGCATGGGCGTTAATCTGCTCTTGCTGATCCAGGGCTGGTCCTGGTTGGCACTAAACTGGGAGGATATAGGATACTATTTGCTGGTTGTACTTTGCTGCTTCTCCCTGCACCTCTCCCAGCTCCTGCTTAGTATATGGGCCAAGGCTGGTACCAAATCTTTCTTTACACCCTGCAGTTGTGCATGCAAAGCACAGGACCTGTTCTCATACACTGAATTCTGCTTTAATCTGCAAAGTTGCTTTACAGTGACCAAGTCAAGCTCTTCCTGTGCTCACTAAATCCCTGCACAGAGTATGGTGCCTGTGTGCTCTTTGGAAAGAAGCTGCAGCTTAGTGAGGTAAATGGCAAATCACCCTGGGACCCAGGTGGTAGGACAAGGAGGAATAGGGCACTAGCTAGGGTGTGTGACAGATTGTGTAGCTGTTCAAATTCCCTACAATTACATGATTCCACTCTGCAGTCCAACCACTTTTTTCTAAAGGCCAATTAAAGGGCAAACCACACTTGTAAACATGAGGTGATGGAGGTGAACAAGATGTTACACAGACTTTGCAGGACAGAGCTGCCCACGCACAGCAAAGCAGAAGGAATCTGTGAACGAGACAAGAGGCACCACCGCCGGCTTTTATTTCAGGGCACTATTTGTCCAAACCCCTACCCTGATATCCAGCTCGAACCATCTGTCTGTGCAGGACTTGTCACAATCCAGGTATTCCCACAAACCTCTCATCTCCTTGTTGGGAGGCCGGTTGGAGATAACCCCCTGTCTGTGCTGGAGCTCATGCAGCAGGTCTGTTAAACATTACAGACTCACCCAGAACTGGGAGCGCAGTTGGAAACAGGAAAAAACCCCTGAACACGGGGAGTCCTTTAGTCAGAACTTTGTGACTCAAGGAGGAACAGGACTGTGACAAATGAGTCTGTGCTGGTTTCCCACAGATGGCCAAGCAGTAATATTTGATAAAGCAATGAGTACTGTCTACTACCAGAGCCCTTCACACAGAGAAGATGCATTTCCTGCTCCAGGACCTTTATTAAAGCACTTTGCTTCCCGGACATAGGGAATGCTATTTCCAGATCACCCCCAAGATATAAAATTACACCTCCTTCCATCAATTCCAAAACGCATTTATAGTTACTTTGAGTGCTGCCTCCCTAGATGAGTAGTATCCAAGGCAGAATCTTCTGGAAACTGGACACAGCTGTCCCTCAGGCAGTAAAGCTGAAGGCAGGGGAGCAGGGAGGTGATGGCTTTTGGTGTGTGCTCAGTGTGGAGGCATCTGTGTGCTGCAGAACCTCCCTGTGGGCTCAGAGGGGCTGTGTAGGGTAGAGAATATTTTTTGGGATGCCTTTATTTGTTAGAAGAGACCAAACCTATTCACAGGGCTCTGTCAGGATCAAATCAGTGTGTTTCTTTGGTACACCATGGTTCTCATTATCAGGTAGTTTGGTATGTGAGCTTTAATATCCTTTTTTTTTTTTTTAAACAAAACCAACTCCAAACAAACAAACAAAAGCCAACCTGGCTGAGCAGTGATGGATGGAGCTCAGGAGGCTGGGTGACAGCAGCATTTATCTTCTCTCAGGTGATGGATGCAGGCTGTCGTCCAGCCCAGTGCTGGATGAGCAGTGCCCTTCACCTTGGCTGGACTAGGTGTGGTGTGGGGGAGTTTTTTTGCACATCTCTGCTTGCCAGGGTCACATCTGGATTAAGAACAGCAAATCTCTGTGAGCCAGTGTGTTCACACCCAGGAAATTTTCAGAATTCCTTAGCTGGCTGCTAATTGAATCATTGTAAATGAAATAAAATCCGTGTGCTCATCTTGGAGTTTGTTGAACTCAAAGTGTTTGGATAGAGTATTGTCAAATTAACATATCTCTCTCCCTTGGGAGCTGAGATTTAAACTGGTGTTCCTCTGATCAGGAAGACAGAGGTGGGAAAGAAATAGATTTTTTTTTTTCCTAAGAAAAACAAAGGCAGTAGCCTTATAAAAAGGATCGGAAGACAGAATCACTTAGTTCCTGGTCCTGTGGTTTGCTTAAGCAATGTCAGGAATTTGGGGCAGCACAAATCAAACAGTCAGCAAATTCTGAGTGCCCCAGAGTATTGAAAAATGCTTCTGGGGAAGGCTGCTAATTGCATTATGGGTCAGTGCTTCACCATGTGTTGTTTCTGATTGTTCTGCATTAAACTGCTCTTCCACACCAGCCTGTAGCAGAATCCTGCGAGGGAGACCAATGCTAAGAGAAATCTCTGCTGCTCTGTGAAAAGGCCAACAAAAAGTTCAACTGCCTTCCTTTTTGTCCTAAAAGCCCTGAAACAGCAACAAAAAAACCCCAACAACCTGCTTGAGGTCAATGATCCTGAATCAACCGTGTGGTAGCACCAGCCTGGAAGCAAAAAAAACATGGACTGGGAATGGTGGGGGTGGCGAGGAATAAGGCTATTCCCTTACACCTCAGAGCAACTTGGAAGAGGATGTAGGAAAGGCAGAGGATCACTGCAGCATCTAAGAGGCTGATGGCCTCTCTGCTCACGTATTTCAAACAGATGTCCTGGCTTTGTGAGCCTGCAAGTGGAGTACTCGACATCTGCTCCAGGGCTCCAGGTTAAATGGCTCCTCCTTCCCCAGCTCCCAATCTGCTGAGAAAAAAAAATTTAAAAAGGGGATTACAAAGTCTTGGAATGTATAAAGCAAGAAGCAAATCTGGGGAAAACACTGGCCTGTGAATATTTAAAGCGGAAAATGTAGCTTGTACTGGCGGAAAAGCGGTTTCAAACTATGAATTTAATGTTGTCCCTTTGAAGGCATGTTTGGTGAGCTGGCCTGTGGCTTTTCCTCCTCTTTTATGCTAAGGACAGAAATATCTGCTGGGATGCTCAGCCTTGCTCCAGTGCACCCTGCAGTCCAGGAATAATCAAATTTAATTGCTTTTTGCGAGAAAAGCTGCAGCAGAAATTGCCTGATTGGTAGCTTTATGGTAAATGATAAAATCCTGATCCATAAAACGTTGTTCAGCTTGGGTGTACTGAGACGTGTAATTTAAAACAGGTTCTAACTGCGCAGTCTGGAGAAAATACATGGTGTTTGGGTTTTGTATTTAAATGGGGGGGGGATGTGTGTCTCTGTGGGACGACTGTAACTTCCTCAAAGCAGTTTTGTCATGGATGTCTTGGGATAAAGCTTTTTTTTTTCTTTTTAAACAGGGTGACTGAAATAAAAGTCTCATTTCAGATATCAAAAGAATCTTCATGCAGTTCAACCCATGTATGTGGCAAGGAGAGTTCTGAGAGGAGTCTGGATAAATCGTGTTCGCTTTTGAGAAGGAACTGAGAGGCCACTGATAGTTTCTGTTCTTAATTTACTTTCCAGAAATGCCTCTTTTTCGATAAACACTTTGCTGATTGTAAAGGCCTGGTGGTAGCTTAGTGTCTGGCAGGGATGGAGAGGACTGGCCATAGTGATGGAGACACCCAGAGCAGCATGGCAGCCGCCCATCCATCCCTCTGGTGGGGATGCAGGTGTGGGAGCTCCAAAATAACGGCATCCTGTGGACATCATCGCGGAATTCCACATGCATTTTGCACTAGGGGTAATTTTTGGGGGGGGGGAAGCTGAATTATGGTGTTGGGGTCCCCACATTATCCCAGCTGGGGACTCAGATGTGTCTTCCTCTTTCCAGCAAAGGGCAACAAGGCTCGTGATGGGTCTAGGAAATGTATTTTATGAGGAATGGCTGAGCTGGGTTTGTTTAGTCTGGAAGATGCTCAGCCCCTCATCGTTCTCTTCAACTCCCTGAAACGATCTTGTAGTGAGGAGGGGGTTGGTCTTGGAAATAGCCTTAAGATGAGACACGGGAGAGTCAGACTAGATATTAGAAAAATCCTTTTCATTGTCCGTGTGGTCATGCATTGGAACAGGTGCCTAGGGAGGTGGTGGAGTCACCATCCCTGGAGGTGTTGGAAGAGGCATTTGCATCTGGCGCTGGGTGATGTGGTTTCGTGGTAGTGTTGGGTTGACGGTTGGACTGGATGATCTTGAAGGTCTCTTCCAACCCTGCTGGGTCTAAGATTCTGTGGCTCCAAGACGCCGTCCCGCAGCCGCCGCGCACGGCAGGGCAGGGGGGAAGATGGCGCCGGATCCCCTCAGCGGCGCGGGGAGGGGGGGGCGTCGCCTCGGGCCCGCCCCGCCCGCCCGCGCTCCCTCCCTCACGCCCCGCCGCCATCTTGCCCGCGGAGCACCGGAGGGGCTGAGCTCCGCCGCCACCTCTGCCTCTCCCCCTCCTTCCCCTCCGGCCGGGCCGCCTTTTCCCGGGGCCGGGGGGCCGGAGTCGGCAGGTAAGGCCTTCAGCGAGGGGCACTCCCACCCGCTCAGCCCACTTCAGCCGGCTGTGTGAGGGCAGGACATCTCCCTTCCCCACACGGGGTTCCGACGCCTGAGGAATGGGCTACGTCGCCCTCCCCTCAGGGGATGGAGACCCTCTTCTGGGCGGCCCGTTTTCGGGGCTGCTCGGGCTCCCCGCAAGCCCCACAGGTGAGGGGCAGCGGCGTGGGGCTGAGGCGTGCCCGAGCCGCTCTCGGGGAGGAGGGATGGGATCCACAGGGACAACAGGGCCTGTGTAACCCACCTGGAACATCTGAGGGACTGGTAGGGAGGTGTGGGATGGAAGGGTCTGTTAGCCCAGGGGGATCGGTGAGTGTGGAGGGATGGGAAAATTCCCTGTGGGGCGATTGGTTGAAAAGGTGCAGATTCCCTCCATCCCATGGGGTCCATTCCTTAGTACCACGGTTATCCCATCCAGTTATTCCTGCCTCTGTTGCTTTCTGTGTGGACATGCTCAGTTCATGGAGGCGTAAAGCCGTGTGTGCCCAGTAATTGTTGTGCTCATCATGATGTGCCTGTGTAATTGTGTGCAGCCCAAAAGGAAAGGCAGGAGTTTGTGCTGCAGCCTGTTCTGTGGTGCTTGTGTTCAACCGTGGAAGGTTGGCCAACCTATGGTCCTATGTACCCCTGTGGAGTCATGTCTTTGCACATCTAATAAAGTTCTGTGAGCTTGCTTTCATCCCAACACCTGTTTGAAGGTTGATGTACCCATATGACTCTTGAAATGCAACTTCCCTGCCCACTCACACCACAGCCCACTTGTAGCTGCTAAAGTGCATGTACAAGAAAGTCGTTGACCTATAGTTATGTGAAGATCAATGTTCACTGTTGCTTGTAAATACATCAGTATCTTATCGTGGTGTAAAGTGCACCCTCAGCAATAGTTGAGAGCCAACAACTCATCTTTTCAGATTTCATAATGCTCCTTATTTCTCTCATGGATTTCAATCCATGAAACAAGACACATAATTGGATAAAAAAAATGCCATCTGAACACTTTGTGGATGCTTTTAGTAAGATGGAAAGTTGCCTCTGTGCTGTTCCCATCCAGGCACGTAAGGAGGATGCTCTCAGGTGATGGTCTGAGACCTAAAAGCATTTCAGATCTGTGCACGCTTGTGAATCCAAGATGGATCTTGAACACTGTCATGAATGTTTGATGTGTGATGGCCATTAGTTGACAGCTGGGAGTTGCTGAGAGTGAGTGAGCAGCAGAACAGAGAAACAGTAGCTAGGAAATGGGGGGTTTTTAAGGTACTTTGAGAGGGATACAGGTCTTGCTTTAGGGATATGGGGGGGCCCTTCTGGTTTTAGTGCAGTGAAACTTTCAGACATTTTGGGGGCTGAAATGATTGCTGTTTGTTCTTGCTCTCAGCACAGTTTGGATGTTTCTGATGACAGGCTGGTTTTCATTCACAGCAGTTAAACAGGGCTCAGCCTTGACATGAGCAGGTTTTTTGTTGGGAGGTTCCTGGCTTTGGCTCTTCACAAGAGTGAATTGGGTTCCCCTGCCAAAGATAAACTGAGTGAGACTGTGTCTGGTTGTTAGGGAGGTGTGAAGGAGTTTCATTACAGACCTAGCCAGCTGTTCCTGTAAATACAAAACTCTTGTTTTTCTTTTAGTTGCTGTTTTGGAGTACTTCCTAGGTGATACATCATCAGCTTTTTCTAAGCAATTACATATGCCTATTAGATAATTCTCTCTCTCAGCAGGGAGATGTTTACCAAGAAAAAAGTTACTGATTTAGCTATAACTTTAAATTATGCTACTCACATTTAATATTTTCAGTCCCCTACCTAATACTGTAATGGATGATGAAGGATTGCATTATTTATAGAGCAGAAGTGAAGTGCAGCAGGATTTTGAGTTGAATGCTGCTTTGATCTATCCAGGGCTGCTGGTCAATGTGATCTTTTTTTTCCTTTGACTAAAACTTTGTAGTAGATGCAACCATGAAAATGTCATTTACAAAGCGTAATAAAAACATGGAATCCCATCAAATCCTTGGTGACATTAGTGCCTTTATTTGAAACATAAAAACAAATGATACTGATTTCCTCCTGATATTTTTCTCCTGTTTTTACAGGAGAAGTATTGCTTTCAAAGAATGACAACAGCTGCTTCAGCAAGTGGATTTGCTGTGCAAGAGGTCATTATTTACAGCTGCCAGCTTTATTGAATTCTTCCTTACATTTCATCCTTGTTTGTAAGTTTATAAGTTACTGCAAAGTGATGGACAGAGACTCAGCTATGGAAATAGATTCTAGCCAGGACCCAGGAGCTCTTTTAAGCTCAATTCTACCCCTGACTGTCTTTGTGATCTTGGAAAAGTCAATAAACCTTGCTCAGTTCTGGAAAATGAACTGGACAAGCTGATGGAAAAGAGTATCAGTGTTACTGGATGATAGCCTGAGGAAAACAGTTAAAAAGGCAAAAACCTGTTGGTGTTAGAATGTTGTCATGGGAGATCTTTGGGGAGCTGTAGGGAAGCTGTTAATGTGGGGCTAACAGATATTAAGGATGCTGGAATATCCAGGCTTCTGGGAAACTGCACTTTCTAAACAGAGAAAATGTGTTTCTTTTTTGTTGTTTTTAACATGAATTTAAATGGTCTTTGATCTCTTGCAGTCTTTTAGAAGCGGCAAAACAACTTAGGGTTGATGTTTTGTGTGCCATCAACTGAAATTGGGGCCATCATGAATATCACCAAGGGTGGGCTGGTGCTGTTCTCAGCTAATTCCAATTCCTCATGCATGGAACTGTCCAAGAGGATTGCTGAGTAAGTAAGGTCTGCAGGGAATCTTGAGATCTTGGAGTTGTTCTGATAGGACTTGTTTTAGTGGACACTTGATTTCCCTATTTAAGGAAAGTTATATTGGAAAACTGCCATGGTTTGCAAGAATATGGAGCGTGCTCTATTGCAGAATGTATTTCAACAGCTCAATAACAAGGAGAGTAACTCATGTTTGAATTGTTCTGTGGCAGGGTGTGATTGGCTGCAGCATTTTATAGGAAACACGGGGGCTAATTAATGTTTGGATACTGTTAAATCATCATGGCAGAAGTTTTCTTACTCCTTGCAGTGGGTTTTTTTTTTAGGCTGGAAAACTACATCCCTCCTGCTCACTGTATATTTTGGATGGGAATATTCCTTTAGCTTAAATCCATAATAGCTTCAGCAGAACTTTTAGGACTTAAGTAAATTTTTACTGTGCTAATTAGGATGTATAACATTACTGGGAATATTGGACAGGATGGATTTCTTCTAGAGGCTTATTTACCCAGAGTTAGGTGTGATAGGATGAGAAAGGGGAGTGCAGAGGAACTCAGGTTACATGTGGAAAGAATTTGGGCCTGAGTGCAGAGCATACTCTGGTCTCCTTTTTGTAGTTATGGGGTCTTGCTAAAGCTGATAAGGAATAAATAGAGCAGATATTATTCTTCCGTTATCCATTAAATAGTGCTTGCTACTCTTTCCTCTTCACTGTGCATTGAGTTTTTTCTAGAGAAGAATGATTTAAAAGTGGTATTTTTAAGTATTGTGCACATGTATGTTGCCACACGTGTGTGTGTGTATATATATTTGACAGGAGATATATTAAAAAATAGAAATTGTTACATGCTTTAGTATTCCAGCATTTTTTTTCCTGCTTCTTGTTCTGAGCTTGACTTGCAGATAAGTTTAGCTAGTCTGCAGTGCAGCTATTGGAAATTGTAGGTGCTTTTTAAAGAAATGTTCACTGTAATTACTGATTTTATGGTTTGGGATTTTCTTTCCTTGGTTTTCTCCCACGGAATGCAGCCTTTTCAGTAACTATTGCATTATATGGAATTTACATTTGTTTTGCCCTTCCTTTCCCCTTATTGACTCCTACGTTTTTTCTGTTCCCACAGGCGCTTGGGAGTTGAGATGGGGAAGGTTCAGGTTTATCAAGAGCCAAACAGAGGTGAGCATTTAATTAGCAAAACTGGAAATGTACCTGACACTGATTTGCATGTATTGATTCCCCTTCTCTTAGACTCTAAAAAGAGTTTTGCTCTTGCAAATATTACATATTTCTCTTCTTGGCAGAAACTCGAGTGCAGATTCAGGAGTCTGTGAGAGGAAAGGACGTATTTATCATCCAAACAGTTTCAAAGTGAGTAAGTGTTTAAAGACTGTGCTAGCATTTATGTGGGCTGTCCATAGGAATGCTTCTGGTTTTCATTTTAATCACCTTTTACATTTGTGATACAGTCTAATAAGTTTAAATAACCTAGATAAAGACTTTTCTTTGTGGAAGGTTTTTGTTATTGGTTTTGTTGGGTTTTTATATGTACACAAAGACAACTTTGCCATAAGCTAACTTCTATGATTTTAATTTTTAGTGAATGTATCAATAAAACCTTCCCCTTGATCTCTGCTCTCTTTTCAGCTCCCTATCTCTAGCACTATCCCAAAGTTCTAGATGTAGGAGCAATGTTTCCTGGGCAATGTGTCCTGTGATTCAGAAATTCTTTAATTTTATGTGAAAAGAACTTTAAAAATACTTAGACTTTTTTTTAATGGGAGCAGAAATAGTAGATCTGAGTTGATGACCAGTTCTCTAAAAAAGTGCCCTCTTCATTTCTTCATTTAGTGCAGAGAATAGATGCAAATTATTAAGTATTTAGCCTGTTGGCTTGAACAGTAGAGGAATATGTTGTAATATGTGACATTTTCTTTAAAAATCTATTTGGAAAAAGTGATATTGGAGATTAATTATAGGCTACTTTGTTACAGCAACCTGGTATAACAAAAACTACTGAACTGTCCAAAATAGCCAATTAAAGAAAAATAGAGAAGTGTAGTTCCTGTGAAAAATTAAAATGCTGTGGCCAGGGCACTTGTCATTCTGAGGGGCACAGCTGAATTCTTAGTGGTGTTCACTCAGCATACTTTGATATGAAATCCCTGGAGTGGGTGTAAATACTTTGTTGAATACAGGATTTTTATGCACCAGATACAGAAGCAGATGTTTCTCATTGCAGGGATGTGAATACCACAATCATGGAGCTCCTGATCATGGTGTATGCATGTAAAACCTCCTGTGCCAAAAGCATTATTGGAGTGATTCCTTACTTCCCCTACAGCAAACAGTGCAAGATGAGGAAAAGGGGCTCCATTGTCTCTAAACTGCTGGCCTCAATGATGTGCAAAGCTGGTAAGAAAGTGACTGTCCTTAAATAATCAGGGTAAGGAGGGCTCCTCTGTCAGGTTCCAGGTTTAGAGAGATCTGTACACAAATTTGGACTCTGTTTAAAAATAACTACCAAGATTTTAATGTGTTTAAAACCTACATGAAAAGGAGAATGTAATTAGAAATGTTTCCAAATGATGAGTTCATAAAAAACCCAAATTTGATACAACCGTTTTGCATTGAGTTGTGCTGAGCTGGCAAAATTAGTCTGCTGGGCTGAGCTGCTTTGGACTGTGGTATCCACCTCTCATAATGCCATCCTTTGCCTTTCTCACAGTCTGGAACAGTTTTGCCTTGTCATTTCTGGCCTGTTTTTTACTTGTTGGATGAATGCACTTTGTCCTTTACATTTGAGACCATGTGGGAGAATGAGATTATTCATTTTCACAGCCTTCAACACATTTTCTACTCCTTTCCTTTCACTCTCATCCCTGGGAAAAAACAGGCAGTTATAAAAAACTGCGTGATCTGGGTTGTTACTTTGAGAAAAGTGGTTTTTGATTAGGAGTTTGGCCCATTTTTCAATTCAAAACTAATGAGCGTGCCAGGGTCTTGCTGTGTGACATGGGACAAATCAGTGCTTCCATTTTTTCCCATGTCCAATGGAGAAGGATCTTGCCTGCCTCGGTGTGGCACTGTAGAGTCAGTTATGTGCAGTGTTCTGAAGTTCTTTTTAAAAAGTCACTGTAGAAGTCTCAAAACATGTTAATGCCAGTGTGCTTAAGAGGAACTTAATTAATTTATTATGTACTTTCACTTAGTGTTCTCATGCAGCTTAGAGATTTTCTGGACAAACTGCAATGAAGTGAAACTTAAAAAAAGAAAGTATCTGTTCTCTCTTAATGTTCTTGATGTGCTTCTCTGTATGTTTTGTTATTTTGTTTTAAAGGACTAACTCATCTTATTACCATGGATCTACATCAAAAGGAAATTCAGGGCTTCTTCAATATTCCAGTTGATAACTTGAGAGCATCCCCATTTTTACTCCAGTACATCCAAGAAGAGGTGAGGAAGGCCTGTTATTCCGGTTTGTTTTTTAAATTCCTTTTTTTTTTGTCGTGTCTCAGGGCATCTGAAACAAATCCCTCTGAAAAGATTAGCTCTTTAAACTGAATTTTAAGGGGGGAAGGGTCATGTTGGGGTAGGGAGTGGTGTTGGAGCTGGTGGTTCTTCTCTTCCCCAAATGTTTAACTTCTGCTTTCATGAAGAGCTGGTGTTTTCTTACTCATGCAGCGATGCTGTTTTTCTCTTAGATACCTTCCCCTTTCACTGAAAAAAAATAGGATTTTCTTGCTCTTGATGTTCTCTTCCTTTCCTATTTCCAGTTTCCTTGACATTTATAGGATAGGCTGCTTGTGTGGGTATAAATTTAAATCATGTAATAAGAAAGAGCCATTGATTGTGCTCTGAAAGTAAGACTGGTGGGTGGAAATCTTGCCCACTGTTTGTTCAGACGGCGTGCCTTGACTTGAGGAGCTTAACTTGGGATGATCTGTGCCTCCATTTCTCCATCTTATTTTTATAAGGGTTTTGAGAAGTGCTACTGGTAGATTCACCTATACAAAATGTACAAATGATAATTGTAGGTATAAGATGCACATTAAGCCTCTGACTAATGGTAATTTGGAATAAAGCAAATGCTTTCTTCCTGCTGAGAGAAAAGGTTTAGCTCACTCTTGCTTTTGAATCCAAGCTATTTCTTTTTATAGAGATAGGAATGCCTCAATTTTAAAAACACAACACGCCCCACCCCGCCCCCTTAAAGAAACTCAAGCCAAACCCAAACCATGATTTTGTTATGATAGTATTAAAATCTGTTTGGGGAATCAGTTACCATTTGAATCTCTTATTATTATTTCATTTGGTAGTAGAGTCAAAGAGGATGGCAGAACAAAACTCCAGGCTCTGGCTTTGGCACAGTCATTCATCTTGTGTTCCAGGAGAGAAGCCTTGCACGTTGTAAGCACTTCCTACCTTAAAAGAGCAAAACTGGAAAACCAAATACACAGGTGCATGACAAGTTGTGCCTTTTATGTTGCTTAAAAGTGTGGTTTATGGTTCATAACAAGATCATGGTCCTGATTTGGTCCTGAAGCACGTTTTGATTCCTGAGCTTTTAATGGTTTACACAGAATTGTTGCAGCTTTGAGTCTGGCACTGCTGTGCAATGTAACAAATGACCATTTGTAGAGATCTGAAGTATAGGTAGAGAAGTCTTGAAAGATACTTTCAGTTCTTCATCCTTCTGCTCATCCATGAGGGGACTTTCTAAAACCAGAGTTAACTGAATGGATCTGATCACATGGGATCTATGCTGGCTAGTACCTTCACCAGCCAGAGCATTTATAGTATCTTTGTTTTAAACTTTGATCCCTTGCTGCTCAGGAAGAATTTAGTTTTCATCTCAAGTTCCTGGTGGCCACAACTTGCTGGATATCCTGCACTGGGAATGCCAGAGCTTTCAAAGCAGTGTGAGTTGTGATGGGAGGTACTGAGGAGCATGAAATGGAGTCTGGTTTGATAAGAATGAAAGTCACCTAAAGAACATTTCACTGAACGTTATGAGAAGGAGGGCTTGTAGTTGTTGCCTGTTGGAAATTTATTCCTAAGTGTGAAGAGAATCACTTGCTGTTCTGGGATGAAGGCAGTCCAGTCAGTGAAATCCTGTGATATGAAAATAATTTGGTGTTTTCCTCTGTATGCCTGGCAAATGTTGGATACTTGGTGGCTTCTCTTTCCTTTGCACAAGTGTTAATCCCAGAGTCACGTAGCTCTGTATTACATGGACTTTTTGACACTTTAGTGTCTTTTGGATGACATTTCTGACTTTCTGACTTCAGTTTTGAAGAGCTGAGAACAAATTTGGTAATTTGGCAGGGGAAAAATGAGGCAATGATGTCTGAACAAGATCAAAGCCTTTATTATGTCAAGTGACAGGCCCTGCCTTGTCCATACCTTCCGTCATGTTAATCTTTGTAGCCTCTTGTATAACTGAGTGTTTATAAAGGACAGAACATGCTGAATTCCCAGTTTATAGGTGGAGTTACTAACATTGTGGATTATTAATGTTGCCTGACGTCCTCAGAAAATTTCTTACTTTCAGTTGGTTGAACCCTTGCCCAAATTCAGAACTTATTTTTTCTTTCCCATGCCCATTTCAGGTAGAGCTTTTGGAAATATTCAGCCAGTGCAGTTTGTATGTTTGAGGATAAGATTGTGGAAGAACTTAACTTGCCTGTGTTTGCAGAAACCCCAAGTATTTCTGTGCTCTGGAATGGGTATTTGACATCTGCTAGCAAGGTAGTGAGCTGCATGACAGGGTGTCATCCCCACAAATCTGTAAAATTACATCCTTAACAGATCAATTTGCAGGTATTTAGTGAAGAGTCTTCCATCTGTTAACACTGTAATTCTGAGGACTGGACCTGCTCTGTAAGACTTTGCTTGGCTCAGGACTGTGGTTTTTGGGTAGGATGACAGGTTCTCTTTAAGCTGCTCTCCATAGACATGGATCATCCCGGGGCAGCACAGTGAAGGAAAAGGCTGAGTTTGCAAGGAGTGGGGTAAGGTGAGACACCAGAGGGAGTGTGGTTGTAGTTGCTGTTGGAAAGGACAACTGGAAGTGTGAATGGTGGAATGCATGAGGACTTGGAGACAAGGAAGATGAGTCTGATGTGGAGTTCCTGTTTGCAGGGAAAATGGAGATGAGGATAAGAAACTTTTGAGAGATGGGGACTAAAATGCTTGTTAAATGCAGAACAGGAATCTGGAGTGAAAAACCTGTATGAGAATGGGGCAGGGACAACAAAAACTCAGGAGCAGAGTGTGCTTGTGAAGTCTGACTGAAACACCTGTGGGACCTCAGAGGGAAACCGAGACTTCCTGGCCTCATCCCTCTGGTGCTGTCAGCATTTGCAGCAGCATCTCCTTGTGCTGACACCAGCATGGTAGAGTTTGCAGCACTATGAGACTGTGCCTCCAGGATCAGTGCAGTGACTGTGGAAATTTTATCCCTTCTGATGGTCCATAGAAAGAGTCAGTGTCACATGATGGGAGAGGTGTGACCTTTCTTGGGGTACTCTATAAAGTAATAGGAAATGGTAAAATGCTGGGGTTTAGTGATTGAAGACAATTTAAGTTAAACAGGAAACTTTTATTTTGATGGTTTCCTGTTTCTTTTAACACTTGTGGGTGTAACCCTGATGTCCTAAAGCAGTTACTTTTCTGTTATCTGTACTATAAAATGGGGTTTATGAAAGGTACAGTTTGAAGTTAATATCTGAATTTTCTAAATACCTGTTTTAGTGAGCTGTCAACCCTAATCATGTACCATGGATTCGTGAGGTTGCTTTCTTAGGTAAAATGTTCAATGCTTAAAATTATTCTGGCAAAGTAAAGTTCTCTGATTCTTACTGAGTTTAAATTTGTCTAAAGATATGAAGTAGACATTGCTATCTGTTATTTACTACAGATACCAGACTACAGGAATGCTGTAATTGTGGCCAAATCTCCTGCGTCTGCAAAGAGGTGGGTAAGATCTGCTCTCTTGCCTTAGAGCAGGAAATCTGTCGGGATTTTGTTCTTAAATCAAGTGAAGGACAGATATCCAGTAATTAGAAGATGCAGCCTTCACACCCCTCCCAATTCTGTTCCCTCAGCTGTGTAGTTTTACATCATCACTGTAATCATAATAAATCTAAGGAGAGTTAAAAAAACCATACAAAAGGATGGGTTAAATCAGTGCAGTGCTTATAGTAAAGAAGGTTTTTAATCATGTTATATTTCTGTGCATTTCCATTATAAATTTCTTGCTGTAAATGAGGAAAAGTGGCTGGAAGTGTAATGCCATTAATCCAGATGAGTTTCTTAACATGGGGATAACTAAGAACATGGTTGATCAGATCCTAAATACAGATGGTGGAACTGGGTTTGCTGTTTGAGATGATTGTGAAGTCTTTGGTGGTTGAATGACTGTTCTTAATCCATGAAGCTTTTTAGTTGATTGTTCCTAAACTCTGGAATTACAGTGCTGTCAGCAGGCACTGCAAGAGCTGGATGATGGTTTAAGAGATGCTGTACTCGCTGTGGTGACAGACCAAGAGTTTGTTGAAAAGTTATTTAGACTTCCATGCCAACAAATTGTGATACTCTGTGTTTTTCTTATGTAGCAAATCACCTTTTGTCATCTTTTTCTCCAGCAGTACTTTTTGTGATTTCTTTTGTTTTGGCCAGGTAATTTTACATTTGTTTCTTTTCCATTTCTTTTCCACAGTGTCAGTATTGCCTCTTGGGTGGGTGGAGGCAGGTGTTTGTTGCAGCATTTTAATGCTTATCCAGTAATTGTCAATGCCAGCAAATAGGTAACTTGCACATCACACAGTGATTTCTGGAGGAGAGGATCCCAGAACTTTATAATTTAGCTTCTTCACATGTTCCTATGAGTGTTTAAGGCAGTATTTGAGGAGTTACATTGTATTGGGAGAAGGATGATTTGGTGTTTCAGCCTAATCCAGGCTGAAAACTATCTAGGAGAATACTTTTGATGAATGCCTTCTTGTGAAAAAAACCCCTTGTGTGGTGAAGTTCAGAATGTCTCTGTGGTTTCTGAGCTCAATGGAAAATTAATAAATAATTTTACTGTTACTTTGAACTTTATTCAGTTTAATATTGCATTTTAAGGTAATTATTATGGTTTTATTGATACGGTTATGCCTGCTAAGTCATAACTCTTAGTGTTTGGAATAGTAATTACCTGTAATTAACTGCTCACAAAAATATTGTAACAATGATAACCACAGGGTGGAAGGCTGCTAATTTTTAATTAACCGAGTATCACGATGGGCAAATTATTCTCTGGACTTTTGATTGTTAAACAAGGCTTAGGGATAGAGGAGGTGATTCAGGCACAGGTCTGAGATGCTGATGAGTGAATCACTCTGGATGTGCTAGGCTTGCTTGGACCAGAGGAGACTTGGATGGGTGGCTTCGGCAGGATCCCAAACCCTTGGGTGTGCAAATTAAAATGGGATGGATGTGCTAATTTAAATTTGCTGCTTCAAATATCTGGGATACAAATTCCTATTTTCCTAACTCTCTGCTTTTCCCACTTCCCCTGTTAACCTTACACTTTTTTACAGAAATATCTAATTTTAGTTGAAGAAATACTGCACTGTGAAGGAACTTCATGTCAGCTTATTAAAATATCCAAGCTGTTCAACTCCAAGTGTGGTTTGTTAGGCAGAGTGGTTGTCTGGATCCTCTTTTCCGTAGGGTATCTTGGGTTATGTGTCAGCAGGTCAGGGATATTGTCTTTATTTAGTACTCAAATAAATGGGTGAACACTTGTTTTCTCTTTTCATGTGAATATTTTTGTTCCTATTAAATACAGACAATCCGGACATCAAGGCTGTTCTTGGTTACTGTTAGATGTGTCCTGCTAAAGTGTGGGATCCCACGGATGCTGAAGGCTAGGAAATGTTATTTTGGCTTCTGGGCAAAGCAGAAGGGAGTAGTCAGCATTTTGTGACTTGCAGCATTTATCCTGCTTCAAGGCCCATATGGGCACTTTGAAGGTTATTCTGACTTTAACAAACCTGATAAAAACAAGCTACTGAGGGACAACTGACTTCTTCCATGAATTCTCCTAAAATTTTAGGATCATTTGACTTCCCTCTGAAACCTTAGAAATAAAATGGAAATAGCTTAGGATTGTACGTATGTGAGTTATTTTAAATTTAACATTTTTCTGGGTTCTTTTAACCCTTTCTCTGCAGGGCACAGTCGTTTGCTGAGCGCTTACGGTTGGGAATCGCCGTGATCCACGGGGAAGCTCAGGATGCCGAGTCTGACATGGTGGATGGTCGGCACTCACCTCCTACTGCCAAATATGTAGCTGCTATCCACCCCAGTCTGGAGATCCCCAGTAAGTAAGTGTGTGTGGGAAAGTGTTACCTCTTGTTTTCATGGCTTTAGGGGTTGGGTCTGGAAGGGATGGATTGTCTAAAAGGAGTGGTTCTTCACAGAGAAAAAAAAAAATCATCTTTCTTAGTAGATTCTTAGTAGAAAAAGATTCTTTCTTGCTTGAACATGGATGTGACCTACAGCACCACCTAAACTGCAGTGCATAAACCCAGCTTGGGTGTCAATGTATGACTGAACTGGTTGCGTCTGCAAGCCCCTCTGTTTCTGTGTTGATATTAAGAATTAATAGAATTGGTAAACAATTCAGATATAAATGAATATCGTTAGTATTTTAATTAAGCTTTAAAAAATGGTTTATGTATTAGAATCCTGCTAGTTTTCTCAGTAATGCTGTTGAAATAGTTGCTGCTTCATGTCTCTAATAGTGGTGACCCAGCAGATATTTCCATACTTGGAAGTAAATTATATAAACTTTCTCCTTTCTCTTTTCTACCTCTCTAAAAACATTTGCCATTAATCAGTGCTGATTCCCAAGGAAAAACCTCCCATCACAGTTGTTGGAGATGTAGGAGGAAGAATAGCTATCATTGTGGTAAGTGAGATGCCATCACTTCTCATAAATTATATTAAACATGTTAAAGTTTCAGAAATCAAGCAGCTGTTCTGTATCAGCCACTAAACTTTGGTTTCTGGTGGACTTCTGATAGCATGGAGCAGCACAGAGGCCACTCACAAAGCTGACTGGGAACTGTGAAGGGATCCACTCTGGAAAGCAACATTTGGATCTTGTTTCCATGGGTTTCCACTTCTACATTCCTGCAAGTGTTCAAGGCCAGGCTGTGTGGAACCCTGAGCAGCCAGGTCTAAAGGAAGGTGTCCCTGCCCACAGCAGGGCTTGGAATGAGATGATCTTTAAGGTCCCTTCCAGCCCAGACCATTCTATGATTCCTTGAGTCACTCATGATTTCTCTAAAGCAGAGTGTAATCTCTTACAAGGTTTGCCAAGGAAAAGGGCCATTTTCTGATAGTTTGGGGTTTGTTACACTTGGTGAAGCTGTAGCATTAGTCAGACATGCTGTGTTGATCTATCTGATGTGGTGAACCCTCAGTGACTCTGGGATTTTGGCAGGATGACATCATAGATGATGTTGACAGCTTTCTGGCTGCAGCTGAGACCCTCAAGGAGAGGGGGGCCTACAAGATCTTTGTCATGGCCACCCATGGCCTGCTGTCCTCAGACGCTCCCCGGCTGATCGAGGAGTCTGCCATCGATGAAGTAAGTGTGGAGTCTGAGCTCTGATCAAATTATTTGGGGTTTTTCTAAACCAGCAATTTTCCCCTGATTTGTTTTTTGAAATATGCTGGAATTAAGGGTTTAGATGGGAGGGTCCTGGGTTCAGGCTTTCCTACTATGGAATAGTGTGCAGGAATATTAGCATCCACATGTCCTTAAACTATAGCAGTGGGAAGTGGTGAGATGCTGGACTCTCAGTACCAGCACACCTTTCCCTTTGGTGGGTGGGATATTTTTGTCCCTTCCTCTGGGCCTGTGTGGCAGAATGAATGAAAGGAAGGAGGGACAGTGCCTTTAGTATCCATGGATACATGAAATCTATGGCAACACATGGCTCTTCCTAAGACTGTGACCCTGACAGTAGTGTAAAATGTTGTTTTGTCAGCCAGGCTGGTTTTGTGGGATCTGTAAAACTCCCTTTCACATTTCCAATATGAAAGGTGGAAAACATAACGGAGATACATTTTCCTGATCAGTTTTTCTTCCTGTAGGTGGTTGTTACAAACACAATTCCACATGAAATACAAAAACTTCAGTGCCCTAAAATCAAGACTGTGGATATAAGCATGATCCTGTCGGAAGCCATTCGCAGGATCCATAATGGAGAGTCCATGTCGTACCTTTTCAGGAATATAGGAGTGGATGATTAATTCTTCTTCCTCTAAAGAAACACCCCGGGCCAAACTGGAAGTGAACAGAGAACCAGCTGTGAAGCATTGTGCTTACCTTAATATTTCCATTGAGCCACTTCTTGTTTTCTCTTGGTTTAAGTATCAAGGTAGAACAGTTTTTAAGACTTTTTTGGTTGTTTTTTTTTTCTTTGGGGGGGTGGGTGGGAAAAACATTTTACGAAAAACTGTTCTAGTTGCTTTTAGGTTAGTTGCACTATACATGATGGAAAAATCCCACAAAACACTTGAGGCAAGAATTTGGCTTCTAAATTAAGCATTCCTTTTCCAAAGCTGCTTGCTACAAGTGCTTTAAATGATAACAAAATGAAGTGACTGTATAATATTTGCATTTTAAAAGCCAAAAAGGTTGTACTGTTGTATGCAGTTCAGTGATTTTGTAGGAGTGCTTTTATAGAAAAGCATATGGAATATGCACCTGTATTTATTTTCTGCGACAAAGAATAAAGACCTGTTTTGTGTGAGCTTTCTAAAAATGTTCATGTGCTGGTCCTTTGTCTTCTAAACTCTGTGTCCTTAAGTATGACAGGTGGATGTCGGGGAGCAGCAAGGACTTGCTCAGTGCTGCAGGTTGCTCAGAGAAGCTGTGTCTGCCCTGTCCCTGGAAGTGTCCAAGGCTGGGCTGGACAGGGCTTGGAGCAACCTGGGATAGTGGAAGGTGTCCCTGCCCATGGCAAGGTTTTGGAACGAGACAGTCCCTCCCAACTCAAACCATTCTGTGATTCTTTGACTTGGGAATATTGGGGGGGGGTGGTGGGGAGAAATGTAGGTTCCAGCTGGTAAAATTCAAATCAGCTCATCACAGGTAAATTGGGGGATTTTTTTGAGGTTTCTTGCCTGCCCTGAATGCGCAGATGAGCTAAAAAAGACGCCATAGTGCAGAGCTGAACTTGTCCAGGTTTGTTTTCCCAGCCCTCCTTGGGCAGGTGTGGGTGGAATGGCCAGCTGGCTGCCAGGCAGCTCCCAGTTCTGGAGACTCCAAGTTCCTCACCTGTTGCAGAGAAGACAGTGGTGGAACTGATGGAACATTTAGAGGTTGGTTGGTTTAATTTTTCCATCATGTCCTGCCAATGAGTATAAAGCTTTTGGCATGTTCAGAGTGAAAATTAACCTGTGTTGACACCGTTTCTATGTTGGAGACAAACTTCCAAGGACTTTGGAGGGTTCATTGACTTTAAAAGATAAAATCAGGTGCTTTCCTTAATGTTAATGGATACACCAAGCTGACACTATTGACACGTGTGGGTACTTTGGATGTGTTAATGCAGGTCAAATTCCAGCGGAGCACCCAGGGGGAAGCTGGGTTCCTCTCACGGATGTGCAGAGCTGCTCCAGAGCTGCTCCTGGTGCTGCCACGGCTCCTTCAAAGAGAGGAGAACTGCTGACCTGCCTCAGTGATGGGCACATTAGCTGCACTGTGTTTATTTTATTAGTGAGACCTTGTGGAAGTGTGCTGCCCCTTGGGAATGAGCCTGCCAAGCAGCGAGCAGCAAACTGATGGCTAAATACCCAAACCCATAGAATTTGAAGGTGGTTTCCTGTGCCTGTCTCATGCTGGCCTTTAGAGGAATAGCTGTGTCTTCCTTTCTCCAGAACTCCCTGACAGGAGGGTGCAGCCTGCTGGGAGTTGGTCTTTTCTCCCAGTTAACAACTGACAGAGCAAGAGGAAACAGCCTCAAGTTGCACCAGGAGAGGTTAGGTTGGATATTAGGCAAAATGTCATGGGAAGGGTTGTCAGGCATTGGTACAGGCTGGCCAGGCAAGTGGTGGAATCACCAGGAGTTTAAAGGCAGTGTAGATGTGGCACTTGAGGACGTGCTTTTGTGGGGTGCTGGATTAATGGTTGACCTCAATGATCTTAGAGGACTTTTCCAGGCCAAATGATTCCATGATTCTGTGATCTGTTCTGTGGGGGTTTCTCCTGGTCAGCCCTCACTGCCATGCCAGGCTCTACCTTGGACATTCACCCCTGTCCGATTGTTGCCTTAAAACATAGAAACCCTCCCAACTTTGTCTAGTTTCATGCAGAGCAGTTATGATATTGATGAGGACTCAGGAATTTGGGAACAAACTGCATCCATGAGGCTGGATTGCTGGTCCTTTGGCTATTCATAGTATTGGAGTGGTGGAGAGGGAGGGAAGAACATGAGGCATCACTTAGACATTTTTCAACCCTGTTCATTTATGAGACACCAAAATCAAGTGATTTTGGCTCCCTGGGGAGTAGAGAGGGGTGGGAAGCAGTGGAGGCCAGGCTGCCCACCCAGGTACCTTTGGAAGCACAATTCCTACTGCTAGGCTGTTTAATGATAAATGCCCCTGGGCTGCTAACGAGTTACTAATTCAGTGACTGTCCCTGTGAGACTGGTGATGAAGAAGGGGGCAGAGGAATGATGGAGCTCAATTCCGCTGCTGGATCTGTTACCCCCTCACAGCAGTTCAGCGTTGCTGACCTTGTTGTTGTAGTGCTTTATTTTTCCTTAAACGTTGGCGTGGGAATATGGGTAAGAGTCTTTTGTTCCTTTCTGCTTTCTCGTTTGAATGGTTTTCTTTTCAGGGCTGACTTTTCTGTGTGGAATTTTTTGAATGCCTTTATTATTTTATTGTAGTTTTCACTTGTGTATTTTGTGTTGTGCTGTGTGGAGACAGGCTGGGAGAGCTGGGGGTGTTCACCTGTAAAAGAGAGAGGTCTGGGGATAACTTAAAGCCCCTTCCAGTGCCTAAAGGGACTCCAAGAGAGCTGGAGAGGAACACTGGACAAGGTCCTAGAGTGACAGGACAAGGGGAAATGGCTTCTCGTCACCCGAGGGCAGGGTTGGATGGGATGTTGGGAATAAATCCTTTCTTGTGAGGGTGGAGAGGCCCTAACACAGAGTGCCCAGAGAAGCTGTAGTTGCCCCTGGATCCCTTGGAGTGTCCAAGGCCAGGTTCAATGGGGCTTGGAGCAACCTGGGATAGTGGAAGGGGGTTGGAACAAGATGAACTTTAAGGTCCCTTCCCACTCAAACCGTTCTGGGATTCCATGATTTGCTCTGTTTTGTATAAATCCTTTGCCCCTTTCACTCCCTGTGGAAAGGCTCATACAGCCTGGGAGCAAGGTGGAATTAATCAATTAACCATCTCTCTGCCAGCCTCTGTGTGCTGGGTGTGATCAGCTCTGCCCCTTATCTATTACAGGGTGTTGAGCCAAATGCCCTGATAACAGAAAACAACCATCAGCTACAGCAGTTGCAGATAAAGACTCTCCAGCTGCATTTATTCTGCCTTGCAGAAAAACCCTGGCCAAAGCTGGGTCCTATTAGCCAACTTGTCTGCTGGGGATGGCACAAGGACAGGCACATCCTCCCTGCTTCCCCCTCTCCAGGTGCTTCCTTTGCTATTCATGGCTCCAGGTACCTGGGGTGCAGTCACCATTTCGTGTAATTAAACTCAAGTTGCAGAGCTCCCATTAATTATCGAGTCTCCTGTCTCTTGGCTTCTTGTCTGGGAGACTTGGGTCCTGGTGACTTGTCTGGTGTTTTAGGGAAAGAGTGCCCTGTGCTAATCTTTCCTCCTCTCAGTCTTCCTGCAGGGTGAGCAGGAACACTGTCAGTGGCTACTTCCTTGCTGGGAGAGACATGGCCTGGTGGCCAGTAAGTACAGACAGACCTCTGTCCCTCTTGTGACACCCTGGGTACAGGGACATCCCCACCACTGCCACACTGAATTCCCTCCCTGCTTTCTCCACTGCTTGCCCACACTTTCCCCCATCCTGTCCACCTCCTCCTGCCAGAATTTACACCCTCGGAGCTGCGTTTTTCTTCTCATTGCACAGAGGATGCTGGTGTTTGTTGGGCCTTCTCACAGGCTGCTCTGAACAAGGGGATGGATCAGTGGAGCCAAACTTCCATCTCCACCATTCCTGCATGCTCCTGCTGACTCCAACAAACTGTGCATGTCCCAGGTTTCTGTATTCCCCACTTATTTCTGTATGATCTTGACAAGCTGGCTGTAGGTCCTTCCTGTGTCTGGCACTGGCTCCTTGCACAGGGCAGCCTCCAGCAGGGTGTGAGGCCACTGTGGCAAACACAGCAATGTGTGGCTCCTCATCCTCCTGGCGACAAGCAAGTCAATCCCAAACCCACCAGGGATGTCCATATGAGCTGGATTGTGGGAGCATCACGTTCATCTGCCTGAAGTTTATGTGTTAAGGGATTTTCTTGCTGAATACACTCTCATCCCTCATCCCACATGGGGGCTCTTTGGCCACACTTTAAGAAGCAACGGGGCCATCTGTGCCCTGTTGCTCCAGTTCAGACATTATTTTCTTCCACCTCCTTTTCCTGCTTTATCCCCCTGGGGAAGCACCAAAGCTGGCAGGGCAGCCGTGCCACGCCGCGGGGAGCCGGCCTTGGGCCACGGCACCTGTGAGCACCTGCAGCACCTCCTCTGCTCCCCGCAGATCGGCGCCTCGCTCTTCGCCAGCAGCGAAGGCTCCGGGCTCTTCCTCGGCCTGGCCGGGACCGGCGCTGCCGGGGGAATCGCTGTCGCCGGCTTCGAGTGGAATGTAAGAAATGAGTCGTGTGATTAAGACAATGAGTTCTGTCGCAGCAGATGGGCCATTTCACAGTCTCGAAAGGTTTGAGAGGAGCCGTGCAGGGGGTAATTAACACAACCCTGCTAACTCAGCTGCTCCAGTCTCTAAAGCATGTACTGCGAGGTTGGAGTCAGCTCAGCTCCACGTGCTCAGGGAAAAGGTGCCGAGTTCCTAATCCAGCCCCTGCAGGTCCCAACAGGGACGTGACTGAATAGGTCACCCATTCCCTGCTTCCCCACACATTGTGTCCAATGTCCTTGGGTCCTGCAGAAAAAAAAAAAATAAAAAAGGCATTTAGCTTGTGTGGTGCTCAAGGAGTCGGTGGGAAAGGTCCAGTCAGGAGCAGAAGGACGGAGTTCCTGCTGGCAGGGGTGCTGAAGGTCTCCACCATGACCCTGTGCCTGTCATCTGAAGCCATCTGGAAGTGTAAATGTGCCCTTGAGGGTACGCCAGAGCTGGGTCAGGAGCAGGGGCAGCTCTAGCACTGCAGTCAGTGTTGAGCTGCAGTAGGAGCCATTTTTCCCCACTTTTTTCTGGTTGTGCCATGTTTCTCCTTCCCAACAGGCGACTTACGCTCTTCTGGCACTGGCCTGGGTGTTTGTGCCTGTCTACATCTCATCTGGGGTATGTACAGCTGCCCTGAGCCTGCTGTGGGGAGCGTGGCCTTGGACAGGTCCCCCACTTGCAGGAATCCAGTGGGACTCCCGAGTCCTGCTCTGGGAATAACATTGTCCCCTTGCCCTCCCAGGACCATCCCAGGAGGATGGGGCCTGGACAGGGCAGTGATGGCTCTCCCTCCCTGACAGATTGTCACAATGCCTGAGTATCTCCAGCGGAGGTTTGGAGGGGAGAGGATCCGGATGTACCTCTCCAGCCTGTCACTCCTGCTCTCCATCTTCACCAAAATCTCGGTGAGTAGCCCCCCCTTTCAACTCTGTCACCAATCCAGGACTTATTTCCAACTCTCAGAAGGTTATTTTTGGGTTCAAACCTTGTGTAGCCAAACCGGTACTGCAGGATGCTCCAGGAAGCAGTGGGACAAAAAGTGGGAATTTGTGGGCAGATGCTGTGTGTGACATCCCAAGAATTTATAGGTAGATCCAGCACTGATGGTCCTTTCCAGGGGGCCCTGATGGATGTCTGGCTGTGTGTCAGGATTCCCAAACTTGCCTTGTAGCAGAGGTTGTGGGTGAAATGTGCTCAGAGGTTGGGTTGCATTGCCTGGGTTTGTCTCCATACTCTGTCAACAATGCTTTCTGGCATTCCCAAAGGGACCTGGCAGAGCCAGGGACTGAACTGGGAATGCATTCATTCCGTTGGGGCTCATGGGTTTTCTGAGGAAAGGAAGCCTTGCTGCAGCTAGGAGCTCTACAAGCCTGTACAGAAAGTGCCTGATTTCCAGGCACTTCCACAGGGATGTTTCCTCCTTGTTTTAACCTCATTCACAACTCCCCGTGTGCAGCCCCAGCTCACGCTGGTAACCGTGGGAAGAGTTTATCCGAGGTAAAAACAGCTCAGGAGCCTGTGATACCAGGTCTAGGGCAAGCAGGAGAGAGCCTGGCACAGACAGCCCTGGGGGGCTGGAGACAGCGAGACAGAGATCAAGAGCAAACAGCTCAGAAAAGCTGGAGAGAAAACCTGCCGGAGGGAGCAGTCCTGCTCTGATGGAACAGGTGGATCTGACCCAGGCTCTGCCGGGGTTAAAAGAAATGTGCTTTTGCAGGTGTCTGGCTGCAAAAAAAGAGGTTTTGCACGAGCAGAGGCTGTCTGAGGCGGGAGGGGCGCTGCTGGCGCCCACATCGAGGCGCTCAGCCTCTGTCTCTGCGTTCACCAGCTCCAGCATCTGTGAATGTGCCATCGCTCCCTGCACGGCGTTTGTGCAGCCCCAGGCCCTGGGCTGAGCTGTGGGGGGATCCTCTGGCTGTCCCTCCGAGGGATGTGGAGAATGGAGCAGCCCAAATTGGGCTGTCTGTGCACATCCGTCCGTGCTTCATGCAAAGGGAGATGCTGCGTCTGCCTCGGACAGAGCTCAGCGCTGTTGATGGGAATCCCTGGCTTCAGGAGAGCCCTGTCTCTCCCTCCTGAGCTGTTCTCTGACCCTGGACAAGGCACTGTGATTTGGGCTTAACAGGCAGGTTGCAGGGACATTGCAGCCCTCTCCACAACCCTGCTGGCTCAGGGCTTCCAGAGTGGCAGAGGTGGCACTGGTGACTGTTGCTGCAACTCTGCCCTGTATTTCCCTCCACAAAACTATGCTCTGTCCTGCTGGAAGGCATTCTTCCACGTAACTAATATTCTTTATATTCTAGTCATGTACAGTGATGAAAATCCTGCAGCATTATTCCTGAAAGCATCTTGGTAGCTTTTGGAGCACCCGTTCAGTTTGCAAGTTTGGACAGTGACACTTGGATTATTCTCTGATTGTCCTGATATCCAGTAAACTCTTGTAACTCACTCCCCATTTGTGTCACATCTCCTTCCCGCTCCAAGCAAAGATCCAGGAGGAGCTCAAGAGACATGCTGGAGCACGTGTGTGTCTGTGGTCCCTGGTTCTGTGATCTGTGGGATTCACACAGGTCCCTCCCAGCATTCAAAAGGAAAGGAAGCTGGGACAGGATTTCTGCTGGGATAATTTGTTCTTGCTGGTGTGAAATTGAAGAACGAGATCACTTGAGGTTGTCTTTCAGTCTCTTCCCAGGCATTCACCCATGTCCCCTCTTGTCTCACCAAATGATGTCCTACTGAGCTGTGGGGACACGCTTGGTCCCTTTGGTTTCCAGCCTCTCCATAGCTTTGCCCAGAAGGGATGGATGTCCTACAAGCTCCTTCTTAGCTTGGGAGGTGGTTGTGGTGTCAGACGAACCTGCAGTGACCCCTGTGCAGTGCCTGCTCCAGTGGGAACCTCTGAGGCTCTCAGGGCCCTTCTCCACTCAGCCTTGTGTTCGGAGCTCCATGGACACTCCCAAACTCCTCTTCCTGAGCCTTTCCTCAGCCAGTGCTGTCATTTCTTTGGTCTGCTGGGCTTTCTCTGATCTCTGAGTCAGGCAGGATGCAACAGAAGAGGAATCAGGCTAATAAGGGGATTATCTTGGCATCTGGCTCCATTCACAGTAAATCCTACAGACAATGGCTGTTTCCAGCAGTGGGTTGGGATGAATGTCTGCAGACACGAGGGGCGTTGCCAAACTGGTCCGATGTCCCCATCGCTGTGGTGGCCGCAATGGGGAGTGTGGGAGGGAAGTGTGAAACTCAGAGCAATTAGGCAGGGCTGTGACCCGAGGGGTTTCTTTGGTCCTTGCTGGGGGCCGCCTCAAAGCCCAGGATTATCTGGGCTTTTCCTGCCTCCTCTCCCTGCAGATGCTGTGTTTACAGACGGATTTTGCTCCACATTCTCCCAAGCTGAGACACTGCATCAGTGCTGCTCCCTCAGCTCTTCATTTTGGCAACGGGGATGACAGACCCTCCTCTCCTGGAAATCTCCTCTTGGTGGACCCCAACCTTCCGAATTTCATGGCAGGGTACAGCAGGGAAGCCCAAAATCCTGCTGGGAGCTGTTGTCCCACCCAGCTAGGAGCATGTGAGGAGTTGCACAGGCGTCCTAGCCTTGGCAAAGAGCCCCTGGAGACTCCTCAGTACCCTGGGCAACTCGTTCTACCGAGGTTCTGGCTTCACCAATTGCTAATCCCCAGATGTCTCCAAAGCCAGCTTTTATTGGGAAGGCTTTAGGGACAGTTGGGTAAGAGCAAGTTTCCAAGTGAGGTCACCGGTGGAGGCAGGGATCTCTCTGGATTATGAAGCCTGACTTCAAAGGCTTCTTCTCTCCTCTTGAGGTTGAAAGGACTTATTTTATGAATAGGTCATGCCTGGTTTTAATTAGCTTGTTTTTGTATTTGGGATGTCTTATTAATGCCTCGGTCACATGTGCTTTTATTTTTTCCCACCCTTGCAGAATTACCAGGAAGGGAGGTGGAGATACCTCTGCTTCCTCATAGCAAAGGCTTCGACTCATTTGCAGACGACTGCAAAAATGATTAAGCATTGAGAAAGCCAGGAGAAGCAATGATGAAATATCTTGTCCAGGGCTGAATCTTCCAGCTGGGCTGTGGGGAAGGGTTGATGGAAGAAGAGATAAAAATTGGGGAGGGGGGAGAGAGAAAACTTCCTGGGTGGTGCTGACATGACAAGTGATGGATCCCTCTGAGGGACAGGAGGAGCTTTGGAAGATACCAAGGATGCTTGGCTGGCTCTGTGCTAGGAAGGCTTAGAGTATTTTGGGTTCCCACTTCAGGTCGTGTTGGGAGGAGGTGGTTGAGGGCCCTTGATTGGGACTTTTCTGCCTTGTCACCAAAACTTGCACAGTGTGAGGGGTTCAGCTGTCCTCTTGTAGTGCTGCTCAGGGGTTGGATTGCATTTGTAGTGGGAAAATATTTGAGGAACCACTGGCAGAAGTCATGGCATGGTTGCCCATGAGTTGGTTCCTCTTCAAGAGGTCATTCCAGGGCTGAATTCCTTCTTGGTGTTGACAAGGACTCTGCCAGACCCACAGCCTATCCCAAGAGCAGCTGAGGACATGTAGTACCTCCCTTGGGAATGCCAGGCATGACTGTGGTGTAGAGCCTGGTCCAGATGCCATGGAAGAGGCCCTGAATTAGGATTCTCAAGATCATGGTGTAAGTGCTCTTCTGGCTGGTTTGATTTGATTTAACTGAGATTGTGCCTAACGTGGGCTCAGGTGCTGGGGAACAGCTTTTGTGTTGTGCTGAAGCTGGATGTGTGCTCTCCTCCCGGGTTTTGTGCTGGTGGAGCCCTCCTGGGCAGCTCACACCTCAGATTTGACATTGCATGATCCTGCATGGCCCCTCTCCATCACTCAGTGCCGGTCCTCAACCCCATGTGGGAATGTGCTGGAGCAGAGCAGGAGGGAGGGCAGAGCTGGGGTGGGGAGGGCTGACATGGGAAATAACGCCTGCCCAACACCTTCCTAATCCCGAGAGACTGCTCCCACATGATGGGGCAAGACAGCCCTGCTGCCAGGGGAGGGTTGCTGGGAGGTGTGTGAGGAGATGTCAAATCAGAGCCGCTGTCTTGGCTGTGGGAACCCGTCACAGCTCGGGGCCAGGGTGTGGAGTCGGCTCTTCTTGCCTCTTCCTGCCCCTTCTGGCCTCATTCCCTTCTCCAAACAAGGTTTTTGTGAAGATGCCCCAGCTGGGTGCTGGAGATGGCTGAGCTCAGCTATGGGTGGAGATGTGGTGGTAGCACTGCCACTGTCGCTGTGCCTGGTCCTGTCCTCCCAGGGTGTCATGGCTTTTGCTGAAGGAGGTGTTCCAGCTCTGAGTCTCTGCTTTATATCTCATTTTCACAAGACTTTGACCACCTCCACGTGGGTACAGTGACAGCTGGAGCTGCCTGCTCTGCTCCCTGAGGGCTGGGGGAAGGTGGTCTGTGACACAGCCACCCCCTGGGACCCCAGGCTTCAGGAGTGTCCTCCTGGTGTGTGCCACAGGATGTCAGTAAGGGCTCTGTGGAGACCTGAATGTGACTTTCCAGTACTTAAAACGCTTATAAATAAGAGGGAGAGTGACTTTTTATACAGGCAGATAGGGATAGGTCAAGGGGTGAGGGTTTTAAGCCAAAGAGGAGAGATTTATGTCAGATATAAGGAAAACTTCCCTGTGAGGGTGGTGGGGCCCTGGCACAGGCTGCCCAGAGAGGCTGTGGCTGCCCTTGGATCTCTGCAAGTGTCCAAGGCCAGGTTGGATGGGGCTTGGAGCCACCTGAGACAGTGGGAGGTGTCCCTGCCCATGGCAAGGGGTAGGAATGTGATGGTCCTGAAGGTCCCTTCCAACCCAAACCTTTCCAGATTTCCATGTCCTCACTGCACCCACAGGGATGGCTGTTTCCCGGCTGTGTCACTCTTGCAGCAGCCCTTGGGTGGTGGGTGTCACCTGTCCCAGCTCTCACGTTTCCTTTTCCACACCCAGACAGACCTGTACTCGGGGGCTCTCTTCGTGCAAGTCTGCCTGGGCTGGGACCTTTACCTGTCCACTGTCCTGATGCTGGTGGTCACAGGGCTCTACACCATTGCAGGTGGGTTGCTCAGCATCTGCTGGCCTCCATTTTTCTTCTTTCACTGAAGCACAACGTTCACCCTTCTGCTTTTTATTATTTTTTGTTTTTATTATTTTTGCTCCTGGAAGGTTTTTAGGGGTTTAGACCAGTGGGTTTCATGTCCCTGTCCCATCCAGCCAGTATCTGAGCAGTTTTCTGGAGCAGGTGATGAGTCAACCCACAATCTCTCCTTTGTCATTGCACCTTTTCATTTGTAATAACTCCTCCCCCACCACTACTTAAGCACTTTCCTGTGTGTGTACCTATTTGTACCAGCAATAATCAGGGCTTCTCCTATTACAGGATTATTTTTGTGGAATCTACAACCTGAGAGCCCTTACCTGGCTCCTTTCACTCCCTCTTGCCCTGCCCTCAGTGCAGCCTGCTGTCCTCCCTTCCCAAAGCTTTCAGGAATATTTCTTGGCTGTGCTTCCCTGTTGTGGGATCAGCTACTTTTGTACAGGGTCAACCCTTATGATGGTTCTGTGATCCAGAGGTGATGAGGGTTTGGAGCTGGAGTTGGAAGCTGTGGGTTCCTGGCTCCCAGCCCCACTCTCAGACCATGGGACTGTGTATCCCTACCAGCCCTTTGGGTTATTATTTTGGCTGGGACATTCCCTCACCCGGCAGTGAATCCTCCCTCGTTATCTCACCCCGGCCATCCAAAAGGGAAACAATTTAAAATGGATCCGTAATGCAGTGGATTTTGCAAGACTTTGGTTTCAAGCAAACGCCATCGTGGGTTTTTCCTGCCCACAAGGCCTGTTGTGATGTGAGGCACCTCGGTGTGAGCTCAGCCAGGTGTGATCATTGCACCACTCCCATCCCGGGAACGTCCCTCCAAATCCCAGGCATGGCTGGGGATGGTGCAGCCCTGACTTCCTGGGATGGGATTCAGTGACTGGGGTTGAAACTGACTCAATTTTTGACGCATTTTTAAAAATTCTGCTCCCTTTAATGCTTTTGCTGGTGTGCTGAGTGATTGATTTCTGGCTGGGTAAGCAGGTCTGGGGTTTGCAGCAGGTCTGCAGGGAGAGCTTGGGATGGAATAGGAGAAACACTGGATGGCCAAAGGGGGCCCTGCTAAGCACCAGGTGCCAGAAAAATAAAATTGTAGGGCTGGGAGGGGAGCTGAGGGGTGTAGTAAGGGGAGACTGGGATTTAGGCAGAGATGGGATGAAGGTGAGATCGATCTCCTGGATGTGATCTGCTGCTGGAGCACCCAAAGAGCTGGGGCTGGCTGGTGCCCTCACGATTGTGTGGAAGTGTGGGGCTGCATCCTTCCCCTCCAGCCATCCCTTGGCTCTCCTTCCAAGCCCCTGGTGAGGCTGCAGCCCCTGTGGCTCTCAGCTGCTCCCTCCTACCCCATCTGTGAGGCTGGGCACCCACCAAGGAGCTGTTCCCCCTTCCCACTGCAGCTCCCCCACCACAGTGTCAGCAGGTGACAGGCCTGTCCCTGCCAGCTTGGCAGTTCTGTTGGGATTTTCTGACTGCTCCAAATCCAGCGGTGCTTCCAACACTCTGCCTTTCTCCTGTGCAGGGGGCCTGGCAGCTGTCATCTACACAGATGCACTGCAGACACTCATCATGGTCCTGGGAGCCATCGTGCTGGCAGTGAGAGGTAAGAGCTGGGGCAGCACAGATCCTCTCCTCTCTCCTCCCCAGCCAAGTGGTCTCAAAAATAAATATTCAGTCTGAGCAATCTGGTGGCCAAGATGCCCAGCAGGATCCTGGTCTGTGGCAATCACCTTAATAAAATTTGTGGTCCCCTTGTGTCCTCTCCAGCACTGTGCTTCCCCTGTGTGCTATTCCACCAGGGTAGATGCCATAAAGCTGGTGCAGGAGCCCTCCTGCTGGTGCTCTGAGAGGGGCTGTCCCCTGCCCTGGTGATGTTCCTGTGTACACCACTGCTCCACATGTTTGTGTCTCTCTCAGAGACTGATCAAGGGTTTGACAGCAAAGCAGAATTCCCAGCTCTGCTCTGGGTGTTTTGGAGGGGTCTCCAAACAGGATCCCAGAGCCCAGGGACGTGCCTGGCAGAAGGTGGTGCCGGAACAAGGCACTGCTGCAGGGTTGGGATGTGGATCTTGGTGCCCCGCTTCAGGTTGGAGTGAGGGTGGTTCATCACCAGCCCTTCCTGAACCCCCAGCACTGTTGTGTCTCCTCAGTTTCAGCCTCAGAGCATCCTTGGGAGGCCAAGAGCTTTCATCTGCCTTGCTCTGCCATTGGGGCTCTTGGCCCTGAGGAGCAGGAAGCAAAAAGTCAGGTCCCAGCTTCAAAGGCAGGGGTTTAACTACAGATTTCTCATTAACAGAGAATGATTTCTGGAGGCTCTCCTGAGATGATTTCCACTGTCTCCTGGGGAAAGCTGCTTAGGCAGGCAGGTAGGAAAGGCTCTGATCCAGAGCTGTGGAGGGTCGGAGCCTGGTCCTGTGGCTGCTCCTCTGTGCAGAGCCCTGGATGCAGCAAGGCATATTCACAAATACTCAGATGAAAGGACAGAGATTTTGTGGAGAAGGGACAGGAACATTGAACTACCCTGGCAGCAGAACAGAGCTGCTCCAGGCAGAGGACAACTTTGCCTGTCAGGGCAGATTGGAGCTGTGGCCGCAGCCTGTGCGTTAGACAGAGTGCCTGGATGTTGGGAATTGCTGTTTGGAGCTGTCCTTGGCCGTGGGGCTCTCCGAGGCTTGTCTCTGCCAGGTGCTGCTGTGCAGAGGAGCCAGAAGAGGAGGGCAGGTAGGCAAAGCCTGGAAAATCCCCTCTGGCAGCTGCAGAACCCGGTTTGTTTTGGCTTTGCTGCCTGCAAACGTGGCATGGTGTTTGTGGGGAGGTGAGGGTGCTTGGCAGAGGCAGTGATCCAGGGGAGCCAAACAACAAGCTGCTGGTTGCACAGGTTTTTCCTCAGGTCTCAGGAGACCTCAGGACCTGGAGGTGGGTGTGCCCCAAGGGTGCTCAGTTTGCTCCAGCTCCTGTCAGGCTGAGCTAATAAAGGACACTCAGTAGAATCCCAGAATGGATTGGGATGGAAGGGACTTAAAAGCTCTTCTTGTTCCACTCCCTGCCACGGGCAGGGACACCTTCCCCTATCCCAGGGTGCTCCAAGCCCCGTCCAACCTGGCCTTGGACACTTGCAGGGATCCAGAGGCAGACACAGCTTCTCTGGAAATCTGTGCCAGGGCCCCACCACACTCACAGGCAAGAATTCCTTCCCAATATTCCATCTAACCCTGCCCTGTGTCAGTTTATTTTGCTGAACAGAGACGTTGGTGATGGCTCTGCCTAGCTCCAGCATCACAAATGAGACAGACTGGGCCATCCCACCCCCACTTGCCATTCACCACAGGGATTTAATCCCAGCAGAGCCCATGGGCTGTATCCCAGCATCTGCCAGCTGAGTTCCTGCTGCCTGGAGGGTTTTTCCCTGCTCTTCCTCCTCGGCAGGTGTAGGTGCCATGACTTGCTGGCGAACACCTTTGGGAAGGGAGCAGGTCTGCACCCCCAGGCACAAATCTCTGCTTTCAGCACTCGGCCTCTGCCTCTGGAGAGCCTTTGTTGGTGCCCAACGCCCATGCAAAGCTTGGGAGTAGCTGGCGCCTGGATAAACCAAGCGCTGGAGGAGGGCCAGGGATTCTTGCACAAGAGCAGGAGGAGTTCCCAAATGCTGACTCCTTGTGAAACATGGGGGGATGGATTGCAAGGGGGAGTGTGGTGGGTGATGCCCCTTTGCCAGCTCCCCGAAAGCCTCAGGTCAGAGGCACACTCTGGGATGAGGACAGGGCTGTAGGTTGGTCATGGAAATGGGAGGGCTGCAGGGAGAGCACTGCTCTCAGCAGGAGAGGACAGTGGAAGAGGATGAATGCTTGGAAATCGGGATTTGCTCAAGCTGGCACTTGGTGATCCCAGTGCCTGATGCCTGAGGGATTTATTCTTGGTCTAAAGACAGCAGCACCCATGGGCACAGTCCTGAGGGAGGGAGGCTGCTCAGGAGCACATTCCCACCTCACACTGCTGCACTGGAGGGGACAGTGAGGGTGTGGACTGCAGGGATGGAAGGGATCCAGAATGTGACAGCAGGCCCAGATGTGGGGAATCCAACAAGGGATGTTCACGGATCTTGCTTTGACTCTTCCCTCCATTAGGCCTCTGGAGCCTCCTCTCTTCTCCTGAGCATCAGCAGCTGCCACGGGTTTGGGGGTGCCAATGCCCCTCCCTGCTCATCTCCCCAGGCTGCTGCGTGGGTGGCCATGGGTGCAGGGGGAGTGGGGTGGGTGCCTCCCATCCCTCCCTCCAAACAGTGATGCCTCTGGCTCCAAAATTCTCCTGCTGGAGGTACCAGGGGAGCTGCAAGGAGGGTTCATCCTGTGCCCCCCAGGAGCGGGGAGCCAGGGCAGAGCCTGAGGCTGGTTGGCAGCGCTGCAGGAGGAGCACAGGGCAGCTGCCAAGGGCTTGGGGGCTCACTTGCAAGGGCTTGTTGAAAGCACATATTCCTTGTCAGGGCTCAGGCTCAGACCTTGGATCCCATTTCCTAGGAAAAATGCAGGAAAAGAAGGGGCTTCTTTTCTTATTTTTCTTTTACTGGTTGCTGGAGGTTCGGGGATGGGGGCACATCGGGGTGCTGGGGAAATGCTCAGGGGGATAGAAAATGTTTGGCTGGACATTTGTGCCAAGGCACCTTGAGCTGCAGTTTGTTGAGTCAAAGGCCACCTAATCTTGCATTTTAATAGTCTTAGGTGAGGTTCTCCTGCTGTGGGACCAGGGAGCTTTAATGAACAGGTTGCTTTTACAGTACAAGGTTAAAAGAGGTGGGTCCCTTGAGGAGTCTTTGTCCCAGGACACGGGTCACCCTCCGAAGGGAGGGCAGACTGCAGTGGGACCTGTTGTGCAAAATGGTAACGGAAGAGTCTCTTAAATAACTAGAAGAAAACACAATCACAGATGATCCCTCCTTTTCCAGGCAGGGTTAAGGAGCTGGGGAGTGTTTTTCCAGCTGATCCCACAGACCGCCGGGTTTCGCTCCACTCTAACAGCTCCCTCATCGATGCTTTCCAGCTTTTAATGAGATCGGAGGTTACCCCAACCTGGAAGAGGCCTATTTAAAGGCCGTGCCATCCAAGATTGTTCCCAACACTACCTGCCACCTGCCCAGGGCGGATGCCATGCACCTCTTCCGAGACCCGGCCTCTGGAGATCTGCCCTGGACCGGGATGACTTTTGGGCTGTCCATCATGGCCATGTGGTACTGGTGCACTGACCAGGTAAATGTAAACAAGAACCCCCTGCCCCAAGGAACGCGGCGGCGCCTGGGCTCCACCAGCTCTGCAAAGCCACTGTCACCAGCCCCTACTGGTCCTTCTGCCCGCTGCTCTCAGGGGGCGGCTTTTTGGAGTCCACAGAAGCACCCTGGGCCCCCGCTACCCTGTTCTTGAGGTGCTTGGACTGGGACAGTTTGGAGACTGGGATGCCCAGGGGTGTCCTCATCTCCTCAGCTGGCTTCTGGCTCTCGGGCAGGGAGGTGAAGCGTTTGCCTGATGCTCTGGGGTTGTTTGGGGGCAGGTGGTCCGGTGCCGTGCGCTTGCTGGGGCTGAAAGCTTTGCTCTGCCAGTAGGGTTGGCTGCCTGCAACGGTCTTTTTGGGTTCTGCTCCGTCCCCTCTGTACTTGGTGGCCCCAAGGGGTTTCTCGTGTGTTGGGGAGCAGGAGATCTCCTTGCCCTGCTCTCTGCCCATGGGGGTCCTGGGCTGGTAGCGGAAGATGTGCGTCCCCTGTTTGGGAAAGAGCAGAGAGAGGAGTGAGCTCTGGGTTTTATAGGATGCTGCTCCCTGTAAGGGCATCTCTTCACCAGGGCATGGTCCTCATGAACAAATCCCTCTGTCCTTTGGTCCCTTGCCCAGATTCAGTGGCAGCTCAAAACTGCCTCAAGTCTTAACCATGGCTGCTCCCTTGATTTCTGAGTCTGGTACCAAACACTCCGGCACTCCGAGCATTCAGCAGCCACTTCCCAAGCAGCCCTGGCAATCTGAAGGCTGTCCTGAGCCAAGTCCCTCCTGCCAGGAAATCCAGGACAATGCATCTCAACACCTTCTCTCCAGCAGCAGCCTGAACACCCATTTTAATCATCTAAGCCCTCATGTCAGGCCCAAAGAGCTTTCAGTCACCCCGACCCAACCTGTGGGATTAGGTGACTGCCAGGATCAGATGAAAGGATGGAGGGTCGGGAGAGGAGGTGGGATCAGGAGACAACACTGAGCTGCAACACCACTGCGGGGGTGGCTCTCATTAGCTGGGTTGAGACACACGTTTGGGTCGGGTCTGAGCACCATTAATCTTAATTCTGGACTGGGTAAGGCTGTAACACACGGCTGTGGTCACCAGATGTTTATCTCCTCTTTGGGTGTGCCTGCGCCAGGATCTGGAGGTGCGATTGCACCTGTGCAGAGGTACCAGGGGAGGTGGGATCTGGTGAGCCAAGGTGCTGATGGCAGGAGGAGCTGGGGACAGGAGGCTGCAGAGCTGGCTGTGCCAACCTGCCCTGCCTCTGCCATGACCCTCACCGTGCTGCTGCTGGCATCAGCTTGGTGTTCAGGCAGTCCCAATATCCCAAAGGCCTCCCTGGCCCTGGAGCTGCCACCTCCTGCTTTGACCAGGAGGGCTGTGTTAAAGCAGTTTAGCTTAGGTAGCCCAAGATTGATTTAATGAGCTGCTTAAAATCAGTGTTAAGGTCTGAGATGGCTTCAGGTGAGAAGGATTAAGGATGATTTAGCTTTTCTCCCTCTGAGCTCATCATCTGCCTGAGCTGGGTGGTGTCTCCTGGGGCTCCTGACATGCTCTGCTCTTGGGAGGAAGTTCAGCCATGGCTTTCCCAAGTATCCCACCCCAGGAACTGGCACCCTGTCCTTCCTGCCCACCTGCAGAATGAGCCAGTGCTTGCTCGGGAGTGCCTAAATCCTGCTGAGTGCTGAGCACTTCTCTGGAAGTCTTTGGAGAGACTCTGAGCTGTTTTAAATCAGCAATTCCTATGGATGTTTCCTATTTAAGAGGGATTGCCTCAAAACCCAAGGGGTGGCTGTGTTGTGGATGGACACGGCTTGGCCAGAGCTTTGAGGTGTGATGGTTTGAGAGGAGCTGTGGGAGGAGGAGGCTGGACTCGGTTTCCATGTCATAGTGGGCACTCTTTGGGGTGGAGATTGGCTAGAAGGGGCAAGAGAGGGAAGGATGGTGGTGGGGAATGGTTGCTACTGGCAGGAGGATGTGCTGCTGTGGTTGCACTGGGCTTTTTTGGTGCTATGGTGTAACCCCAGCCCGTTACTGGTTGGGAGAGGAACCCCACTGTGGGTTGGGTACATTTCTACACTGCATTTGGGTCTGCTGCCCAGTGGCTCCAGCATCTGGGATGCAGTTTGGCAAGGAAGAGGTAGATGTGGAATAGATGTTGCTGCTGCTCAGCCCTCCTGCCTGGCTCTCCACAGGTCATTGTCCAGCGGTCACTCTCTGCTAAAAACCTGAGCCATGCCAAGGCCGGCTCCATCCTGGCCAGCTACCTGAAGATGCTGCCCCTGTTTCTTATCATCATGCCAGGGATGATCAGCAGGGTCCTGTACCCAGGTAAGGGCTCCACAGCCCCCCATATGGCTGTGGAACTGGTGGGGTGGGGATTTTCCCTGTCACTAAGGGGTGAATGGGAGGGATGCTTGTCTGGAAACCTCTGCTCTGTACAGGACCAGGGGCTCTGCAGGTGGGAGAGGGACAGGAGAGGACCCAGGTGTCCCTGGCACTCTGTTTGAGCCTACTGTGCATCCAGGTGTGAATGGGGTTGTGTATTTAAGGAAGGTGAATTCCAGAGAGAAACTGAGAGAGAAATTGTTTTCCGTGAGATGGAAAACACAATGTTTGCCCTGAGGGAGCCCCTACCTGTGTTTTGGGCTATGCTGGACAATGGGCCAGGATATAAGAAAAACGGACCCTGAAAATAAATATTTGGGGGAATTGATGGTGATTCCCATCAGATTTGAGTTTTTGAGAGTTAATCAAGGGTTACTTCAATTTATTATTTTTACACATGGGAGAAACTCTTCCCTGCACCTCTCCACCGAGTGCTGGCTTTCCTAACCCTGATGCTGTGCTAATTATCTGCCTTTCATCAAAGGGCCAGAACAAGTTACTGCAGGAACACCAGCGTACCCAGCCATCCCCAGCAAGGTGGCACCTGGGACCTGGGTCACAGAGCATCAAAGAGCTCGGTGCTCCTTGCCCTGCAGGGCTCAGGGGTATTTGATGTGTGAGGATTAAAGCTCTGAGCTCCCTGTCACTGGCTGGGAAGGGAGAAGCAAGTGGACTCTGGGATAGTAAATTTAATTCCCTGTAAACACAGATTAGATGCTCAGCCTGGGTAACCTCAGGCAGTTTCAGTGATTTCAGCTGCTGCTTTAGCCCTGGGGGTTTGAATGCCCCAAAAACAGCAGGCGGGGAGCCTTGAGAAACCAAAATGCTTGGCAGAGGTGCAAGAGGTTTCAGCACTTGGGTGGAAATAGGGAGATCACAGTGTCATCCCCCGTGCCTGGATGGGATGATGCTCTGGCTGTGGTGGGGATGCTGCTGTGACCTCGTGCTCCCAGCACTGGGATTCTGGCGTGCTTCCCATGGAATTGCAGCAGGGTGCTGGCCCTGTGTGGTGACAAGGTCTGGCGTCACTCGTGGATCAGCCACAAAGCTGCTGACTGTGGCACTCGCCCACAGAGGTTGCTGTCCCTGTTTCTCAGCTGTCTTGCTCTGCCTAATTATGTGTCCGAGCGCTTTCCCTTTGATGCTAATCACCCTGGCAAGGCGCTGGAAAACAAGCCTGAGAAGGACACGCCTGCACACACAGTCTGTCCCTGGCTGGGTGTGATGTCACTGTGGATGGAGCTCAGCGAGTCCCAGCACATCTGTACAGCTGTGCCTGGAACTGCTGGGCTCCATCCCCAGCCCAGTGCTGTGGGGTGATCTTTAATTACCAAAACCCTTCCCTTTAAAAGCCATCCCCATTGCTGGACACCAAGAGTTGTGGTGTGGCCACCGCCTCTTTGGTCACCTCTTGGGTGACCAGGGCCACGTGCAGGGTGTTATTCTCCTATATGGGAAGTCTGATCTCAGCATCTAGGACAACAACAAAGGTCAGGATGACACTGCGCCTTGGCTGAGCTGACTGGGTCACCTCCAGGTTTGCAACCCTTGCAGGGTGGAGAAACATAAGGTTATAGCAAGAAGTCCTACCTGGGAGGCACTGCTGGGGTAGGAGCTGTTGCCATCCAGGATGTTGTGGGGCAGCACACGTCTGATCTCCACGGCGTTGCTCCTCCTCTTTGTCATGTCCTCCAAGCGCATGTGCTTCAGGGACGGGAGGCTGCCCAGGGGGCTGAGGAAGGTGCCCCGGCTGATATGAGGGTCACTGAGCTTCCTCTGTATGGGAAGAATCTCCCCGTTGTGGGTGACATCTGAGTTGGTTCTCCGGAGGGGCCCGTAGCGATCCCTCACCTCGAAGTACTCGTCTGAGATGGAGGAGGCGTTGGAGCGGCGGTAGCTGTGGTCAGCAGAGCTGCTGGAGTAGCTCTCCTGGTCACTGAGGGTGATGTACTCCTCTTCCTCTTCCTCCTCCTCTTCTCCCAGCCCGTTGTGGGCACAGGGAGGCCCTTTGTCCTCCTGTGGCACTGCCACAGGCCGGTCTGGCTGGACATGGCAGGTCTCCATTGAGGCTCGGTTGGGTTTCTCCTCCCGCTCCTGCTTCACACTCCTTTGGTTGGCCAGTGGCGGTTGTGTGTCACCCTCCAGGGCAGTGCTGCTGTCACAGGTTGTAATGACTTTGGTCATGAGGACACCAACAGGAACGGTCCTTGGCTTTGGAACTGGAGGCTTGACATCCTCCAAGGCCTGCTCCTGTGGCTTCAAGTGGTGGCCCAACGGTGAAGTGGCAAATGTCCCTGCTTGCCTCATTGTCCAGCTGATGCTTTCAATGGGGCTGGTAGTGGGGGCTGCCGGAGCTTCCATGGTGGGCTGTGGGATCTGTCTGTGGCTGGGGGACAGCAGAGGTGGCTCATGGTCTGAGTTCTTCCTGGCCTCCATCTCCCTGTTCTTCAGCATCTGCCGGTGCTGGGCACTGGCCTGGGACACGTCGCAGACTTTGATGCGGTTCATCTGCGAGAGATTCACGATCTTGACCTTGGGGTCAATGATATTGATGTAGCCCAAGACTTCGCTCCCAGGCTCAGGGTCAGGCTCCACCCAGGTGGGCAGGTAGTCAAACATGTTGGCTTTCTCCAGGTTCAGGAGGCCGGGGTGGATGAGCAGGGAGAGGTCTGCCACGTCACCGTGCCGGTCGCCCCCTTGGCCCTCGGGAACTGCTTTGCCTTTGTTGTCTGTCTTCTGGTTCTTGTCCTGGTTCTCAGACGAGGTCTTGCTGATCTGGTCGGCGCTCTTGGCCTTCACCAGGGCGTATTTGGGGTTTATCAGCTTCTTCACCACGGCGTTGGCGGGGGTCACCGGCACCACGGAGGGCAGCGTTACGGGCTCGGGTTCGGGCTCTTCGCCCATGGAGATGGACTTGAGGCTCACTCCCTTGGACATGAGGTAGAGCTCCTGGAACTGCTTGTCAAAGGCCTCCACCACCTGGCCTGAGAGGACTGTGATGACATTTCGGTCCGTCCTCGCTGCGGACCAGGTGAAGCTGGAACAGAAACACATTGGAGACTCTGAGCACTCGCTGGTAAATAACACCTCTCCCCAGCCCTGGCCTTCCCCAGGGGACTGAGGGTGCCAGCAGGGATGTGGTCTCACTGTATACATTAATAATAATAATGGGATTGATGAAATGGCTCCCATCCCAAATTAGAGTGAAGGGCTGAAGTCTTGAGCACAGTGGGACTTGAAGTAAAAATACAAGGTGTTTACAGTGGGCCAGTTTTTCACTTTGGTGTTGGCTGCTTTTCCCGTCTCAGTTTGGGTCAGTTAAGAAAAGCGACTTTTAAGTGGATGTGTTATTTGTTATGGCCAGAAAGGAGGAAATGTTTCATCTCCATGTTTATAAAACCTGTCTTTTAGACCTGAAACCTGACCAGCCTATTTCTACCAAAATAAGTTTTCTTTTGAACAAACTGAAAAATACTTTGTGTAGGAAATTGACTGGAAAAGCTGAGGTTGGTGTGAGAGTTGGGACTGGCTGTGGTTTGGTACTTTGGTCCTTCCTTGTATTCATCAGTACAGAAACACTTGGTGTGCCCCACCACCTCAGAGATACACAAGTGGTGGTGTAGGGGGCAGTGGGAACCCCTTGAGGCCCACTCCAAATCTGCTTGGAAAATAATCTCCCAGTTTAGGAGGAGGAGAGCAAGTCTGGCATGGGGTCCTGGGTCTTGGACCACGTGAGTTTGTGTCAATCCTTTGACCAGCACCTCCATGGGGTGGGCAAGAGGAGATGTCACTGATTTACCTGTAGGATCCACACATGGCTCGATCCCCATCCACGAACATGAACTTCTGGGTCAAAACCCCTTTGAACTTGGTGGCCGAGCGGGTGAAAAACTCCGTCCCTCCGGTGCTGCGGACACGCAGGTTCTGCAAAGGAAAGGCAGAGGTGTGAGCAGGAGCCAAGGGCTGGTGTGAGAGCATCATCCACCCCTCCAAGAAAGCCCCTCTGGATGCTCCACAGCCCCTCTGAGGAGTGGGAATGCTCTTCATGACCGGCTCAGAGGAGGCCGCAGCGATGGGGAGATAAAATAACTCGCCCAAGGCCACGCAGTGAGCCGTGGACTCGGCTTGGAGAGTTTCCTGCTTTGCCCATGTGCCAGGCTGTGTTTGCCATCTCTTGAACTCGGTGCCGCCTGTGTCTGTGGGCGAGTGCTGTGTGATGGTGCTGCCAAGCGCTCCCCAGCTCCTGCAATCTATGCAAATGCCACCATGGGAGAGGAGGTTCCACACCTGCTCCCAGTGGGAGATCTGCAGGGAGGTTTTGGGGGAGGTGGTGACCCCAGGGCAGCCCACATGGACCTGTTGGCAGTGGGTTTGTCCTCCACCACCCTCCCCCTTTGCAGTGCTCCTAAATTTGGGCATATAGTCCTGCTTTCAGGGGCTGGTAAGAAATCAGGCAGTGGGGCAACATCTTTTTACCCTGGGGAGATGAAACCTGGTGATGTGGGAGCAGGTCCCTGGAATGAATTTGGGTCTCCTCCTCAGGGAACTCGGGGATGGAGGGGCAGCCCTGGCTCTGAGAAAATGTTTGGTATTTTTGTCTCCAGTCTGGCTCCTGTCTCCACGGAGGGCACTGGTACATTCCAGAGCAGAGCAGATAGCATCTTCTACAAGGAGCAAATGGACTCCTTTTGGGTGGGGAGAAAATATTTTCTTAAGAAAGTACCTGCATTCCTCCTGTTCCTGCTGGGATGTTCGTAATGCCTTGCTAAAGGCTCTGTGTCATCACCCTCTTTGGCTGTTTTTCTGTGTGTTTCATTTTTTGAAGAAAAGCATCAAAAATATTTGTCTTCTCCTCCTCCAGCTTTCCTCTGCTCCAGCTTCCCTGGGCTCTCCTCTCCCTGTGACCACAACGGGGCACAGCCCTAAGCCCAGGTGCACCCCTGGTCACTGCTTCCCTGTGCCTGGCAGGAGGATTCAGTGCAGATGATGTGAAAGCAACAGCTTTCCTGACCCTGTTTCCAGAGAAGTTTCACACACCGAGCAGAGAAATTTTGGAGGGTTTTTTGGTGTATTTGAATTTTTTCTTAGCATTTTCCTTTTTGCCTGCTGTGGCTGGGGAGAAACTCTGCTGAGCACTGTAATTTCTGTCACTGAGGGGGCTGGGAGGAGGCTGGGATGGCAATTCCCATCCTTGTCCCTTGTTATCCCTACCCATGGGGCTGCTGGGAGAGCAGCTGACACCCAAGGCTTCACCCTCTGCCCATCACCAGCCCTGGGCATCGATCTCCCACTCAGAGCCAACCCTTAGCCCAAACCCCCTGAGCAGCCGTGGGTTTTTCTCAAGGACCCAGAGCTCGTCCCTTTTCCTCCTGGTCCTGGTGTATCGCTGCTCTAATCCCTGCCGAGGCAGAGGGAAGGCTGAGGAGCCGGGGTGGGTGAATCACTCCACAGGCAGCCCTTGCTCAACGCAGTGCCCTCATTGCCCGAGCTGGTTGCTAATTGCCAGCAAAGGCACAGAGATAACGAGGGACGTTTCATTAACAACTCCTGGCTTACGAAGCAGCTCCCAGACTCTGCCCTACTTTCCTCACCTCCTCCTGCCTCCCGTGCCAGTGAATTGGCTGCAGTATGTGGCAAATCCCAACTTCTAGACATTTGCCGAGCTCTGCAGATGTTCTCCTGCTTTTCCAGTCCTGCCACCGGGCTGCTAATGCAGGAAAACACCGGAGTGCATCAGCGCTGGCTTTTCTGGTCTTGAAGCAGCAGCAGCCTGCGGGATCCCAGACTCTCCAGGGAGTTTGGACGCAGGTAAAAGCTCGGCTGTGTTTGCTTTAATTGTTGGGAGCAGCAATTAAGCCAGGCTGGCGGCCATGGCAGCTGGGGAAGGTGTGAGGCTTGGCCAGCCAGTGCTCCCTGTGTGGGGGTCCCTGAGCCCCCACTTACCCACCTCGTGCCAGCCAGGTGTGAGGGTGTCGTGGCTCCTACGTGTTCCTGCTCAGCCAGGGGTTGGCCCTCACCGTAAGCAAATCTGGGGAGCTTGCCTGGGCACGGGCCCTCCCAGAGGGCATTTGGCAGTGGGCGCATGGCCAGCTGACGTCAGGAGCAGCAACATCCCTTTTCTGCCAAGCAACAGGCGAGGCTGAGCGGTCGTGGCCAGGAGAGGGGGGTCTGCAAGCCCCCAATGGGATCATGGGGCTGCTTTGGTGTGTTTGGATCTGATGCTGGCGATGGGAGTGTTGTGCCCAGGGGCAAACCTGGCACTGTCCTGTGGCTGGAGTGAGGGTCCCTGCTCTGGTTGCTGCTCTTGAGGCTGAAATAACCCCCTGTCCTCTCCTCTGCGCCTTCTTCTGCCTCTGCATGAGCTCTGTGACGGGTGATTTTCTCTGCACTCCCTGCTCATACAGGGACATGGAAGAGGAATCCCAGAATGGCTTGGGTTGGAAAGGGCCTTAAATCTCGTTCCAATCCCCTGCTATGGGCAGGGACACCTCAAACTAGACCAGGCTGCTCCAAGCCCCCTCCAACCAACCCCTGCACTGCCAGGATTCCCCCCTTGTGCTTTGCCTTCCCTGGTTTTACACAGGATTCGTGCACAGGAGTGATTCCATGTGCATCCGTGGCCGGAGAACACGACATGTGCGGGCAGATCAGTCCCTCCAGCGTGTGCTGCCCAGCACAGCAAGAGCAATGAGGGCATCCTTGGCAGCTGCAGGGGCCTCAGGCAGTGTAGGAGCCTCCCTGCTCTGCTCCTGGCCCTGTGCTGGGGCGGAGGCTCCGGAAAAGAGGAAAATCGAGTTTTTTAATTCCAGCCTCTGACTTGCGGGAGAGCCTGAAAGCACAAGAGCCGGCCAGCGGTTGCTGCTGCTGGTCCTGCCCCTGGGGCAGCAGCAGGCAGGGAGCTGGTGACAGCACAGATCTGGCCCTGGCACAGCATCTGCTGCTCCCTCCCTCTTGCCAGCTCATTGCCCAGGAGGAGCTGAGCTCACAGGTTGGCCCTGGGCTTTGCTGTGCCCACCCTTGTGGGGCTGCACCCCTCAAACACACCTCTGTCCCAATCCCACCCCTGGGCTTTCTGCATCCAGCTTTGCTGGGTGCAAATCCACCTCCCTGCCTCTCACCCCTTCCCCTCCATCCTGCTGCTCCTGAATTTGGGCATCACCTCCAGCTTTGGCTACAGGAAAAATGGACTAAACTCTTCTAGCACTGGGGGTTGTGATTCCCCAAGGCAGGAGGGAGCAGAGCTGATAACTCTGATTATCTCCCTGTGTTTGGAGGAGGTTCTCTGGCTCCAGGCCCTCTGGTCATCCTTACCTTCAAGTGTCCAGCGTGCATGTGGGCTCGCTCACACATCTGAAGGAAGTGCTTCACGTTGGTCTCATCCAAAATGATGTAGACTCCCACTTTCCTCTTGAAGCCAGCATCCAGGAGGTCCTTGAAGATGTCCACATCAGTGAACATGTCCATGACCACGGCGATGACCTGGAGAGGAGAGATGACTCTGGGTAGCATGGCTGGAGACAACCCAAGGTAGAGTGGCTACTTGCTTTGTGAGAGCCAAAGCAATGTGCTCCCTGTACAGGAGGCTGGGATTTGGGGTGGGGGAGCCCAGGATTGCCCCCAGCTCCAGACAGTCTGAGCATGAACAGAAGTCCCCACTCCTACTCCTCTGCTGTCACAGTGGAAAGTTTGATCTCCAAGACAGGTAGATGTGGCTTTTGGGGACATGGTTTAGTGGTGGCCCATGGTGTTCATGGTTGGACTTGATGGTCTCAGGTATTTTTTCAACCCTAAAAATTTCAGTGGTGGCCCATAGCACAATAAACTCATGAAAAACTGAGGGAGAATCTAACCTTCCTGCTTTTAACGAGCTTCACAAAATTCAAAGTCCAGTTTCTGGCTGAGAAGTTTGGTGTCCCTTGTCAGCATTGCAGGGATCACCAGAAGGAGAGACCTGTGGAGCACAATGATCTCAGAATGGTTAAGGCTGAAGAACACCTGTAGGATTATCAAGCCCAACCATTAAGTGGTGTGTCCATCTGTCCTGGTCTCACTGCCCAGCCTGGGCTGCTGCTCCTCCTGCACAGCATCCCTCCTTCCTCCCAGGCTGTATGGAAGGAGCTGAGCCAGGACAGCAGTGCCAGCTCCCTGAGCAGTGACAGCTGTGTTTGTCACACGGCAGCGTCACTGATATCCACAAGCTGGAGCTGCCTTTGTACCCAGGGCGTTTCTGCTCTCCCAGCCACAGACAGGGTGAGTCCCATGGGTGATAGGAAAATGGATCTGGGCCACGCTGGGAATCACACTGGAATGTCTGCCTGGGCACCAAATGTCGCTCTGAGCCCACGGATTTTGATTTCTTGGTGATGGCATCACCCGTGGCAGTGAGTGCAGCTCATGAATTATGGCAGGCAGAGGGGCTGGAGGCAGCTGAGCATCCCAGGGCAGCTCCACAGGGATTTCTGCCTCCCTTACCCCAGGGAAAATGCTTGTCATCAGAGTGCTGGCTTGTCATTGTCACATGGTTGGAAACCTGCTGGTGCTCCCATCTCTGTGGCTGTTTTGGAGGTGCCTTGGGCTGGGAGCAGATGGGTGCTCTCGGCCACTCACCCTTCCAGGAGGGCCCTGCTGGCCATGGCACGTGGCTGAGCCAGGCAGGACACCAGCGTGACAGGGAGACCCCAGGATGCTCCTCCCTCAGGAAGGAAGGGATTGGGATGGTGCTGGGTGCTTGCACACTCAGACACATCCAGTCCAGAGCTCTCAAAGCACCGAGCTGCCTTTTAATTAGTTTTGTGCCACAGGACGGGGAGAGCTTTAATTAAGCAGGGGGTTGTTATGACACTGCTGGCTCTTCCTTTTCTGCAGGCGATGGGGGGAAGAGCAAAGCTGTGTGGGGAGCCCTGTCCCTGCTGTCCCTGCTGCCACTCTGGCATCCCCAGTCCTGACCACACAGGAGTGTTTTGGGAGGTGCCAGTGAGCCAGGTGAGGGGGCACTTTATGGCTTTGCCAGTGGATTTTAACTGAATTCCCGTTTATCCTCACCCAAGAGCCTCTCACCAGGCTTTGCTGTGAAAGACTAAATCCTCACTCCCTTATTCATCCACTCGTGTTTTGCTCATCCTCCTTGTCCTGGTGGGGAAACTGAGGCAGGAACCAGCTGCTGGATTTGCATGGATGCAAAGTGGGACGGGTTCAAAGCTAACCCTGGGAGCTCTGGGCTTGGATTTGACATGTTCAGCAAGAAACTGTGGAGGAGCTGAACTCCATGAATCTGGGGTAAGGGACACCTGTGGTGGGACAGTGTGTGCCTGGCTCGAGGAAAAATGTTTGGTGGCAGATGATTTGGTGGCAGATGATTTGCTTCTGACACTGATGTTCCATGCCCACATCACTTGGCCCGTGCGCTATATTTTCCCCAGGAAAAGTTGAGGACTTGTAAAATGGGGATGAGAATAGTGCTGACCTTCATTTTAGAGGGAAAAGAGCATTTTTCTATTGTGGTCCCAGTACTCCCGAGGCCTTGGCTTGCAGCTGTGGCTCTGAAGGTGTGAAGGAGTTTTGCAGGGCTGTGGGCAGGGCACTGCAGGCAGTGGCCCAGGGTGGCCCTCTCGGGGAGGGAGCCCAGCTCTCACCCACATTTTCAGCCCAATTCCTCCTGCTCAGCTGGTGCATCCTGTCACCTCTCAGCTCCCACTTCCCTCCCCACCGCGTCTTGCCTGCAGGACAGGCTTGGCCCCGCTTTGTCACCGGGATCTCACGCCAGTGTGCCAACACTGCCCTGGCGTGAGGCGGGCTGGGAGAGCGAGGACGGTGCTGGCAGCACTCCCGATGTGGTGACTGTCCTTGTCTGGGTGAAATCTGCTGCTGGGCTGCCTGTGCCTGAACCCTGGGATGCCAAAGCCTGGCACAGGGATAATCTGCAAAGAATGGAGGCTTGTCTGCTCCAGAGCAGTGAAATCCTGTGTGGTTCTTGATTGTCAGCCTGGGGAATGGGGTTGTCTGGAGCAAACTGTGCCACCTGGCTGTGAGGAGTGAGCTTGTCTCTGTCCCTGTCACCTCTGCCAGGGCAGTGCTTGGTGCTGGGACATTCCCTTTCCTGAAGCCCTTTTGCTGCTGCATCATCCCAGGAAGCTTTGCTGTCCCTTTGCCGTTCTCCTGGAGGGTGCAGAGTAAATCAGCCCCAAATCTGCAGCTGGAGGCTCCCAGTGCCCACACAGGTGAAGCTTTTCTTGCCAGGATCCATTGGATACAGCAGCTGTGCAGGTGCTGGGTCCCAAATCCCTGAGGAGCAGTGAGCATTGTATCCCCCTGGAAACTGGGCAAATGCTGTTGGGATTTTTTGGAGCAGCTTTGATGAGCACATGAATTGCAGGATCATGTTTTATAGAGGAAGTTGCAGCTCTTTATTGTCTCACTATGAATCATCAGATAATGACTTTTGGGGTGCACCACGTGGGCATTTAATAAATTAGGCAGGCACCAAGGCACAATTAGAGGAAGCATGTTGGGATGGAGGAGAGGTGGGACAGGTAACATTAATAATTGCTCTCCCCTGTCGACCCTTTCATCCGGGAACGGCAGAAGATTTTGTAAACAGTAATTAATAGGGCCTCCCAACCTTTGCTGGAAGTTGCTCAGGGTAATTATATTACCACAATCCCAACCTAGAACCTCAAGTGCAGAGAGGAGGTCAGAGTCACTGCTCTTTCCAGTGGCTTTGGGCCCAGGTCAATGTTTTTGTGCTCTGGTTTCTGGTCAGAGAGAGCCAAGAAGAGAGAGATCTTCCTCCCTGCCCATCACAGAATCATTACGGTTGGAAAAGACCTCCAAGATTGTCAAGTTCAACCTTGGACCCATCATCACTTGTCCCCAGTCTAGAGTGCCACATCCAGTCATTCCTGGGACACCTCCAGGGACACCAAACCTTCCTGGGCAGCCCCTTCCAGTGCCTGACCACCCTTTGCATGAAGAAATTGTTCCTGATCTCCAGCCTGTGAACTTTGCAGCCCAAGGGGATCCCCAGCAAGGAAGAGATGGCCATGCCATGTCTGGACCTGGTGAAGGTCTCTGGGGTGAAGCTGCTGGTGCCCCACATCCCTCACCACCTCCGTTTGTTGGCCACAAAGATGGGATTTTCAGGGAGAGCAGGGACGTGGCCGCTCCTTTCTCCCATTCATTCCCAGAAAGAGGAGGGGAACATTTGCATCTCCCTCTCTGGCATGCCTGGGTTTGAGGCTCTGCACTCGGCAGCATTTGGCCTCATTCCTATGAGCACTGGGGTTCCTCTGACCCTCAGAGCAGCCTCACAGCCCTCAGCTTCCTCACCCCAGCTCTGCCTGCATGACCTTCCTGCACTGGCAGTGCTCTCATGGGCTCTGAGCTCTCCAGAGGACTTTGCTCTCCTGGCCGTGGGACAGGGACTCGCACGGCGGGGTTTGAGGGCTGGCACCGGGAGCGTTTCCGAGCGAGCGGCTGGGACGACGTCTGGAGCAAGGGTCACCCTCCCAAGCCTGCGCTCCTTCACACGTGGCTGGAGAACACTTCCACCCCTGCTGGGATGGGACAATTCAGCAGGATCTCCCCGGGGAGGACAGAGCACATGGACAGTGTATGTGACAGCTGATGGAGGCAGCAGCACGGTCCCTTTGTCCACTCTCAGCTTCCTCAGCCAAACCTTTTCACCTCCGAGCTGCTGTGAAGACCTTAAGCCCTGGCAGAAATCGGCAGGGTGGGCTAGCCTAGTGGCACCTCCACAGTCCCCCACCCTTAGGAGCACCCACAAGTCATTACCTGGGCTCCACTGTGTGACAGCAAGTTCAGCTGCAGGGACTTCTGTCCTTGAATACAGGGTGGGAGAGCATGAAAGAACTCCACTTTCCAGCCCCTGTAACTCCTGCTGCCCCCAGACCCTGCAGGATGAAGCATTCATCCACCTCTACATTTTCTGAGGTGCCATAAGCTCCAAGCAGGCTCCTGCATGTCACCAGTGGTGTCACCATGCCTCATCCCACAATCAGGGATCGTCTGGACTGGGAGGCAGAGCCCAGCCCTGCTCAGGGGGCATCAAGGTACAGATGATGAGCACAGCAGCATCAACTGTGGCCCCGTCCCTGTGTCCTGGAGAGGCTCCAGGGGAGGTGGGGAAGTGCTGGTGCCTGACTCAGCCGCCAGCTTTTGGAGCAGGGTGTGGGATGACTCAGGAGGAGCCGTTTGTGTGGGGGCAGGTGGGAAGCAGTGAGTAGGCAAAGCCAGGCGGGAGCTGCAAGCCCGAGTCAGAGGCAGCTGGAAAGACCCGAAGATGAGACATTGTTTGTTGTGGGATTGTTCTCCCATCCTTCATCCCATGAGATGTCAGCTCTCCCTTCCTTTTGCCCTTGCTGCAAAGGACTTTGGCGGAGAAAATGTCACAGGTGAGGACAAGTCACCTTGACTTTTGTGATGTGACAGTGGCCACAGATGGCTCCTGCCCACAGTGGGGCAGCCCTGACACCCCCATCAACCATTCCTGTGATCCTGCTGCCTTGGTCGTGTTGGGAGATTCATTTTTCTGTCCGAGCTGGTTTGAAGAGGCTCTGCTGGCTGCATGTCACAGGTTTCCCTCTCTCCTACCAGGATCTGCAAACCCCAGCACTACCTCTGGAGGAGCCAGGTGGACCCGACTCATCCCATCCTGTCCCCTCTGCTCCACAGATACCCTGGCAGGGTCTCCCTGTTTCCCTGCTGGAACATCCTCCAGGTTGGGAAGCTCCTTCCTTGGAGCTCTCATGGTATTGGACACACAGAACTCAAAGAGCTTCAAAGCACCGAGAAACCAGCAGGTACCAACCCCTCCTGCACACCCTGACTGGGGCTGGGTCACTGGGAAACACCAACAACCTCTGCCCACCTCTGCTGACCTTCAACACACGCCTCCATCTCCCTCCTTCCCTGGTCCTCCTGCCCACGGGAAGGATGCTCATGCATCCCCACTCCCTGCTCCTTGGTTTGATGCCACAGGGAGGACAAGTCTCAACCCAAATCCCTTCAGCATCTGCCCAGCCTTGTCCCACTCACCAGCTCATCCTTTTCCTCTGAAAGCCAGGATGAGCCAGCTTGGAGCACTGCAGCCATCCTGGGCCAAACTTGACCCTCGTGTGCATCAGTGCCAGACCAGAAGCTTTGGCTACTTTGCCCTGGGGCTGCGCTGGCTCCAGGGTCATGGATGGATGGTGGACACAAGGACTGAGGCCAGGCCACCACCCCAGCATCATGTGCTGGACATCTGGCGGACCCAGGGCCTGAAGCCAGAGCATAATCCCAGGTTCCTGTGTCCTGTCACATGCTGTCACACCGGGAATAATGATTGTGGAGTGGCTGGAACCATGGGCTCACAACTGGAGAACAGCTCAACCCCTTTTTCTCCCCCTTGGTTTTCCCCGCAGGCCCACAGGGACCCTGGGATGAATGATGCTGCCCTATGGATATTGGGAAGGGCTGTGCTGCTCCCAAGGAGTGCTGATCCAGGCTAGCAGCATCCTCAGAGAAACCCCATCCCCGAATATTGGTTACAAAGAAAAACCTGCACTCTTGGCCCTGCTGCCTCTGCTTGGGCAGAGCTTCCTGCAGGACAGGGATTGCCTGGCTGGGCAGGACTTTCAGCAGGACGCCCTGGGGCCCATCCTGCCCCGTCCCCGTGGCGCACCTCACCTTCTGAGCCTGGCAGATCATCTTCCTCACCACCTCCTTGATGTGCGCCTGGCCCTCGATGGGTGGCTGCATGTACACGGTGGCCCTGGTGACCCCGCGGTAGGCGATGGTCTCGGGCCAGCCCAGGTCCAGGTGTGGGATGGAGCGGTCGGACTTCTGGGGCCAGTACTCCAGGGAAGGGGCCACGTCCTGCTCGTCCCCTTGGCTGTTCCGATCGCCCTCGCTGTCCCCGGCGCTGCTGCCGTGCCGCGGGATGTACTCGGAGCCGGGGTCGTACGTCTCCAGCGTGTCCAGGATCTTCTTTAGCTCCAGCTCGGACAGGAAGTCCCTGATGTTCTCCCTCTTCAGGACTTCATAGAAGGCGTCGCGGCCACGGGAAGCCAGTGCCTCCAGGGCCAGGCGTTGCTCCTCGCTGTAGAAGAACTCGGGCTTGGACTCGCTGGACCTCCAATTGACGTGGCTGTCGTCCAGGCACTGCACCTGGGAGAAAGCCATGGTGACCCCGCACGCCGGTCCCCTCTCCCGAGGGAGCTCTGTGCCCCCAGCGAGCGCCGGATGTCGGCAATAAACGAAGAATTAATTATTCTCCAGTCTCTAAATGCACAGTTTGCTTCACCCTCCCCGGCCCAACGTGCAGCTTGGGAAAGGCACCGCTCCCTTTTCCAACGGCTCCTGCCACGCCGGAGCTCTTCCTGCCGGGGAGGAGGGTTTGGTTTCTGGCTTGTTCCCGGCTCCAGGCGAGAGGGCTCCAGGCAAGGAAAACACGGAGCTTCCCACAGCAGGGGCTGCGTGACGAGGCAGACAGCCCCAGGTGTACCCACACCACCAGGAAGGTCCTTCACCCCCGGGTCCGCTCCCTCCTCATCCTCCGCTCTCCCAAGACAACGCTAACACCGGATGAAATAAAAAGTGGGAAAGAAACAAAGAGAAAAGCGGCTCAATGCAGGGCAGCGAAGAGCAGGATTTCTCGCCCGAGGTGCCGTCCCTGGTTCTCGTTCCTGGAGGAGCGGGTCAGCCGGGGGGCTGCTCGGCGGCGAACGCTCTCGCTCAGCCTCCTGTGCATCGCCCTGGAAGCTCACGGCTCGGGGCTCCTGCCAGCGCGCAGTGCCGGGGCCGGACAGGTAACAGCAAGAAGTGAAAAGAGGAAAAGGAAAAGAGTGATTCATCCCTCCGCCCTGCCCCACCTGCAGTCACATGCTGCCTTCACACATTCCCTGCCCAGCCCGATTAACTCTTTCGGCTGATGCGCCCTCACACCTGCGGATCTGACCCCGGAGCCCCCCGGAGAGTGCGGGTGCGGGAGGGTCCTGGGCGGCTCCGGAGGGCCTTGGGTGTTTTGTCTTTGAAAAAAGTTTCTCTCCTCTGAGATTCCCCCCTCTCCTGGTGTGCCGGCTGGTAAGTCAATATTTTCTAGGAAAAGAGCTCTGTCTTGTGGTTAACCCCTCCTGTGCTGGTGCAGGAGCTTGGAGCCCGGGTGACCAACAGGTGGGAGCTGCCAGAACGGTTCAAAGCCTCACAGAGGCAGGTTTAGACCGGATATTAGGAAGTATTTCTTTACAGAAACATCTCCTGGAACAGGGTTCTTAGAGAGGTGTCCTGTCCGTGTTTAAGTGGCATTTGGACAATGCCCTCCATTTTTTGTCAGCCCTCAATCGGTCAGGCAGTGGGACCAGATGATTGTTGCAGGGCTCTTCCAAATGAAAACATTTATTATATCCTGTTCTGTTCTGTCCTGTCCCCTCCCCCCATTTATAGGGTTTGCAGCATTTTCATGGTCACATCACCATACCCTGCTATGACAGATTTCATTAATAACTGTGAGATGGACAAAAAACCCCACCCTGGATTCACCAGTTGGTGCTCACAAGCCAGAAATGTGGAAGCTGTCTTGAGTTTTTCGCTTGGAAGCTCAGCTGAAGATGAATTTCAGGAATTGGGGTCAGATTCTTGCACCAATGCAAAAAGGAAAGTGCCATGGGCTGTGTCTCTGTCCCTGGCGTTGGTGTGGCTCATCTGGATTCACCGCCGGATAAATGAGGGCCCTGCCTGAGTCAGGCTCCCGAGGCGAAGCCGCCTGTCTGTCCGGGTGCTTGGCCATCAAAGTGCTCCTCTCTGCAGGCACAGTGGCCCTGCTCGTCCCACAGTGACAAACCGTGCGTGGGGCTGTGCCCAGCCCTGGCCTGGCCTGTGCAGGAGGTGGCAGTGGGGCTGGGGGACACAGGAATGTGACAGCTGTGTGTCGGGATCATGGAATCATTAAGGTTGGAAAAGATCACTGAGGCCAACCCAGCACTGCCAGGTCCAACACTAAACCATGTCCCCAAGTGTCACATCAACATGGGGAAGATTGAGGTGTTTGGCTCCCAAAGAATATCAGTTCTTGAGGTGTTTCAAGTGGAACTGGTGGACTTCGTGGACTTGAGGTGTTTCAAGTGGACTTCATGGAAAGGCTGTGCTGACCCTGCAGGGATTTCCAGTGGTGGGATGACATCCCCTCACCATGGCCTGGTCAGTGATTGGTGCAGCAGAGATGGAGGGAGCTGGAACCAAACCTGGGTGTTTTAGGTGAAATTCCAGCTCTGCTGGGAGTGATGGGGACAGTAACTGGGACAGAGGTGAGCACTGAGCCAGCACCCAGGGCCTCTTTGGGTATGATGGGAGATGGCCCAGATCGGTGCTGGAGTGTGGGTGTGCGGCGTGGCAGGAGCGTGTTGTGGTTGTTGCCGCCTCAGCCACTCGCTCCAGTTGTTTTTATTGTGCCAGGAGATTTACAGAATCTTCCACGGGGTGTGCTCGCTGATGATTTATTGCAGGCGAGGTAAATGCTGCACCCCAGCCATCGTGTGGCGTGCGCTGGCTCCCAGAGCCCGCTGGTGGGGGCGGATTGGGGTGGCAGAGCCCCACACCTGCAGCATCACCTGATCCTCACGGTGGGCGATGACATGTGGGTCCCCCATCTGCAGACCCCGGGGGCTTCTTCTGCCCCAGGTGAATTTAGCCCCCAAATTGGGTGCAGCCCCTGCATGCAGGCACAGGTTTCTGTGGCTGAGCAGGTTGGACCTCACCATTCCAGGTGTCCCCGGCTGGATCCAGCTGGACAGGCAGCACCTGCTGCAGACACAGCCCCTTTTCCTGCAGATGGAAGCATTAATTACAATGTCCTAATTAATTTTCCATTTTTAGCAGAGGGCCTAAAAGTGAGGTAGTGGGGTAAGACACTGCTCCTGGCTTGGGGGCTCCTGCTTCCCACTCACTCTGAGGTCCCACCAAGTGTTCATTGGTAGAGTTGAGGCCTGAGGCAGGCATTTCAGCTGGAGTACAACATCCAGACACTGCCTTGCCCTTTGGAACGTTTTCCACCCTCCAGCCACCAAGGATTTGCATGGAGCCGTGCACAACGTGGTGTTTTAGAGAGGGGAAACTGAGGCACAGAGCGCTGATGGCAGCTTTGCTCACAGCTGCTGCAGGACAGAGTCACTGGAGCCCCAGCACTGACTCTGACCTTGGGGAAAGGCGGCCCAGGTTGGGCTTTTTGGCATCCTTGGGATGTGCTGAGCATGGCCTGTGGTCTGCCCACAACCGAGTCGTGCTCCCATTGCGCCCCACGCTCCTTTATGGAAAGTCCTAAAGTGTCACCACTGGTGTTTGAGACAAACTGGGTGGCTGAGGGCTGCACCCCGCTTTGGTGGAGGTCACCACCCAGGAGAACCAGGACAATGCTCCCAGTGCTGTGCAGGGATCACCCGTGCCCGTCCCCGTGCTCCTGGCTGGGCGGATTCAGCCCGGAGAGCAGGGCAGCCCATCCATATTTATGCCTGACATTAATTTCCATCCATTTCAATATTTTATGAGCGTAACAATTAAAAAAAAAAAAAAAAAAGGGTTCAAGCGCTCGTTGAGACATAGAAATAATTGGGTGTTGATGGTCCTGGCGCCCTGCCACGCAAATCCCGGGAGCTGCTGGTGCTGCCCATGCCCAGGAAATTGCCACAACGGTGCACGAACCCGGCTGGCCCCGTGGGTGGGGATGGGCAGTGTCTGCCCCGGGGCTCTGCTGCCTCCGGTTGTGGCCCCAGGTCCTGGTGGGGCTCTGGAGATCCCCTCGGGGCAACTGTCACTGGATTTAAGGTGGGAATAGATCCAACCTGCACCTGGGTGGGTGTGGGCAGCAGGAGGTGAGGGGTGGGATGGATCCTGCTGTGTTGGAGCTGATGGTGGGAATGAGGTGGGGGAAGCGGAGGTGGATTTCCAAGTGGGATGTGCTCCCTGCTTCTCCTCCTGGTGTCCTGCCAAGGTCTGGGCATCGTGGCCTTAGCAAAGGGTCAATATCTGCCCAGTGGGAGGGGGCATGAGGGGGGTGAAGGGGCACAGGGCTGGCCCCCACCCTCAGCGTGTGACCTGCCTCTGTCCCCCAGACACCGTGGCCTGCGTGGACCCTGAGGAGTGCACCCGTGTGTGCGGGGCCGCCGTGGGCTGCTCCAACATCGCCTACCCCAAGCTGGTGGTCGAGCTGATGCCCAGTGGTAGGTGGGTGCGAGGGGGTGACTCCATCTCCACCGGGCTTCGTTGCACCCCGAGGCTGCTGCCAGGGATTGGATGAGGTCCTGGCATCCCGGGGGGCAGCTGAATGTTCCCAAACCCCATCCTTGCCCCAGGGGAAATCCCAGCGTGTGGCTGCAGAAGGGATAGGCACCATCCCGGGGTTATCCTATCCCATCCCACCTCTCCCGGTTCAGCCGCTCCCTGACTCTCCCGCAGGGCTGCGGGGTCTGATGATCGCGGTGATGATGGCAGCGCTCGTGTCCTCCCTGACCTCCATCTTCAACAGCAGCAGCACTCTCTTCACCATGGACATCTGGAGGAAGCTGCGGCCGCGGGCCGGTGACCGGGAGCTGCTCCTCGTGGGCCGGTACTGACCAGGGGTTTCGGGGACACCGGGGGTTTCGGGGCGACTGGTGGGGCCGGTCCAGCCTGCAGAGTGCCTCCACTCAGCCTGGCTTATGCAAGGAAAACAAGCCCTTGGATTATTTTATGGATGAAAGCGCTGGAAGGGCAGACGGGGCGCTCGGTGCAGCCTCTCCCCGTCGCCTCCTGCCCGGTGCCCCGGGAAGCTGCGGCTGCTCCCGGCCGAGGTCACACACGGGGGAGCTCCGGCGGGTGGCAGAGGGCAGCGCTGCCCGCACATCCCCGGCCCCTCCCGGGGTGGCGGTGCCGGCGGGGAGCCCTGGAGCTCGGGGCGGTGCAGGCAGCGCTGGGCAACGCCCCGGCACGGTGCCACGGGGCCGGGAGCGTCCTCGGCCAGGGCAGGCAATAACAAGGAGCGAATCTGGGTCAGGGCTTCGGCTGGGCTGTGCTGGGGCTGTGTGGAGGCTTGGCTGTTTCTTGGCATCCTCCATCTCCGGAGGGTGGGCAGGGATGGGCAGCGATCCCGGGGAATTGGGGTCCCTCCCGCATGCTCCCCCTTGGGAAGCGGGGCGCTTGTCTCAGAGTCTGCTTAGCCCCTCCCTGGCACTGGCTTGGCTGCCGGTGACAAGGGTGTGACAAGGCAGGACAGCTTTCCCGAGGATGGATAATGAATGTTTGCGAAGGGCTTTGCCCGCCTGGGGCGGGAGTCGCTGCTGCGGTGGATCCCGGGGAACTTCCTCAGTGTCGGGTGATTGGTGCGAGCAGGACGCTGCGGATCGCAGGGATAGAGCCAAGGAAATGAGCTTGGGAGAGAGGAGAAAAGCTGTTTAGTCTGCCAGTTTGAGGTTTTCCTGTCAGCGTGGAGAAAGATGGGTTGGGTCCTGAGTAGCTGTCAGGGGGTCCCTTCTAGGGTGGGGATGCCACATCCTGGGATCACGGTTTGGGGTGGAAGGGTCCTTAAAGTCCATCTTGTTCCAGCCCTGAGGAAAGGGCTTTGATTGTGGGGTGGGAAAGAGCTCCCAGTTCCCAGATCTGGGGGTTTGAGCTCCTGCTGCGGTCATGGTGCCTGGCTGGAAACTCCTGCTGATGTTGGATGCGGCTCCATGCCAAGGTGGTGGTGTGGTGATGGGAACACCTGATCCTTCCCAAAATCCCCTAGCCCGTTGAGTGCTGCTGTGTTAAGTGCTGCTCTCCATTCCCTGCCCAGATCAGCAGGACTTGGCCACCTGGCACACCCAGCTCCTGCCTCACTCAGACATTCCTACTTTTCCGTGATCTTTTAGCCTCAAGACCAGGTTGGACAGGGCTTCGAGCAGCCTGGTCTAGTGGAAGGTGTCCCTGCCCACAGCAGGGGGTGGGATGAGCTTCCCATCTCCCTTCACATCCAAACCATTCCATCATTCTTTGATTCCATCCTCTGTGGATCACAGACATTCCAAACAGAGGGATTTCTCCTTCCCCAAGGATCAGGGTGTGCATTTTACGCTCGGGTTGGTTCCCCTTCCTGCAGCACCAGGCAGCAGTGGGAGCTCCAGCTAGAGCTGCTTTCATGGCTTTATTTTTTTTTTACTTCTTTCTTACTTCTGCTTTTTGAGATGAGCAGATGGAGATGTAGGAATTTTGTGGAGCTGTAAATAAGCTGGGCTGAGTTATAAATACAGCAGCTTTGGGATGGGTCCCACCTAGGCTGGGCCCAAAATCTGGAGTCTGGGCAACACCTTGTGCTTCAGAGGAGGGTGATGCTGTGGGGTGTGGCTGGGATTTGGGCAGGGATGGTGATCCCTGGTGATGCTGGGGATGAACACACTCCTCTGTCACAGCCTGGCCAGGGAGCATGAGGCACCTCAGCCCACGTCCCCAGCCCCCATCTGGGTGCCTTGGCTGGACATGGCATTGCTGAGAGCATAACTCAAATCTGGCCAGAGCTCCCAGGCTCTGCATCTGGTGGCTTTTCAAAGTGGAAGTGTCCATTGCCTGGTGTTTTCCTCTGGGGAGTCCAATTTAGCAGATGCCAGGGCTGGGCAGGGGCCTGGGAAGTGCTTGGCCCACCTGAAATGGAGCAAGTAGTGACATAATCAGCATCCTCTGTGGTCCTGGGGATGTCACCAGCAGCTAGTGATGCACCTGCATCCCCAGGCAGCACTGGGACCAGCACTGGGACCTGACCTCTGATTTTGGGGATCCTCCACAACCACAGAGGTGCTGCAGGTGCAGGGAGGTGACAGGAATGTCACCTGCAGCACCTCACTGCCGCTCGCAGGGTGGTCACGGTGGTGCTGGTGGCCCTCAGTGTGGTGTGGATCCCCATCCTGCAGAGCTCCAGTGGTGGCCAGCTCTACGTGTACATCCAGGCTGTCACCAGCTACCTGGCTCCTCCTGTCACCACTGTCTTCATCCTGGCCGTCTTCTGGCCCCGAGCTAATGAGCAGGTACACGGCTGGGGAGGCCCTGGGGACAGCTTGATCAGGGGTGGTACCAACACCTCCCCATCTGCCCTGCTCCCAGGACACAGTGGGGATCAGCAGGATGGGGGAGGAAGGAGGAGGCGATGCTGGAGGGCTGGGGATAGAACTGAGCCTGGCTGGTGCCTCCCAGGGAGCTAAAGGAGGAGGCAGCTGCTGCCTTGCATGGCCACCAAGGGTGGCATGGAGCTGGCAGGGGACTTCCCCTTGGAGGGGGGACCAGGGCTTGGCCATGCCCCAAAACACAGGGATGACCCCACCCTCTCTAAGGGCTGGCTGGAGGGGGCAGCTCCCAGGGGGTTTGTCCCTGCTGTGGGGTGACCATCCCTGTCCAGCCACCCACTGTGGATCTTGGCTTTGCAGGGAGCTTTTTGGGGCCTGATGGCAGGGCTGGCACTGGGACTGGCCAGGATGGGGCTGGAGCTGGCCCATCCCACACCCCTCTGTGGGGTCCCTGACCAGCGGCCGTGGCTGCTCGCTGACATCCACTACCTGCACTTTGCTGTGCTGCTGGCCACTGTCACAGCTGCCATCGTGGTGGGGGGCAGCCTGCTGACCTCCCCAGTGCCCCCAGCACAGGTGAGTGGGGCACCCCAATCTCAGCCAGAGGTGTCAGTGTCACCCTGTGCACCCCAAGCTCTGCTAGGGGGTCCCCATGGTGGGGTCAGCCCTGGGAGGGTTTTCCCAGCAAACCTTTGGTTTCCAGCTGAAGGATCTCACCTGGTGGACCCTCTCACGGGAGCCCCCCCAGCCCTCCATGTGTGGCACAACCTGGGGACCTCCTGAGGGTGAGTGTGTCCTCAGGGGTGTTGGGGGGAGGGGGCAGCCTCTCAGTCCCTGCCTGTAATGGGCAATAGGGTGGCATCAACACCCCGTGCCTCAGTTTCCCCAGGACTGTGCCACCTGCCATGGGGTGGCTGTCCCCGGGGTCATCTGTCCCCTACACTCACCGTATTTCTGTGCCAGGTTCCTGTTCAGTCAGCCTGGACACCCAGCAGCCACCCAAGGCCATGGGACCCCCAGCTGTGGCCCTCAAGGACACCACGGAACCCCCGTTCTGGGCCTGTGTCTGTGGCATCAACGCCATTGTCCTGATGTGTGTCAATATTTTCTGTTATGCCTATTTTGCCTAGAGCTCTGACAGCCCCTGGGGTGGGAAGGAGGCACTTGGAGAGGGGAAAAATGCAGATTTGGGTGACAGTTTTTACTTGTTTGGGACGTGATGTTTAAATCCACAGGTGCAGCGAGTTGGGTGTTCTCAGCGCGGCAGACTCTGAGTGCATCTCAGGGGTTGTGAGGTGTGTGGGGCATTTGTAGGGGCAGAAAATCCCTGGGAGGGGTTTGGGACAGGCATTGGGGTGGGGAAATGGGGGCTGCAAAACCACAGCGAAGGAGCAGCGTGTGAATGGAGGGACAGGACCACCTTGGCAGGGCTGGAAAAGGAGCAGCTGCACTCGAGAGTGACACGCAAACACATTTTACTCGCCCTAAATAAAAAATAATATTAAAAAGTGCCACAATTTGGAGCTATGAACAGCTCCCACAGGACACAATCCCTCTGGATCAGCCTTCCCTGGTACCCTGAGTCCTGGAATTCCTCCATGGAGTTATGGATCCCAGCTGTGTCCTGGCTGCCTGCAGCCCTCCCTGGAGTCAGGGCTTTGCTTACAGGATCTAGAGAGGAGCCAAGGTTTGGGGGTTTGGGCTCACTCCCTCTGTTGCTGTCATCCCTCTGGATTGTGGCTCTGGAAAGGCTTTTATGGCTGTTGTTGAACACTCCACGCTCCCTCCCCAGGGAGCACCGCTGCCAGCCCCATCCCCGGGTCTCGGGGTCAGGCAAACGGGGGAGCCACAGCTGATGTTTCAGGGTGCCCCGTGGCACAAGGACCCGGCGGGGTGGCTCTGGGACAGGCACCATTGTGGGGACAAAGGGACACTCATTCCGTGTGCGGGCACGAAGCAGCTCTGGTGAGTGGGGACAGCGGGGCCGGGTCCTGCCCGGTCACCTGCAGCGTGGTGAAGGTCACTTGTGGATGGGGTGGACGTAGTTCCTGGGGAAGAGCCCAATGCGGCCGTAGATCTTCCCCTGCCACCAATTGGGGTCGGGGCAGTCCAGGACCTCGATGATGTCCCCGCGGAGGAAGGGCAGCTGGGACCCCTCCTGGGCTGAAAAGTCGAACTGGGCTTGCACGAATCGGGGTCTCTTCCTCTGCAGGGAAGCCGAGAGCAGGGGTTGGTGGGAGGAGAGGGGTCCCCACCTGCCAACCCCCCGCACTGGGTAGCACTGCCTGGGTCCCCAAGGTGATGGGCACACTGTGCCACCACGGGACGAGGACCGGCCTTGGGGTGCCTGCTTTGGAGAGAGACAGAAGCCAGGGAAATCCTGCCATGGGAAGAATGGAGTGCTGGGGACAACTTCAGGTGCAGGAAAGAGCCTGAGGTGCAGGGCACGGGCAGGGACGCAGAGGAGCACCCCAAGGCACAAGACTCCCTGCTCTTGCTGCTGGGAGACCCAAGATGGGTGCCCAGGGGACCCTTGGAGGCAGCTGATGCCCCTCTCCTTCCCAGGTCCTTCCAGGTGCTGGAGCCTCTCCCAGCCCAGCTCCCAAGGTCCCGTTTTGCCACTTCAACCACTGCCCCAGGGCTTGGCTTTGCTGAAATTCGGATGTGCCCTGTCCTGATCTGGTTGGGCTCTGCCACGTGCACTGGGCATCACCCCTGGCCCGAGGGACGGTGATGTGTGCCCTGCCCCGCTGAGCTGCTGCAGGAGCTCTTCCTCCCTGCAGCACTGCCTGTTTTGGGCTGCTGCACACTCTCCTGCTCCTCACTCCCCTGAGTCAAGGACCAAGTGCCAACCAGGGATGTCCTTGTCCCCCTCTACAGGGACACTGAGCCTTGAGAGGGCTCACACAGGGGTTTGGGACCAGCCCTGCCATCACCCCATGGCCCCATTCATGGCAGTACCTCCTCGGTCTGGTCCTCATCCCACAGGAAAATCTGCTGCTCTTTGGCAATCGTGGTCATCCTGTAGAAATCCACCAGCTCATTGAGGGAGTTGAACTTTTCCTCCCAGAGGAAATATTTGCCATTCCTCTCCCGGAGCACCTTGAAGTGCTGGACGTGTTTCCCGTAGCTGTGGAACGAGGATGGATGTCACCCCAGCCCTGGGATGCTGGAAGCACCCCCCGAGGTGGGTAAAGCTGGGGGTGCTGGCAAGGTCGGGATGAGCCCGTGGGTGTCATTGCATCCTTCCTGCCATGGTGGGGGTGACGGTGGCACTGGGATCAGTGCTGGCCCTGCAATGAGGACCCGCAGCTGAGACCTGCTACAGCTCCTCCCACGGGCAGCCAAAGCTCGGTACCCGGCCCTGGCACAGCGGGATGCCCGTGGGCTCAGGGATCGCAGCGTGCCAGCCACGTGGAGGGCAGGTGGCTTTGTCCAGGGCCACATCTGAGGAAATTGTGGTGAGAGTTGCAGGTCTCAGCACATGCCAGGAGGAGTCTGCAAAGGCTGAGATTGTACTCCCAGCTTCCCCGTGCTCCCGGGACCCCCGCGCTGCAGCAGGACGGGGCAGGCAGGATTTCCCTTGCTGCCACCCCATAGGATGTGCCTGGGGTGGCAGGTTGGGGTGCCCACACCGCAGGGCCCCGGAGCTGCCAGGCCCCCGGGCAGGGGCAGGACCCGGCCGCGCTGCTGGTGACGCACGGCTCCCTTTCATAATGGACAAGAACCTCCTGAAACGTTTAATTAGGGATTAAAAGGGTGAGAAAGTGCCTGGCTGGCCTCGGGCCGCCTCCTGCTCGGCAGGGCAGGGAAGGGGTGAGATGCTCCGGGACAGGCTCTGCCCGTTGTACAGCCCTGGCCGCGGATCTCGAAATCATGGGGATGCTCCAGGCACCTTGTTTCCCCGGGCCGTGCCCCCGGGCTGGGCGTGCAGCTTGGCCCCAGCCCCGTCATCACCCCCAGGTTGTGTTTAGGGGGCCCCTGCCAGGGACCCCAAGCGAGGCAGCGGTGCAGGGAGCGGGAAGCAGCGGGGATGGAGGCGGAGCTGAGGAGGAGAGGAAGGAGGAGAAGGTGCGGTGCGAGGCCGTGCCGCGATTTGTTGTCGACACGGCTCCGCAGCCCTTTCGCGACAGGGCAGGGTGCTCATCCCTTCCCCAGCACACACGAGGATGGCCCGATGCCTCGGTCCCCAAATCGGGGGCTGCAGGGACCCCTGCCCCTCCTGCCACTTGTCCCAAAGCCGCTCACCTGACGGAGAGGGAGAACTCGCCCGGGGTGCTCTCGCTATCGCGGACCAGGAAGGCTCCCAGGTGATTGCGCTTGAGCAGCCGCTCCTCTGCCAGATGCCGGGAGATCCTGCCCGCGTACCACCTGCGAGGGGCACCGGGCTGAGCCCCGTGGGCACCCCTGGGCACCCCCCACCCAGCGCCGCATCCCCACTCTGCGGGATGGGGGCACCGAGGTTCCCGGTGCCGGCGGGAGCAGGGTCTCCATCGGGCTCCTCACAGGACTGGGACACTCTCCCGGCAGTTTCTCCCTTCCGTCCCCCTCCTGACTCATTTTTCCCCCCCTGGCATTTTCAGGGGGGCACGGCAGGGCGCTGTGGGTGCGTTGCCCCCTCCGCTCAGGGCGAGCGCAGCGTCACCGACAGCCGCGACCGCATCCTGTCCCCTGGGCTGTCACACTGCGTGCCTCGGGCCCGCTTTGCTGCCTGTCCCCTCCTCCGCGTCCCTTGGGCCCTCGCGGGAACAGCCCTTTCAGCTGGAGAGCACAAACCCCTCGGTGCCACGATAAACCCCTCCTGCCTGCACTGCCGGCAGCTGCCGAAACGAGCTGCAGGAGCAGAGTCCCCGCGTCCTATCCCTGCCGAGGCTGTGCCCGGCTGTTTCAGGTCCCTGGGCCATGAAGATTCTCTGCTACTGTTAAAATTACCCGGTGAATGATCAGCCACGGAGTTTAGCACAGAGCATCTCCCAATGCCAGCCCTCCGGGTGCTGCATGGAAGAGGCCGTGTCTCGCCCATCCCGGGTTGTTATCCCAAGCTGGAGAAGCAGTGGGATGTGCTCCGAGCTGCCCCGAGCCCACGTGTTGGCTCTGGCATTCAAATGTGATTTACCAGGGGCTAATGATACATAAAACACAGGGATGGATTAAGCTGGGCTTTAATAACACGGTAATAGGATTGTGTTTAATGCAGTTGTAATCCCATAACGCTTTGTTATTCCTCAATTATCATTTATTTAGTGGTAGCTCGGTGTGAGGGTTGGATTTTTGGGGGTATGTGGGTGTTCTGCTGCCTCCTGTCCCCTCGGGCTGTGGTGGCATTGGCAGACTGACCCGGCAGGCAAACCCCATCTCTGTGACTCAGTTTCCCCACAATCGGGACTACTCTGGCTTGTGGCAGACCTTTGGGAATTGGGATGCACCCGTTGGGATTGCTGCTGGGATGGTACTTACGGGTGTGGCTTGACCTTGATGTAGTTCTTGGGGACAAAGCCCTCGCAGCCATACAGCTCAGCCTTGTACCAGTTCTGGTCATCTTCCATGTTGAGGATCTGAGGCAGGGGAGGAGCAGGGAGGGGTCAGCCTGGCTGCCTTTCCCCTGGGAGAGGGGCTGAGTGGGATCCCATTGCTGCCCCAGGCCCCACAACACCCACCAACCATCCCCTGGGGAAAAGGGGCTCTGGCAGTGCTGGCACAGCCTCTGGGGTTTGGGGTCATCTGTACAGAGCTGGAAGGTGCCTGGTGTTGTCCCAAACCCCTGCCCAGGGAAGAGGGTGAAATCTGTCCCTGGAGCAGCCAGGACATCAGCCAGGCCCCCGTGTCCCCCGGGACGGTGGCAGTGGGTGCTGACACCGCTTCCGTGTGACAACATTTTCCAGCCTCCCACGCAGGGGCCCGGGGCCGGCACAGCTGTGAAAACAGGATCTGAAACCCCGGGTCAGGGCACGGGGAAAACACACCAGGAGGCAGGGACGGCACGGCAGGTTTGGGGCTCTGGGTTACAGCCGCGGGGGGCTACAGAGTGCCAAGGGTCCGGCAGGAGCCGGAGAGGGATGAGCAGCTGGGCAGGCAGTGGGTGCCCTCACTCCCATCGCGGGGCTGCTGCACCCCCAGGGATGTTCTGAGCCCCCCTGAAGCTTTTTGGGATTCCCAGGTGGCATCTAAGAACCCACCCCAATGACAGCGCCTGGGTGGGTGTTTGGGTACATGCTCCCTGCTGCCCAATCCCTGTGACCTCCAGTGCCCTCCGGACAGGGAAAACGTGTCCCAGCCCTGGGGGGCTGCTGCAGAGCACAGCTGGTGGCACTGATAGCCAGGGAGGCCCTGTCCCAGCTGGGGTGTCCCCCTCTGGAGATATGCTTGGTAGCACAGGCAAGCAGGGAATGCTGCTCTACACTCCAAAACCCTCGAGGTTGGCTCCTTACATCCCACAGAAAACCCCAGAAGCAATGAAGTCAGGAATAAAGAAAGAGCTGGTGTCACCATGTGCCCACTCTGTCCCCCAAAACAGCAGCATCCAACCCCCCCCCCGGCTGGTGACCCCTGCCCGCGGTACCTTCAGGGTGTCCCCTTTCTGGAAGGGCAGCTCGTCCTTCTCTGTCGCCTGGAAGCTGTACAGGGCCACCGACTCCATGGCTTGTGGTGGGGAGGCTGGAGGGGTCCCGGGGCTGTCTGGGGCTCAGCCCCGCAGGGCTGTGGGGTCGGGGCTGAGCACACGGTGCGGCGGCTCCGGCGAGCAGGAAACTGCGCTGATGTCAGCGCTGCCGGGGCACCACGCGGGCCCTGCCGCGGCCACAGCTGCCCAGATGTGTGGGGGAGGCAAGGGAAGCCGTGCCAGCCCAGCCGGGTGCCAGGGGACCCATGTGCCAAAGGATGGCAGCAGGATTTGGCATTTCTTCCGCGGTGAGTGGTGGGCAGTGGCCAGAGTTTGGATGGGAACGGGATGGCGATGGGCTGGGCATGGGTTGAGGATGTTGGGAAGGGTGTCTGGAGAGCACAGGCAGTGCTGATGGGGCAATCTCTGGTGCCTTGGAAGGGCTGAGCTGCCAAAAAGGGGCTTGGTGCGGAATGGTTGCTCCAGAAGCAAGAAAATCGCGGCGGGTGGGAATGGCGGAGGCGGAGGGAGGTGGGTGGATGCACGCACCTGGTTTCTTTGGAATTCAGAGAGAACACTCCGTGTCTCGGCTCTGAGCAGCGAGCTTTCAGCACAACTGACATTGGCTTTTTGGGCTGTGGCCCCTTGGGGGGGTTGATTTTTTCCAGTTTTCTTCTGCAGGGCTAGGGAATAAAAAATCCCTTTTAGACTAAAACTGAGCACTAAAACTTCCTGCTGCTCCCGTGGGCGGCAGGCATGGAGTCTGCAGGGCTCACACGCTGGGTATCATTCCCAGCAGGAAGGTCTCCAGAGCTGTTCAGCCTTCCTGTGTGTGGGCTGGGGCATGGAGCGCACGCAAAATCCGCCAGACACTGCCTTGCTTTGCTGCGAGGAATTAAACCAGGGACAGCTGCAGCGCACTCCCTGCCCATGGATTTGGGCATTTTCCAGCGAGGAGCAGGATGCTGCTGCCATCTGCCAGGGGTGGGATGAGCTATGGTGCTTGTAGGGCCACTGAGGGGACACGGGCTCGGCGATTCCCAAACCTTAATCCCACTTCCTGACTGCATCTGAAAAGCAAATGTCCTGTAACACCCCAGTGAGGCCATTTCCAGGCTTCCAGTGCAGGGTGTCCTTGGGTGTCCCCACACCCAGTGACGCACAATTCCCAATGGTCATCCTGGAATGTGCTGGTCCCAGGGGACACGGAGAGACTGGGAAGGCCAGGAAGGGCAGGAGGCCGTGGGAAGAGGCTCTGGGTGCGCTCCCCTGTCACATGGAAGATGGCACTCAGCAAATCCCCATGTCCCAGAGAGCCCCAGAGAATGGGAATGCAGCAGGAAATCATCTCCGGATGAGCTTCCTCTGCCCCTCAGCAGCCTTGGGGAGGATGGAGCTGGATATTCCCTGGGAAAAGCAGCCCAGCAGAGCCTCTGCTCCACCCTGCTGTGGCCAAGGGCCTGATCCTATCCCTTGGTCCATCAGCCCAGACTGGATGATGCAAAGGCCACTCCAGGCCATTCCTGGTGGGGGATAGTAGGGCGGGGGGAGTGTCTGGGCACGGGAAGGGGTTGGTGTGGGAGAAATCTGCAGCCCAGGAGTGGGTTATTGGGGTGCCAGGGATGGATACCGGGACCCGTTTTGGCATCTGGCTTCCTGGGGCAGCAGGTAGGCTTGGGGGGCACCTTGGGGTGTCCGGGCTGGAGCCACACGTGGTCCCACAGCGCCTGGGAGGGGGCAGAGGACAGCGGGGTCACAGAGGTCCCCAGGCCTTGGCGCAGTGGCCGGACTCAGGACCGGAGCAGGGTGGGATCTGCCAGCAGATGGCAGCAATGCCCCAAGGGACACTGGGGACACGGGGGACACTGGGGACAGCGCCACCTGCCCCTCCACTCGGGCTCTAATGAGGCAGGCCGCCCCTTTGTCAGCTCTGTCCTGTCACCTCCTACATCACACCTGTCCCCGACCCTCTTCTCTCGCTCCGATCCCTCCTGCTGCCCTGGCCGTGGTCCCCGTGCAGGGTCCAGGTCCTTCCTGATGGCTGGTGGCCAGCTCGTGGCTCGCTGTCCCTGGCTGCTGACTGAGCACACGTGGCCACTGTGGGGGTGAGAGCAGCACCCGGGCCCCGGGAGTGGCTGGGCTGATGCCAAAACAGTCTGTGGCCCCTTTTCTGGGTTGGGAGCCAAACTCTGCAGTGCTCAGCTGGTCCCTGGGTGCCCCATCTCAACCCGCAGTGCCAGCCGTGAGCCGATGCCCGGCAGAGTGGCATCCTGGGGGATCTGTCCCGTTAGCCCTGCACGTCCCCAGTGTTCAGAGGGACACAGGTGACACACGGTTGCTGTTGGTTGGGTGTCAAAGCTTGAACTTTGGAGTGAGGCGTTGAGCTCAGCTCAGCCTGCAAGGAGATCCCAAGGGATGCCACGGATCACCCGAGGGCAGAGCAGAGGGTGGGAGCCCACCCTGCCCTGGGTTTCACCACCAGCCCGGGCTGCCTCTCGCTGCACGCAGGGGAGCTCCGTGACCCTGGCACAGGCGGAAGAAGGTGCCAGCGGCTCTGGCATTGCCCCTTCCCGGCGGCACGGCCATTCCCGGCCTTGGGAGCCGCCCGGAGCTCCCGCTGACTCCCGGCTTGCCCAACCTGCCCCGCCCCGTTTCATCAACATCCTGTGTTTACCTGGCTGCAAAATACCCACGCGGGAAGGAGGAAGAGGAGGGAGGGGAGCCTCTTCCCCTTCCGCTGCGGCCTGCGGAGCTTTGTTATGGACGCCACTCTGGGCTCCCCGGCTCCTCTGCGGCCGGGGCCTCGGTGGCTCCTTGCTCGGTCCACGGGAAAGGAGGGGATGTCTCAAGTCTGACTTTGCCTCCTGAGGGGCTTTGAGCTGGGCCGGGGCGGTGCAGGGGTGGGCAAGGCGAGCTGGCTCATTGCAGACCCAGAGCAGGGAGAGGGACGGATGCTGCCCCACAACACAGCAGCGTGCCGGGGGTTGGGAATGCAGCACAGCCGGGATCCAGGCTCATGCCTGGGATGGTGCTTATGGATAAATCCAGGGACACGGGTCAGCTGCAGCTGCCTGCGTGCCTGGGGATGGAATCAGCCTTTCCGATGGGGATCCGGATGCCTCTCGAGGAAGCGGGAGCCCCACTGAGGCCCCGCACGGAGAGGAAGCGACATCCTGGGCTAGAAAATGCCACGTCAGGGCCCCTGAACAGGATCTCAGCGTCAGCACTTTCCCCTGGAGCAGAGGTCACATCGGTGACTCCTGAGTGTCAGATCTTGTACATAACCCAACTTCTCAGCCCACACTAAGGAACTGGTTACACCATTTACACCCTGGTGTAGCTAAGGACAGAGGATCAGACCCCTCTGAGCCTCACATCATATCACAGCACCTGTAGGAAAACATTTACAGGAGCAGAGCCAGTTGGCTACACTGGGTCCAGTATGGCCATGAAAAGCTCTTTGAGGTGTTGGCGGTCTCCAGATGTGGAGCTGCATCTACTTGGGGTCAGTGTGGGTGCTGGTATTGGGGTTTTTAGGCTGGTAAATCAGAGCAAGGCCCGCTTGCCTGTGGTGTATGTGGGTTGGGAAGTGGGACTGTGCTCTCATGGGAGAAGCCCAGGGGCAGGAAGCTGGTGGTGGGACCTTGCTTTCAGCATTTGGCCCCAAAAATGGATCTGGAAAAGGACTGGAATTCATGAAGTCTTGGGTGTGGAATTCAACCCTAAACCTACAGGAAAGGATCCCTGAGGGGGTCATCCAAAACAGCCTCCTCAAGAGGGATGCAGCCTTGGTGGCTGGGAAAGGGCCAAACACTGTTTTGGTGAGGAGGGAGAGCCCAGACAGAGCAGCCTCAGGGGAACATAGAGTGGGGGCTTCCTGGGAGTTCCCAGGACTCAGTTTCAGGGTGCTAGATGAGGTCACAGTCAGTGCCTGGCTCTGGGCATGGCTGGGATGGGGGCTCAGAGCAGGATCACTTACAGAGGTGTGACCATTATCAAGTTAATTATCAGGGCCAGCACAGCTGGAAGTTATTTGCCTCCCTGGGCCCTATAAAAGGATGTGGTGGCCACTTCTTTGGTTTGGGCTGAAGAGGAGAGACTGTTTTCTCTTGTGGCTGTGTCTTGGAGCTACTCCTTAGATCCTGCTGTTCCCTGGGATGGTTCCCCTCTGCAGCCTGGGGCACCCCAAAAGCAGGTGAGCTGTCCCTCTGTACAGTGGCTGTGTCTTCCCTGGTGACTTGGAGAGGCTGGAGCCGTCCAGATCCACCTGGAGCAGGTACTCAGTGTCCAGCTGGCAGCAGATCTTGTGCATTCCATGGCTGTGGTGTTCTGGTCCTTGGCTCTGTCCTGGGACCTTGCTGTGGTCACTGACATGCTTGAGGGGAACTCTGGGACCTGCTGGGTGCCCTCATGCAGGTCAGGCTCTGCTTTAAGCTGTGGGAGGAATGTTTTCTACTGAAGTCTGCTCTGGAAATGTCTGATGGTGACTCCTGGGGTGAGCAACTGTGTCTGGTCTCCAATCTTCATCCTTGGTGCTGGGCTGCCTGCCTGGGTTATGGAGAAGGCGAGGTCCCCATACTAAAATTTCCTAGCTAGGCTGGTATTGCAGCATGGATGGGAGTGGGGAATGCTCTGCCAGCTCTGGTGGACCCTCAGAAACTACTCCCAGGCAGCTGAGGCTGGAAAAAAAAACTGTGATGCGTTCTGTCAGTGCAGCATAGAGGTGCAGAGGGTCATGGAACTGCTTTGATTTGCACAGAAGACAAATCAGAAGGATACCTTTAACTGGAAATTCCAAAGAAACCAGTCAGGAGGTGTGGGATTTGGGTGTGGAGGCTGTTTGCTGTCAGTGTTTGCTATGGGGGAAGGCTGCTTGCCCTCAGCACAGGTTGTCAGAGTAACCACCCATGGGCAGGGGAGCTCCGCGGCTCCTACAGGGCTTGTTTTAGGGGAACCAGGAGTTTGGTCGCATCCAGACACAGCCTGGGGCCTGAATGGATTCCAAGAATCTCCCCCTCAATGAGAGCATCTGTTATTTTTCTAGGAATTAAAAAGAAAAACCCACCCCAGAAGCCTGTGCCACATGCGTGGGTGAGGGGACCGTGCTGTCACCGAGCTGTCACCGCTGTGACTCACCCGGGGGGGGCTGTGATTCCCGGGAATGAAAAAAATAATGTAGGGAGAAATTGTGAATGATTGCTGACTGATCACTGACTGAGCTCCCCTCTGGGGTAGTCAAATTTCGGTTCCTCCCCAGGGCTGGCTGGTTAACAAAGAAGTTATTAATAACCAATTAAGCCACAGCTCACGTCATGCCTTCCTCTGGAAGCATGGCAGGAGTGGCCTTGGTTCCTCCTTTGGCTCTGTACCCACCCCGTGGTATTGGGGGGACATTTGGGGAGGTGTCCCCTCCCTACAGGGCTGCTAGTGGGGAGGGGATGTGCCCAGGTGACACTTCCCAGGGCTGTGGGGGACCGCCAGTACAGAGGTGACTTGGGCTGAGCCATGGTGTGTTTGGCTGAGCTGCTGGTGGGACAGGAGCCGTGTGTGGCAGGAATTTGGGCAGTGCCAGGGCAGGTGGTGACAGCCCTGGGGACAGCCAGCGGCCGGAGGAGGAGGGTCCCTCGCTGGCCACTCGCTGAGGCTGAGGATGTGTGTGGGGCCACATCCCGGGCAGCGCAGGAGGCGGAGAGGCTGCTGGAGCGGGGCCCACCGGGAGAACGCGCGGAGCGCCGGATGTGCCGCGAAACCCCAGAGAATCCGGGCACTGTGCTCCTCCTGAAACCGCCTATTCAGGGCACAGACGGGCAGGACAAGAGGGAGGAAGCGGAGGGAAGATGGAGCACTGAAGGCCTCTCTGTCTGGCCGGACGGATGCAGGTGCAGCTGTGGATTCCCTGGATGCTCCACACTGCCCTTTCCTGCGGGGAAGCAGGGAATGTACTTGGGAGTCCCCCCCCCCGCCCGAGTCCCCAGCCCTGCTGTCACTCTGATTTATTCCTGTTGCCGCAGCGTCCAGTGCTACCTTTTCCCCTCTAGAGGCAGGTCTGTGTGGATTCTCTGAAGTCTCATCCAGGGTTGGGCTGTCCCTCATTACTCTGACCTCTCTCCCCTCCTCAGCTGAGTATCTGCAGGAAATGTTTAGCAATTAAGTAGCTGTGAAAACTCTGCCCAGCCTGTCATCAGCTGGGGCTGAAATGAGTGGATAGACTCCAAGGTTGCATGGGAGAATCCACACACGTGGCCTTGCCTGTCCCAACCCACACTGAGCTGCTGCATCTGCTGCCCTTTGGGAAACCAAGCTGCTGCTTTGGTGGCACAGCCCCCTCAGGGCACTTTCCCGAGTAGTGATTTTTGCCTGCGCAAGGCAAGAGGAAAAACAGAGTGCAGATTTTTTTAGGAAGCTGCAATAAAACTGGTGGATTCCTCCCTAGGGCTGTGTTGGGTTGTGATTTCTCACACATCAGCTGTGGCAATCCAGGGTAATTTCACTGAAGCGTCTCCAGATATCTGTGTGTAAATGAGAGCAGGATCTGGCCCCTGTTAAAAGAACACTGCCCAGGGGTTTGCTCCAAGATGTGTGTTCTTGCTTTCTGCCCTCTTAGCAAATGCAGCACTCCTAGGAGGCAATTCTGCAGCTTAAATAGAAAGCCAAGGCACTGCTTTCTCTCGAAATATTCCTGCAGAGCTGGAAGCAGCATTTGCTTCAATGGAAGAGTTTGAGATCCCCAGGAAAATGGGGACCTGAGCCCCCTCCCTGTGAAGCTGATGGCACAAGAACAGCGTGGCTCTGACAGGGCTCATGATGTCAGGCACTAACATTAGCACAGGTAATAAAAACCCTCCCCATGTAGGTGTGTTTGGCACATTCAGAGATGCAATGGCAAGCAAAGCATTTGGCAAAATCCTGTTAAATATCTGTTTCTACACGGTGTTCCTTTCAGCGTCTGAAATGCAGATTTGTCATCTTCCTCCTTCCTCTCTTCCTCTCTCAGGCTGAAAGAGGAACTTGTTTTGGGTTTTGCTGGTTTTTGGGCTTTGCTGAGGGGCTGATGGTCACTACAGGCTGAGCAGCTTGTGGAGCTGCAGATGAGGTGGCAGCAGGACACACTGGTGTGTTACGTCCTTTTGTCATATTAATGTTATAAGATGCTGTGCTGGAGGAGTGGTCATGCTGGTCCTCCCTGCTGCAGGAACTGGGATTTCGATGCCACTTCATGTCAGGGAGGTTTAGGTTGGATATCAGGAAAAGGTTCTTCCCCAGAGGGTGGTGGGCATGGATCAGGCTCCCCAGGGAATGGTCACGGCCCCAAGGCTGCCAGAGCTCCAGGAGTGTTTGGACACTGCTCTTAGGGACAGAGTGGGATTGTTGGGGTGTCTGCCCAGGGCCAGGAATTGGACTGGATGATCCTTGTGTGTTCCAACTCTGGATACTCCGTGACTCAGCCTCTGGCATTGCCTGGGAGTATGGGGCTGGAGGCACCACGGGGCACTGGATGCCTGCAAGGGCTCAGATGAGCAATCAGGGCAAGAGTTTGATTGTGGGCAACCTCCAGTTCCAAGTGGGGGGGGACAGTGTGGAGGGTAAGGAGGCTGGAGGAGCTCAGGGAACCTCTGGAGCAACAGAAACATTCTGGACTGAGCACAAAGGACTGGAATCACTTGTGGGAGACCCTCAAAAACAGCTTGGGAAAGGGCTATAGTCCCTCTCCAATGTGGGCACCTGTGTCTTCTCTCTCTGGAGACCAGATTAGCACAAGTTCTGTATCCCAACCTGATATCTGCTTGCTGCTCTCTCAGCTGGGATCAGGAATGCAGCCTCCAGTGGTTTGCAGCTGTGCTGTTCTAGGCTCCCTGGGGCAGAGAGAGTTCAGGAAATAATGTTAGCATATGTTTAAATCTCCCTGAGCACCACTGGGTGCTGAAGGCTTAGGGAATGTGCCAAGTGTCTGCAAGGCTCAGGGGAGGCTTTAGCCTTGAGGGTGGAAAATGTGACAGTTCATAGAGAGTCTGGAGAAAGGGACTTTACAGGGTTGGAGCTTTTGGGAGAAACTCAGGAGAGCTGAGGAAAGCAGCACGTGGGTACTGCCCTCAGCCTCTGCTCTCAAAGATGATAAACATGAAGGTCTGGAGCAGGGAGCCAATGTGTGGGAAGATAAGAGCATCCATCCTGCTTCAAACCAGGTGTCCAGTCCAAAATCTGAACACTGGCAGTGTTTACAGAGAATGTTTGAGGGTCATGTGATGTAATGGGAGGATATTATTGGAGAGAGACTTTTCACAAGGATATGTAGTGATATGATAAGGGGGGATGGCCTTAAGCTGAAGGAGGGCAGGGTTAGATTAGATATTAGGCAGAAATTCTTCCCTGTGAGGGCAGGGAGGCACTAGCTCAGGTTGTCCAGAGCAGCTGTGCTCCATCCCTGCAAGTGCCCAAGGCCAGACTGGATGGGGCTTGGAGCAACCTGGGATAGTGGAAGGTGTCCCTGCCCATGGGTGGGGGTTTGGAGCCAGATGATTTTACGGTCCCTTCCTACCCAAACTAGTCTATGATTCTCTGATAAGAAGAAGTGAGTGAGCAGACAGAATTCCATGCTGTGTTCTCCTTGGATTCAGCAGCACAGGGCCTGGACACCTCCCAAACTGGAGCTGTGTCTGCAAGATGCATCTTGAAAGAGGCACCCGTTGAGTGACAGCATCTCCAGTTCCCTGCCTTCCCCCAGGCTCTGATCTCAGAGCAAAACAAGAGGTCCTGCCCTGCCTGGAGGGAAAACACTGGAGTCTCACGTTTCTCTCTCAAGTGCAAGCTGGAAAAGCTGATGCAGACACGCTCTGGAACGTGTCTGTAATGAAGAGCAAAGCACAGGGTGTTTGTGTGGAAGTGCCTGTCAGTTTTCATTTAAGGGTCAGTTGGTGGCTCCGTGGAGGAAATCGCCTGCACAGCCCAGCCCTTCCTCCCCAAGTGCTGGAGATCCTGCTGAGTGCAGAGCACTTCTCAGCTGAGCTGCGCAGGTGCCACAAACCCTTTTTCTGGCCCATTGGTGACACATGGGGATTTCATGACATCAGGCATTTTGGGCTTCTTTAGTTTCCACCTTCCTGGATTAGCTTATTCAGCTTCTGTTTCACCAAAGGCCACTTTCAGTATTGCTAAAATCTGTTGTGGTTGTGCGTGGTTTGCACCCCATGCCCCTCCCAAAATGGTTTGGGTGACGTGAAAGCTTAAAAGAGAGACAGAGGGAACTTGCTGTCTGTAGCAACTTGCTCTGCAGTTATTTTTGATTGAGGTTATTGTGGTTTGTGCCCCAGAAGAGATGGGGCTGTGCCCAGTCAGTTCCCAGCAGTGCTGGTGTTTGCGTCTCACCTTCTCTGGTCAGAAATGTTTGATTTCTAAAAATCAGAAGGCAACAGACCCCTTTGACTTCCTCTCATGTTCGCAGGGTCAGGGAGCAATCCTGTATGTCTCCATCTCCGTCCATAAGAATGTGGAAGCTTGTAGGAGTGTTAATTACAGCCAATTATAACTTGCTTGACTGGCTAAGGTGCTCACATGGCTTCTGGGACTTGCTGTTGTTGAAGAGGGACATTTACCTTCCACCAAGTTTTTGGGGAGCTCAGAGTAGGCTGATGCATGGAGCAGCTTGGCTGGAGAGTGTTAGGACTGAACACGTTCTGGAGGAATTCTTGCCTACAGTGCTGTGCAGTTTGTTTGCTTTGTGGAGTCCTGATGTCTTGTCAGGAATCTCTTCCAGCCCAGCTGGTGAATTTTTTTAATCTGCTTGTTTATCACACAGGGACCATGTATTTACAGCTCTGCACTGTTGTTTAGGGTTTTTAACAGAGTGAAAGTTCCTGGGAAGTCCTGTTGAGGATGAGATGGGGCAGCAGAGATGAGTCGGGAGTCACAACTGTGCATGCACATATGAAAGTTTCAACTGGCTTTGTGAGCCTGGGAATGGAGGAAGTTACTTGCAGAAGTGGCAATCAGAAACCCAGAAATTGGGCCAACTAATTAAGTGACTGGCTGGATGCTGTGCAAACACAAACCAAACAGACAGCTCTCAGTTTTCATCTGTCAAGGGGGAAAGCTACCAGCTTTTCAGCTGTGCTAAGCAGTGCTGGGCATCCAGCTGTAAGCCAGGGATGTGGCAACACTGTTCCAGCCTCTCTGTTTAAAAGACACAAAATACCTGCAGCTTCCAGTACTTGGTCTGCTTTGGGGGTCCTGCCTTTTTCTCTGTGAGCAATGCTCTGAAATTTGAGCTAAAACTGGCTGGAGCTGTGCAGCTCAGCTCCCAGGGTTGGAGCTGAGGTGGCTTTCCAGGCAGCCTGTGCTGCCAGGCATCGGTTCCTCTGGGAGCAGAGCACACAGGAAGGAAGCTCCAGTTGTCACAAAGATGCCCCGAATCTCTGTGAGCACCCCACTGTGGTGTGATAATGCTGATTTCAGTGTTGGTACCCCTGAGTCTCCCCAGGTAAGGGGCGGATGAATTGCTGCACCTGATTCCTGTGGAGAAGGTGGTGCTTTCCAGGTTTTTGTGCTTAAATATGAAACTCCTTGTGCTGGACCATGCCCTCTGCCAGCAGTGGCCACAGGCTGGGTGCTTGGTTGTAGGCACACATCACTTCTCCCTCTCTTCTCCAAGTGTACAAAGTCTTTTGTCACCCTTTCCAGCCAGGACCAGCTAAAATCCCTGTCCTAGCAGGAGAGAGGAGACCCAAATCCCAGAGGATTCTGCAGAGCCAGGAGCACAACTCACCTGACATGTTCCTCAGAGTGAACCCCACAGGGCGTTTTCCCTCAAGGTTAGAAAGAGCTGGGAGGAGTGAGGATTATCCCTGGCCACGTGAGATCCTTGTGCAACTGCACAGGTCATCCTGTGGAAGTTATTATGGAGCCTCTATCAGTCTGAGGATGGGCCTGGGGCAAAAGGGAGGGTCTGACTCTCTCAATGACATTCTTTGGGTGGCTGCAGGAATGATGAGGAGGAATTCTGATGGGTGATGTTGTCCATCAGTTCCATCCTGGCAGGAAGTCCTCTTGTTGTGACGAGGAGGAAATCAAGAGGGATAGAACAAACTGTACCAAGCAATAGGGAATGCCTGTCCTCCAGCAGAGCTTACTGGCTCTGCCTTGGTGACTTGCTTTGGGGAGCCAGATGGTAACACTAAATGAGCCCAGCTTTGCTGGGCCTGAGTCTGTCACTCCAAACTGTGCAGATGGCCCCAGTAGTTGAGTGCTCCCAGCCTGGAAACAAGCAGCAGGCTCTTTAGGTCAAATGTGCTCCTTGTGTCTTATAAACCCAGAAAATACCTCCTCAGCAGTTGGTGTGGCCTTGCATGGCCCTGTTCTCTCTTTTCTGCTGATGTGGGTGCTCATCTGACCCTCTGGTGAGCCAGTTCAGGGAGCTGAACTGGCTGAGAAGCAACACTCCCCCCAAAAAAGTGATTAATCTTCACCACAGGTGGTATAAGCTGGTGCTGGTGGCAAGGAGGGAATGGGAAGGGGTGGTGGAGGAAGGGCAGGAACCACAACACCCTGACTTAGGTCTATTAAAACCAGTGGAATTTCACCCTGAGGCCTCAGTGGGATTTAATGTAAGCAGCACAGTAGCCTTGGCTTCTTGCTGTGGCATGGGAGAAACTGCACCTCTGGAGCAGTAAGGAGAAAGGAATGAGGGAAGGTGCCCACAGATGAGAACAGCTCCAGCTTCTAAAGAAACACAACACTTGGTAATTACTAGAACTAAGCACATTCAAACGTCACTGCCTCTTGCACTGTCAGAGCACATTCATTTTGAGAAAACCAGAATGTGCTAGGCTTGCATTCTCTCTTCTCTTTTCATGAATCTGCCAACGTGTTCAGAAAAGGTCTGTTTTGAATACCCATATTAGAGGTGTATTAATTTTGAACTTGTCAAAATGAATATTTGCATTGGAAACAGTTCTACAAGTTTGTCTGCATCATGAAGGGAACGAACCCCCTCCTGCTGGCTCTGTTCTGATTAGCTTGGGCTGCTTCCAGCTGAACTCAGGCACAGGCTCACTCTGCTCTACTCTCCCTCATTCCCATCCTTCTGCTTTTCTCCCTTATTTAAAGATGTTTGAAGAACCAAGGCTAAATATGATGGGAGGGAGGCTAAACTTTTATTTTGGTTCTCCTCGCTTTGTAGACAAAAACTCTGGAAGTGTGGTAGGGCTGCAGACCCCGTGGATCCATGTGTCTAATTGAAGCAGACAAGACTGTAACTCAGACTTTGCATATTTCCATGAAATATTCATGAATCCAGAAGAGAATAACCCGGGGTGAACATCAAGTTGTATAATCTGAATACATTCTCTATAACTGTCAGCAACATGCAGACAGCTCAGAAAATTCCGGGGAGGGTCTGTGCTTGTTGAGAAACATCTCGCTGCTTTGGCTCTAAGGACAATGATGATTGTGTTTGCCCAGACTATTTAATTAGCAGATTTCCCAAATTGGGCTCTTAGGGACTGAAGTCCCCATTTACCCCATGTGGAAGCATGTGGCTTTCCCAGGAAGGCTGGGAAGCTCCAGCTGCCCCTGGAGTGGAGGGTGCCCAACCTCCTGAGACATGAGGCAGTTTCTCACTTGGCTATTTAATCCAGACTGAAGTGCTGAACATTAAACACACCTTCATTAGATGATGCTCGTCTCTATTTCTGCATTGATTCCTCTGAAGACCTGTAGGTTAGGAGTGGGAAGGAAAATCAGTAATGGAGCAAAATGACTGTGATTTAGAGATCGGATTGCACACAGCCAGGGCCATGCATCAGGATAATGAGATTCAGTCTTGTTTGCTTACAAGCACTGGAGACAGAAGCAGAAAATGTGATCCACCAAGCCAGCTCTCAGGAAATGAGAAACAATAGAGTGAGGAAATCAAATTTCAAACGGCAGGGATATATTTATCAAGTTTTCCTTGGGATTTTTGCAGAGCTTTGGGGCGTTCTCTGTGCAGGGTTTTTTCGGGCAGCCGACATATGGCTGGAGGATTAGATCACTGCAAAGCACTGTTGTTTGTGACCTATTTGTTAATGCGGGGCTGGGGTCAGCGACAAGAGACAAATGCACTTGTCATTGTTCGGGGCTTTTCAAGTGCTCTCCTGTTGTCCCTCGCACCATGGCCAGACATTTGGAACAAACTCATTAGCTAATTAGTGGTGTGCTCAGCCCCATGTGGGCGATATTCCCATTATGGGGCTCCCTGGCAGCTGCTCTTCCCTAGGTTAGTTGGGAGGGCAGCTGGGGGAGGATGTGCCTTCTTCATCTTCTCTGGGAGAGCCTTCTGCATTCCAGACATCCCACTCCTTATCCTCCTGCTCCTTGCCTTGCAACAGTCCTCTACTCCTACTTGCTGGATTCACTGCCACCACATCATCTCTGGTGACCAGTGGTAGGACCTGAGGACACGGCATGAAGCTGTGCCAGGAAGGTTTAGGTTGTGATATCAGGAAAATGTTTTTCACCTGATGCTGGGGCACCAAGGAATGGTCATGGCACCAAGACTGCCAGAGCTCCAGAAGTGTTTGGACAACGCTCTCAGGCACAGTGTGGGATTCGTAGAATCACAGAACGGTTTGAGTTGGAAGGAATCTCAAAAACCCTCCAGTTCCACCCCTGCTATGGGCAGAGACACCTCCCAGTATCCCAAGTTGCTCCAAGACCGATCCAGCCTGGCCTTGGACACCTCTGAAGATGGGGCAGCCACAGCTTCTCTGGGCAGCCTGGTGTAGTGAAAGGTGTCCCTGATCCTTGGTGTTGTCCTGTGCAGGACCATGAGTTGGATTTGATGCTCCTTGTGAGTCTCTTCCATATCCTGAGGATATCCTGAGGATATCCTGGGAGTCTGTGAGCTATGTGGATTGCTCTGCTGGTTATCAGGGTGGTGCCACAGCTCTCGGCTCATGGTGCCCAACTCGGACCGCAAATCATGGCCTTGAACTCTGGTTCTGCCAATGCAGCTGAAATGTTGTGGGCTGGGAAGGATCAGAGAGTGGCTCGGGTCAATATCCAAGGCATGGTACAGCCTGCTCCAAAGAGGGATGGGGCAGGGCTGGAGTGGGAAGAGTTCTACACCAGCTCCTGGGTTTTAAATCACAGGACAAATGCAGTGAGCTCCTGTTGCTAATATGAAACAAGAGACAGAAATCCACTGCCATGAGTCTGCTCAGGGGACCACCAGGAGGGAACATCCCTGTGCAGCTTGGGCAAAGCTCTGCTGGTGCAGCTGTACTGCTCAGGTACCTACCCAGTGTTGCAGGAACACTGCAATTTAAGGCATTTGCAAGGATATAATAATCAAAAAATAAGTAGTTTTACTTGGCTGGTTTGTTTTACTTGCACTAAGGAGCTTGATCTGATTGATATAAAACAGTTTTTTTTTGAGGAAGTGTGCCAGCTGCAGGAGGTTTTTGCTGGGTTTGCTGATTTGCACACTTAATGATGTAGACAGACACCTGGGATGGAGCTGGGAAAGGAGAGGAAGCTGCCTCCTGCTCTGGAGAGCTCTCTGCCCAGATCTGGAAGGACCACAGGCAGGAGAGAAGACAGCAGGAACAATTCTGGTCTTCCCATTTTATTTTAACCAAGAGCTTTCTTCTCCTCCTTTAGAGCTGTCAGCATCTTATCATTAGGATTAATGAACATGCACAGAAACATTGGGTTTCCATCATTGCTGTTTTCTTGCAGAGAAGAAAAGGGGGAAGTATTCTTTCAGCTCCTGCTGATACTATCAGATGTGTGCTGATCCTTCATTTTTTTTTCCACCCCGAATCCTTCCTAGCTCAAGGTTAACAGCTAAACCAGAATCACAGCTCGTTGCAGAAGATTCGGAGCTTCCTGGCTCCCAGATGGTGTTCAAGGCATTGGAATTTGCAGCATTTCTAAACAAGTTGCTTTCAATGCAGCTCACTTGGTGTTTCACTGCAGACCCATTCCTCTGTATTTAAGCCTCAAATCTGTGACAGATTTGATAGTGGCTCCATGGGAGAAAGGGCTGGGCTGTAAGTGGTGGATGCTTCATCCCTGGAAGTTTTCAAGGCCAGGTTGGATGGGGCTTGGAGCAACCTGGGATAGTGGAAGGTGTCCCTGCCCATGGCAGGGTTTGGAATGAGATGATTTTTAAGGTGCCTTCCCAAACCATTCTGAGATTTGATGAAGTTTGCAGCTCAGCCCAGCCTGACCTTCCTTTCACTTAAAAGCAGTGACTCATAGACTGGATTTTGCTCCACATTTCTGTTTCCCTATGCTTTTGTAAGGCATGATTCCTCAGGAATTTGGGTTTTAAATAACCAGCAGCACTTCCCTGTGCCAGAAGTGATCCAAGCAGAACTCTGCTATCCAGCTTCTCCCCTGGCAGCACCAATCCTGATTGTCTCCCGAGCAGCCATGTCCCATTTCCTTGAATTGTCTCACAGTTTTACGATGGGAACAAATATATCCAGGGCGGACTACAATGGAACCAGTAACCTCCTCCAGCCCGTGATACCAGTCACAGGTTTAGTCTTTATCCCAAGGGGAAGGACGTGTGCTCCGACCCACCCAAGACCGTCCAGCTTCTCCTGTCACGTTCATGCCTCTGTCCTTGCTGAGCTCCCCTTCATCACCTTTGTGGCGACCCTGATCCACAAATGTGTCCGCAAAATGCCCCCTTATCCATGAATGTGGTTATTTTATATTGGCATCTTCAGTGGGAGGGGAAAGTACAGTATCTGTGCTGTGTGAGGCAATGGGAGCTGTGCTGGGGAGGTTCAGGTCGGACATTGGGAGGAATTTTCTCATAGAAAGAGTGATTAAATATTGGAATGGGCTGCGCAGGGTGGAGTCGCTGTCCCCGGAGGTGTTCGGGGAAAGGCTGGATGTGGCACTCAGTGCCATGGTCTAGTTGACAAGGCGGTGTTTGGTCACAAGTTGGATTTGATGACCTCAGGGCTTTTCCAGCCTAATTCATTCTATGATTCTGCTTTGGGGGCTGCCAGCCCGCACCGGACCTCGATTTTTGGGGGTCTCCCCTACCCTACCCTACCCTGAAATCAGTTTCTCCTGGGAGCTGTGAGTGTGGAGGGGGGAGAATGTTCCCCAAGCCTTCTCTTTCCATCAAAGCTGGTCACAAACCCTCTCTTAAACTGTTCGCTGCTCTATAAATGTGTTTATTTTGTACTGATAGTCATTATTTTGTATTATTTGTCCCTGTTTCTTGGGGGATCTCTAGCCCTGAAACCAGTTTCTCTTGGGTGCGGTGAGCACTGAGGGGGCTCCCCAGGCGCTTTCCTTCCGACGAAGGCGGCCTCGGACCCTCTCCGAGGGCTCTGCCCCGCCACCGATCTTGCCTCACTCCTCACTGACGCCGGCTCCGGCTGCGAGGAGCCGCGGCAGGAGGAAGGGAGGCGAAGGAAGGAAGGGAAGAGGGAGGGAAGGAGGGGACGGGCAGCGCCGCGTCCCCCCCGCCCTCAGCGCGGCCGCGCCTCGGGGCCGCGCGCGGCCGCCGGTTCCGCCTCCTCGCCGCCTCCCCGCGGCCGCCGCCGCCATGTTGGATGGTGCGTGTGGGTGTCAAGCGCAGCCCGCGGCCGCCGGGCACCGGGACACCGGGACACCGCGCCCGCCCCGCGCCCGCAGGTCAGCGCGGCTCCCGCGGGCTGCGGGACGGGGAGGAACGGACGGGCAGCCCTGCACCCCCGCCTTTCCCTTCCGAGGGGTGCGGGGCGGGCGCGGGAAGGGGCCCCCGGGGGTCCCCGCGGGGAGGGCGCGGGGCCGCGGTGGCCTTTGTTGTCGCCGGTGGGTGGCTGGGCGGGCGGCGGCAGGGACGGGCTGGACCCCCGCGGCCCGAAGTTTGGGCCTGGCTCCCCATGGGCCTCCCGGGGCTGCGGGGGATGGCGGGGCCTGCGGGCTCGGGGGGCTCCCGGTGGCGGCGCCGGGGCGGGGGGGGCGCCGGTCCTCCCTGTCCGACCGCCACCCCGGCGTTGTTCACCTCCATCGTGGCGGGGCGGGAGTTATTTTGTCGTATTTTCAGTAATATCGTTGTTTGGGAGATGTGTATTAATGCTTTTAATCATTTTTAAGGGTCTGTTTTATGTAGGGAGCTTGGACTGGATGATCTCCAGAGGTCCCTTTCAACCCTAATAATTCTGTGATTTTCTGTGGTTCTGTTGTATTCTCTCTCTGTCCTTCTGTATATATACATTGATACAAAGTTATATATATATTTAAATTTTTTTTTACCTGCAGTACCTGTGATGCTACAGATTAGGGTTGGGTAGTCAGCGAGCTGTATTACATTAAGCATTATTGCTGTGAAATATATTGAAACAGTAATTATCACAGGCTGCCCACAATGGAAGTCCCCTATTTTAAAACCATAAGGCTTTAATATAAATGTTAAAATATTCATGTTAAGATTTAAAGCTCTAAGGCTTTAAAACTGGTAGCGTTTGGTCTCAGTTTTATGGGTGTGTAATGCTTTCCCCTCCCCCTTCTCAAGTATGGTATTGACGCTGATCTGAAAAGCCAAGTGAGATTTAAAATTTACAGTAATTGGACATATTTTTTGTTCTTATCTATTAAGAAAATACCCTGAATTATCTACGTGCTCATCCATTTTCAACAGGAGGCCTAAAAGACTTGTTAGGATTGTGAAGCTGTTGCAGATGTTATGGGCTGTGGAGTCTGACTTCAGGAGTTCAAAATGCAAATCAGGCCATGAGATTAAGTTTTATTATTCTCTCCACTGAAATACATGTTTTATGGTAATACAGAACTCTTGCATAATTCCAGTGTATTGCTGTGTTTTGTGAGACACAGGGTCATAGGAAGTTGTATTGCTGGGGTTTGAAATGTAGCATGAATGATTTTTTTTTTAATTAGAAATATAAATACATTGTAATGGTATCTTTAGCAAAATGCAGCCTGTTTAGGAATTATTTCTCAGTATGTTTGTCTTGGCCGATTCTCAGACATGTTATTTTTGAACAAACTCAAATATAGAGTTTTATTGGGAAGAATCAAAACTTTTGATAAATTTTCCTTTATAAGCTCAAAGTAATGGTAAACTAGCGCGACAGAATTTCAGAGATAATCTTGCCCATATTAAATATTTAACTATGTTATCAAAAATTATCAAGCACGAACGACCCATGAGTGTGCATTCCTGAAGGCGATTTCTGATAAGGCCAAATTGACTGTGGGTTACATTTGAGGAAGTTTGACTTGGGGGTGCTGATTGTAACTTCCTTGATTCCATGAAGTAACTCTGCAACATTACTCTTGTGTTACAACAGTTCTCTGACACAGCAGCTCAACTTTTGCATCTGCTGAGGAGTGAAAACTACTATCAGCCTTTAAGGAATGAAATGTAGCACTCACAGGATCTTAGAATCCCAGAATGGGTTGGGTTGGAAGGGACCTCAAAACTTGTCCAGTCCCACCCCTGCCATGGGCAGAGGCACCTTCCACTGTGCCAGGGTGCTCCAAGCCCCGTCCGAGTTGGCCTTGGACACTCCCAGGGATGGGGCAGCCACAGCTTCTCTGGGCAACCTGTGCCAGGGCCTCCCCACCCTCACAGGGAGGAATTCCTTCCCGATATCCCATCCAATGCTGCTCTCTTGCAGTGGGAAGCCATTCTGCCTTGTCCTGTCACTCCAAGCTCTTGTAAATAGCCTCTCTCCATCTTTCCCCATCTCTCCACGGACTTTTCTCATGAGAAAATGGAGTTGACCTGTTCCCTAGGTAGAAGCTAAGCAGTGGTGAGTAGTACTTGGGCAAAAAAAGTCGTCTGAGTTACCTGATGTTTGTGGAAGGACCAGAGGGGACATCCCTGACTGTCAGGTGGCCTGGTGATGCTCATGTTGGTTTTCACTTCCATTATTCCTGCAGTCACATTTAATGAAGAGTTCACAAACATCTGATGTCCAGTATAATGCAGGTAGCAGAAATTAATTCAGCTTGGACTGACCACATCATTATTTACATAACTGGTTAATCATGCTAATTTTGTTCCAGCTGTCAGCCATTTGATTGCTTTAAAACTTGGAGCCTTTAAGAAGCCTCAAATCTTGGATCACTGCTGGGAAATGCTGAAGGCCTAATTTGTTACTTCATAAAAATGCTGATAGTCTCTCTTGATACAGAAATCGGTGTTTTGTTTCTTTGGCTGTTTTTTTTTTCCTTTAGAGGGAGAGAGAAATCATTAAATGATAATCAGTTTAGGGGAAATACATTAAAGAGTAGTTATGATGTTCCTGATCTTGCTTTTCTTAGGTCTCGTACGTAGGATGGGGAAATGACTCTGGCTTTTGCTTGGTGTAGAAGAATATAAGTTACTCTAATATCTTTCTTTAATGACTGGTACTCAGGAAGCAACTTCCCAGTCTTCCAGGGCCATATTTGCAGAGTGCTAAAGTGTCCCTTGGGATCTTGCTAATAGAAAATGAAATGTGCCTGGTTTGTAGGAACGCCTGTAATGTTCTTTTCCCACTTTGCCTCACTCTGATCTGTGCGGGGAAAATATCGAAACGTACCAGTATCCTGCTGGCTTAAGTGCTTCAAAGAACAGCAGGTTTTTGTGTGTTTCAGTAGCCTGGCTGCTCATTAAGAAGGCAGGAGACTCCATGGAGGAGAACAACATGAATTGCTGTCCTCTGGAATGAAACCTGCCGCAGCTGATTGTAGGTCTGCTGGTGTTGGTGTGCTCCAGGTTTGGTACAGACTGGGCTGTGCTGAATAACAGACCCTAAAAAATCTGAGTTAATCAGTTTAGGTGGTTGTTACAGGACTGCTTTCCTGTTCTGGCTGGAAAAAGAATTCAGAATGGATGAATGTGAGAGTGAATTCAGAGACTGTGGGCTTCAGGATGGATCTAGAACTCAGTGGCTGTTGGGTTGAATCTCTCGGTGAGTGGTGCAGCAGGTAGAAAGCTGCAGGAAAACTGGTATTTGTTTATCATTTTACAAATAACAGTTTTGTCTCTGGTTTCCAAATTTGGGATTTGCTTGATTTTGTGATGCTGCTTCAAGCCATTGATAAAGGCAAAGTAGTTGGGTCAGAAAGTTCTTTGGTGGTTTCTGTAGGTAACCAATGGTTGTAAGCAGAGTTTAAGGGGAGTGAGAGTAGCTTAAGTTACCAAGGTTGGGTTCTATGTAAATATCTAATAGTGGAGTTTGTATAAATGATGATGCTAATTAGAAAATCAGTATAAAAGTACTTTGTTGGTTGCACTGACGCTGAAGATATTTACAGAATTCCGTTTGTAATTCACTATTGTGCCTTTTTATATGGAAATATAACTTTGAGTTATTATGCTAATGAGATGCTTTTCTTCTGTATAGATAATTTTCCGCTCATTTTTTTCTGGTATTGTTGCAAAAATGGAACTTAAATTGATCTCAGAGCCAATTCCCTGTGTTGCAGTAATTGTTAATAGTGTGTCTGTCTGTCACCCAGGGCTGTTAACATAAATGCCTCTAACTGGTGCCTCGAGCTTGTGTTCAAGGTCAGGCCTGGGCTGTTCATGCCTCCTGTGCCTTGGCTTGCAAAATCCAGCTCTGTGCAGGTGGGGAAAACAGGAACTCAGGCATGGACAGGTCCCCACTGGCAGTGGGAGTGCAGCTGGCTCTGCTCTGGGGCTGGGTAAAACCAGTCCCAGCCCAGGCCTGGGTGCAGCTCTACCTTGGAGGCTCCCCTTATCAGTGTTTTATGGTGGAGGTGGCTGGGGGAAGTTTTAAGGAATCTCACACACTCTCTGTTTTGTTGTCCTGATCCATACAAATTGTTTTCAAGGAATAGTTTTCCTTCTGCCATCAGGAGTGGAGCTCCCTGAGCTGTCTCAAGTAATTAGCTGAAATCTGTGCATGAGACCTCTGCAGTTTCCTTCCACAGTGTTCCTGCTCCTGCCTTTCCTCCCAGAGCTGGTTTAGCCATGTTGTCTGCAGTGCCTGAGCCTTGTTGTGTCACCACATAAGAAATACTAAATGGTCATGAGGTCCAGGAGAGTTTGGAGGGTGACCCAGACAGGAGAAGGCCTCTGTGCTGCTTCTGCAGCCTTGGGACAGACCTGCTCTTTCAGGCTTATCTGTTTCTCAGAATGCAGCACTCAGTGAACAATACTTGAATAAATTAAGTAAGACTTTTTATTTTGAAAGTTTAAAGCTGTTTATTAGTTTCAAACCATGCCAGACACTTTAGCTAGGGATGGTTTATGTCCACCCTACAAAACAGAAATCTGAAGGCTCCCTTGTTTGCTTTTCAGTGTTGCAGGAGTTATGGCCAATTTTGGGGGCTGAATTTTTAGAACTGCCTTCTTAAAATACATGGTGGAGTCTGGGGGTCATGGCTGAAATTCTGCAGCCAGACACTGATTTAATCTCTCTCCAGTATAACCTCATAGAGACTTCCCTGCCCTTCTGGAGATGTCACTTACATAATGTGATGGCTTCTAAAATCAACATGGGAGTTTTCATTATTTAAAAGCAGAAACCCAGGCAGAGCAAGCTCCCTACTTCTGTTTGTTGGGTTTGAGTTTTGCCATCCATAAATGCTGCAACACCCATTGTAGCCCGGCTAGGGAAAAATACCAGCACGGGTGACAAGGTACTAATGATGTCTGGGATGTTCTTTTACATTTTTGTCTTTATTCTCCCAAATCATATTAATCTCTAGACTTAACATCAATTTAGTAGTTTCTGAACCTTTGCAAGGGCAATAGTCTTTTCAGAGCTTTGCTAGAACAAAGACATTTTAAGAATCTTAATAGAGAATCGTATAATCTTATTACAACTGCTCCTGTTTAAATCACTTCCTTGTACGTAAATAACAATCTGTCACCAGCTATTTCTTGATTGTAGTTTTTGTCAGTTGCAATTTATCCCCCTCCCTGGTTTGGTTTTACTTTTTTTTCCCCTCCTGATTGTGCAACCCTTGGGTTGGCAAAGTTCCTTCTTTCTCACACAGTTCTTCTGAGTCCACTGGGAGTAATCGCATGAGTAAATTGCTCACTGGTGGAAGGGTTGTGTGGTTCACAAGTAAAACCTTTGTGGGACAAACCCCACTAAAACAACTGGTACAGACAGTTCTGATATTTCTCAGGGAGAGACAAAGCGAAGTATTTTTAAAGGTAACTTCCTCCCCTGAGATGGCAGCACAAAAGAATCCTTCAGACATCTTTCCCTGTAGGTAGGAATTCTGCTCCCAGGAGGTTCCTCCTGTGTTGCTGACTGGGTGAGCAGACCCCAAGCATTACCTTAGTTTTGTCATTCTGATTTTTATTTCTTTCTTTCTTTTTAGTGATGTGGATTTCTTCAGCCAAATAAGTTGACCCAATTGCTGCTGAAGCTGCTTTCTACTGACTTTCAGCTCTGTTTGGACAGGGATGAGGCTTGTGACAACAGCAGTAAGGCAGAGATGTTTGCTCTAACCTATGAAATCAGCCAGAATTGAAGATCATTAATTAATCCTTATGCTGCAGTTCTGTTTAGAGTTGTTTTAACATGCCTGTTCTCTGGTGGCTGGTCAAGCACAGTGTGCTCTGCCACGTGGTGTACGTAAAGGAAAGCACTTCAATTGTTACTTGAAAAACAGAACTTGAATATTTTTAATTATTCACTTAACTAACTAATCAGGGAAATTCCCTCCCATTTTGTGACATGGCTGGAATGTGACTGGTAATGTCTGCTTAGAGATTCCTGATTATGCATTACCCTCAATATTCAGATCCAGGAAATATTTAGTGCATCTTTAAAATGCCCCTGCCCATGTATTTAATTATTTGATAAAAACCTCTTTCTCTAATGACCATTTGAAAGCATAAACTCTCTGCTGTTGTGTTATCTAATGAAATATTTGCTTTCTGAGCCCATCCTGCCTTATTGCAGGGGTTTGATTGCTTCTTGCAGTGTTCTGCTGCTTGCAGTGATTTTTTTTAAGGATGGAATGCTTATTACCTATGAGAAGTGTTACTATATTTTGCTGCTGTTGTTGAGCAGAGTTCATGAAGTTAAACTTTGTCTACCAATTTAGAAGAGTTTCTCAGAAAGTCAAGATAATGCTTCTGTTGGAATGTTTTTAGATAAACAGCATAGGTGACACTGACTACTTCTTAGGAGAATGCAAATGCAGATTGGAAATCAATGTTTAATACTGTAATCTTTTGAGAATCTACCATTTCTGTATATTTTCAAGGCAGAAATTTCTACCTGCTGCTCAGAAGAACAGTATGACTGCCCTTGCACTGGACTATGATTGAGCAGCCCATGTTTTTTCATACTTTGTCAGCAAAGCAGCTGCTTTCTGGAGATTTTATTGGTACATGGGTGACTCCTCTGAAAGATATTTATGTTTGTATGTTTACTGGTTCTCTTGGGAAGCTTTAATAAGGAAGTAAAATACAGGAATGTTTTTAATTGGTTTGACTTGGCTTTCAGAATTCTTGTAGAGAAGCTGAGGTATAAAAGCTTGAGTCCAGCAAAATCACTTTTAAACTGGTTTATTGCAGAGAAGCACTGAGGTATATCATCAAAGGATTTTTAGTCTGCAAAACTGCCTAAATGTTGTGTTTAAAATTTACAAATCGCTGACCCCTTTGTGAGACACTGAGACAGACTGACATGTCTGGCTCTTTTTTACGTTTGACTACCTAGTGAATAATCTCTTTTTGCCTGGCCTGCTGCTTTAAACACACTGAGTGCTGCAATTGCCATTTTGGTGTCTGTCTGCCAACCAATAGTGTCTGTGTATATTTAATTTCATAATAATACAACCATAGGATGCCTCCAAGAGTATTTACATCGGCTTTAAAAGTCAGGATATGTTGTATGGCTGGAGACTTGAAATTTTAGGAATTTCTCTGCGTAGTGGGAACTTTGCTGAAATGCTGAGGAGTGGAGAACAGCAGGAGAGTTTTGTTGGTTATCTTTATTATTCTGTTTTTCATTTGCTTTATGAGGGGGATTCTGTTCTGCAGGGATGGTCTGGATCAAGCAAAGTGTGAGCACATCCTTCCCTTTGGAGGTGGGAGGGACCTGTTGATCTGGGGCTGCCTGGGATCCATGGTTTTTAGTGCTGTTGGCTTTCCAGGTGTGAGTGCAGGAAACATGCTCCAACATCCTGAATGCAGGAACACTTTTGTTATGTATGCTCTGTGCAAAATTGTGTCTGGATGCCTTGGCTTACAGCCAGGGTTTTAATCTCTTCTTTTTTATGTCAGCTTGGGTAGTGTATATAATACTATAGTGCCTTTTCCTGTCCCTGGAAATGGTGATTTCTAGTTTTATTTTAAGAAGGGGTTTCTTTTTCTTACTCAGAAGAAAAATAAACTTTAAAGGAGGAGGAAAGTCTGTTCGGGTTTTTTTTCTTTTTCATTTCTTATTGTAGTTTATGCTTTATAGAAATGCCTGAAATGTGCTGTCAAAGCTCTGTCTCTTGTCTCACAAATTCAAAACTTAGAAATGGGGCAGAGCAAGGTGGGGAGGGGTCTCACAAGGAGTGAGAGAAGGGGAGAATGAAGAACACCCTGAGTGCCCATCAAACATATGAAATGGATGTGCCTTTAGATGCCACAAGGCTTATTCTTCCATCCAGCTTGACTAGTCTTTTGTCAGAACTCCTATTTTAACAATTTAAATAAAATACGGTGACTTTGGCATTTTCTCCTTCATGGGAAAGCAGAGTAAAAGAGAATTAAGCCCCGCCTGCCGCTTCCATGCTAAACAGATGCAAATCAGAGCCCCCTCCTGCCAGTTGCATCTTCTCTCCTTAAGGGTTTCATTGTTTTGATGAAAGCTGTTCTGGTGCCAACTCCCAGCCCAGAGGGCAGGTGAGAGGAATTAAAAAAATCCCAGATTCCAGCTCGGTGATTAACATATCTTTTGGAGCTTGTAATGTCATCCTTGCACACAAAACAAAGTCGCAGCAGCTTCACAGAGCAGAGGTTTGTCAGAAAGGCAAACATCAAAGTGGCAAGAAGAGAGGAGTTTATTTAAAATATAGCAGAAAGACTTAGAACATTCATGCTAACCTATGAGAGCTATTAAAAATTAAAAAAAAGCCTTTGAAGCCAAGCATTAAAGATTTAATAGTATTAATTGAATTAAGCCGTGGGAGTTGAGGATATGTAGACACATGTGTGAGTGTATGTGCTCTGAGACATCATCTGTGTTAAGGCAGCAAATGTACTGAGAGTTGAAGTAACTTTGCTTGCTTTATAAGGGCTACCTTAACAAAACCCTCTTTATTCTTGGGGTTAATTAGAGATACCATTACAACTGAGAGTGTAAACACAAGGGAGGGACTTAGAGAGATGGAAGACTGCAGAGCCCACCAGCCTTGGCGTCCCTGGGCAAGGCAAAGCTGGCAAAGTAGTTTCCAATCTACATTTAAGGATAATTTTGTTTATATCATTAAGGCCTATTTTTTTTTCAAGAATAAATTCCTTTTCCTTTGTTATGAGAACAGTAATTTAATACTGTTGTACTCCAGCCACAGGTAAGGTCTTTTTTTTTTTTTTTTTTTTTTTTTTTAGCTAAACTTACATGTTGCTTGATAATTACTTCTTTTAAGTCTGGTGGACTTTGGTAGCTTTTAGCTTTTCTTATGTATAGAACTTTTACTGTTAGGAAAACTTCTTGCTGGAGGAAGAAGTTTATCCCTCCATAGCTCTGTAAATAGACACAAAAATAAAATCACAGTCCAGTGTGTGGCATTAATGATCGCAGTAACCTGATGTTGAGGGACTTTTGTTGTTTATTTTTTTTCTTTGCAAATTAAAAATTCAATTTAAGGCTTAACCTATTTGCCACATAGATTAAAAAGCAGAGAAAACCCAAATCCTTGTGTCATTTATAGAAATAGCATTGAAAGCTCCTTGCAAGCCTGCAGGTGGCTTGGCAAAGGAGGGAGATGTCCAGGGGGAGCAACTCCAGGCAGGATTTGATGGCTGTGGGAATACTGGTGTGGAGAGGCACCACCAACCCCATCAAGAGGGATAACAGAGCTGGAGGGCATCTCAATACATTCATTTTTCTTTCTTCAGAAAGGTGGCTGCTGGCAGTGTGAGGAGGGTTGTGTGAGCCCTTCCTGCTGCAGATGTAGTTACTAAATGATTCAGCACGATGCTGTGCCCACGGATTGGAGCAATATTGATGAATTCATTACTGCTCTCTGATGGATGTTAATGGGCTAGAATTTCTTCTGTGCATTTGGACTAGGTGGAAAGCTCTTGACAAAATGAGAAAATGGAGTGGGTGAGTTTTTAAGCCACTTTCGTGTTCTGCTTCTAAATCTAATGAGAGAATGTTTTTAATGACTTGCATGAAAACAGTGGTCAAAACAATAATCACCAGGCAGAGACAGCAGGCAGCTCTGGGAGGGACAGGGAGGAGCAGTGCTACACAAGGGATTTATTGCTTTTTGTTTAATATATCCCAAGCCGTAATCAGCTGCTTTGAAAACAGAGATAGGTATTGCCTTCTCCATGTGGATTCCTCAGGAGATATCTGGAGTCCCAAGGACAGGAGCAGAGTTGCTGCTTGCAGGGTATCAAAGCTAAGGGGGTAGAACATGTTCTCTGCAAGAGCTGACTGCAAGAAAATGACCTTTTAATGATGGAACAGGCACAGATGCTTTTGAGTAACAAGTCTTTGTCATCCTCTTTGAAAAGAACAAGCTGCCTCCCACTCAAATAATTTTCCGTCTAAATATCCAGAATAGATAAAAGAGTAGGTAGAATTTTACTGCTGGAGGATGGATTCAGAAAACTTGAGGAATTGTTCTGCTGACAGCTGAAAATTTCTGTATATCTGCATAGGAGAATGTGGGATTCACTGGCATCTTCAAACCAGGTTTTTTTTCCCTAATTCCTCAAAAATCAACGAAATAATAATAAAATAATAACAAACCTAAGCATTGGTGAACAAGGATGATCTTATTTGTGCCTGAATGAAGGAATTGGAAAGTTTCAAGCAGCAAAATGAGGCGAAATCCTTGTGTCAAATGTGCTGATTTAAAAAAAATATATTTTAGTGATTCACTTCCATCAAAGCTGAACTTAAAAATATAGCTCAGAATCAGGAACTGGGGCAGCACAGAAATTGACCAAAGTGACTTATTTTTATATTACTCAACATTCCTGAGTTCTATTTCCTGGTAACCAGAATCCAGTGTAAATCCAGGTTGCTGGTGGCACAGCTGGGACCTCTCCTCTGGAATTGCTCCTGGCAGAGTGATGGTGCTGGACATGTTAGACAGGTCTGATAGGAAGAGGGGGAAGAGGTGGGTTGATTTGGGAAAGATTTTGGAAACTGTGGTGTGTACAGTATGAAAAGATAGGAGATATGGAGGAGTCAGAGGGAAAGCTGCATATTTGGTGTTGTAGGACAGAGCTAAAATCTGTGGGAAAAGGGCTTAGATTTTATGAAGTTTGGTAATTTTGAGAGTGAAGGACCAAATTTCCTTCTTCTCCATGGCTGTCTTCAACATGGAATTACTGTTATTAGGCAGGAAAAGGAGATTTCCCAGACCCCCTGTTTACAGTCCTTACACAGTCACCTGCTGAAGCAAGTCCCAAATCTAAACCATCGTCTTCAACTTCACCACCAGTTTGAGCTTCCCAGGTGCAGCTTTGCCTGGCGAGCTGTAACTGGAGACTGCTGTTGAAATGGCTGGTGCTCCCCTTATTTGGGCTGTTCTTTCAAGTAATTAGAGTGACCTTGGGATTAATTGGTTGGGTGATGTGATCTGTGAGCAGCCCCAGCTCTGCCTGTCCTGCTGGCCTCCCCTGGTGTGTGGGATCAGGTCACGTTCCACCTGGCGATCTGGTGTGAGGCAGAGTGCCGCGGGCAGGAGCTGGGCTCTGCCTTCTGAGAATCCCATCCTCAGTTGTTCTCTGAGCCCCACTGCTGGGCAGCACATCCTGCTGTGGAGCCCTGGGCTTTGGCCAGAACATTCCTCCAGCGAGGGGCAGGGAGGATTTTGGGATGTGTTTTCTGCTTTGCAGTCTTACAGCAACTCTGTCACGGAATCCCAGAATGGGGTGGGTTGAAGGGACCTTAAAGCTCGTCCTGTTCCACCTGCTGCCACGGGCAGGGTCACCTTCCACATTCCCAGGTGGCTCAAAGACCCATCCAACCTGGCCTTGGACACTTCCCGAGGTGGGGCAGCCACAGCTTTTCCAGGCAACCTGAGCCAGATCCTCACAGGGAAGGATTTTCTCCTAAAGCCCAGTCTCAGGAGTACACAGCTCATGTACCTGAATTTCTGAGGGTTAAAGCTATCTGATGTTGCTACCAGCTCTGATATTTGAATTAATACATTGTGTTGATGTTTCAAGATGATTGTGCAAATCTGGTGGCTGTGATGGAAGGCACTTGAAATTTTATGCCATGAATGGGCATTGAGGAATGTAAGCAGGATATTAAATCAATCTCTGTTTTCTCTGAAGGTCTGTAGTTTGTTTTTTGGAAAAAAACAGTGTTTGGATGTATGGACAGGTATTTTTTGGCATCTTGTACTTCTTCTGGAACAATCCTTTTCCTTAGAAATTCATGTAATAAAATAACAGCAGTAATCTTTCAGTTTCTACCAGTAGAAACATGGAGACTTAAACTGTTTTTCCCCCCTAATCTTTGTCATTTGCCTCTGGCCTACTGAGGGTATTAATGTGGTTTCATGTCTGTGGTGTGTAGGAAGATGGGAGAAACTGCACTTGGTGATGTCTGCTTCATATTAATAAAAGTGCAAAATGAATTCAGTTAATGAAATCATCGGGTAATTTTAAGTAGCAGGTATCTTCCCAAAACACATTCCCAAAATATGGAGTCTGATACGTGAGCACACATCTTGATGAATATGAATTTAAAAATTGCAGTTCTCGAGGAAAACACTGGTGCTTAAAGAAGGGAGCTGACATTTTGTGGTCTTATATTTTTTGCAGTTCTTCCTATGTTCAGGTTGATCTGTGAGGACCTGAGCAGGTGCCTGTCACCCCATAACAGCCTAAGTGACAAGGCTGAACTTTTCTAATTAGTAAGAAATTCTAGGACACATTATCTGGCAAGAATATTGGATATCCTCTTCCCTTCCAGAAGGAAAATATGAGAGAAATGTCTCCTACTTTCCTTACTTCAGTTGAAAACACTGTTCAGGTATACTTGGTAAGCTGAATTTATTTCAGATTGTTACCTTTCAGTCAAAGCACACATTGGGTGATTATTTTTCCTACTCAGTTTGTGAGAAAACAGATAAAATGCTTTCATTGAAGCAGGTAATCCCCAGAGAACAAATTCCTTTGGGGAGTTTGGGGAGGTATTTTCATTGCCCTGTTGGATTAATTTGCATTGGGAATTTTTGGTTCAGTGAGTAACGGCCTGACCTCATACTGGTCTGTAGTTCTGCAATATTCTGATATTCACTGCACACCTGGTACTTGCTGTATGAAGAATCAGCTGAGATGTGCCCACAGTGCAGGTGGCACTGTGGGTGACGCTTGACCTGGCCATAGAAGGAGGAATGTGTTATTTTTAAAGAGCTGTTGTCAAAGCTCATAATCCTAAAATTAGATCCCGGTGCAGGTCAGATTTGGATTGGTAGCAGTGATCTGCAGGTCTGGCAGAGCTGTCCCCTCTCCCAGCCCTTCAGAGAACATTTGCAGCCATTCTGTCAATAATTCCAGCTGCAAGTGGAGCTGGGGATGACAGAGCCCCGGCACTGGTGGCTTGGCAGGTCTCAAAAGAGCATGGCCAGGTGGTGCTGCTGTGTGAGGCAGGCTGGAGATCTGCTCCTCACCCCACTCCCGTGCATGCTGAGAAATGCGTTCCCCATGGAGCTCAAATCCTGGGAATTTAAGGAGACAAGGCGTAAGAAAAGGTGGTGTGGAGAAAACTGAACCAGATTTGTGTCCAGAAATCTCTTTTACAGCTAGAAGTCTGCTCAAGCTGGAGTTACTTTCCCTCAGTGAGGCTGAGACACGACTGTAAAATCAGTGCAGAATTGAACCTTGGCAGGCGTGCATATGCATAAATTTGAAGGAGAATTATCTTTCAGCATTAACTCTTTAAATAAAGAAATAATTTGGCCACCTGCTGTCTGTGAAAGCTGACCTTGTTCTCTCATTTGTAAAAGGGAGAGGAAAGCTTCCAAAACTTTAGATTTTGAACCATTTCCTCTCCTCAGAAATTACACTGAAGAAGACAAGCATTTAAGCTGTGAAAAATGGAAATGAAACCTTTCCTCTGGAGTTAACCCTGTTCTCCAAACACTTTGCCAATCTGTATTTGTAACTCGTTTCCTAAATAATTTTGAAGGTTGAGGAAGGGTATTGATGGGAATTTCAAGCTCTTCATTTTGCTGTTTTATTCCCATGAATTGCTGTTTTCTCCGCTGTACAATAACGAAAGGGAGCTAATAAGTGTTCTGCTTGTTGGCTTTTATGTGTCATGCCAAATGTCTTCTCTTCTCTTAGTCCTCTCCTCCAAGTGGCCACGATGCATAGTTGCCCCTTTTCCTGTTTGGTTTTGGGAACAGTGTTTGGATTGCAGATGAATATTGTATCATAGGCAGGGTAATGATACCCTCTGGTCAGCCAGTTGTTCTCTGAGACTAATCTATGAAAAGAGGAAAAAAAATCAGAAAGAAAATAGGTTAAGTTTGAAAATCTGTCTACCAATGTGTATTTAGTATAAGAAAAAATGCCTTTTTTTCTGCATTTAATTATTGATTTTTATATAAAGTTTTGTGCTCAGGTTTGGTTGGTTTTTTTTTGTTTTTTTTTTAATTTTTGAGCCATTTGTGGAAAACGAGACTTTCTAAAACACAGGGGGCTTGGATTTACACACAGAATAGGCTGTCCCAAGAAAACCAGGATGGGAATGTAGTGTCAGGCAATGGGAATCCTTTTTCTTTGCCATAAATAGGAGCTGACTGCTTGTTGGGATTGAGGTTGTGTCTGCAAGTGTGGTGTTGGTGTCTGTCTGTCTGGGGGAGCTTCTTCCTCAGTCAGCACCTGGCAGCACCTTCTCTGAGCCTGATCCTTTGCAGATTGGCAAGAATTCCCTGGTTTATCCTGGAACACAGGTCCCTGAGGACCACGTACCTCTGTCATTGCAGCCTGATAGCAAGGAGAGCAGATCTCTGGGGGTGTGTATCCCCTCCTGGGAGGAGAGGCAGGAAGGCAGGGATATTTTTGTGTAGATTGGTTTCTGTAGATTCAGATCACAGACTGACTGAATTAACTATTTTCCAAACCTCACTTTTCATGCATGTGACTTACAGTAAATGTCTATTCTAAGGATATATGTTGTCTGTAATACTGTTAATTAAAATATTATGCAAATGTCTGGTGAACTCATGTTTAATGTTAATTTTCATACTTGCTATTAAAGGCTTTTCGTATATTTCTGGTGCATAGTTGAACTATGTAGATCTTTACCTTCAGGCTGATATGAAGGGCATTTTATCAGTGCAGACAAATCCTGGTTGGAGTTTTACATTCCAGAGGTGTGAATGGATTCTGCTGAAAGCCTGTCTATAGGTGGATTTGTGTGGCTGTTTTCTGTGAACTGAGTTTATGAAGGACTTTGTGGCTTGGCCTTGGTTCTGTGTTAGTCTCAGCAAGTTAAAGATGTTTCCTCATGCAGATTTCATTGACTGAGCTTAATCTCTTGTGAGAGAGATGAGAAGTTCAGTTAAGAATTCCTTCTGTCTGCACATTGTATGTAGAAAAGTACCATGAGAATTCATTATTTGTTGAATGAAACTGTTGGAATAAAGAAAAGGGGATGGAGTGTTTCCCTCCAGGTTATCCTTGGTAACACAGGTAAGCTTCACCTCCTTGTCTGCAGATCTGTTTGCTTTTCTATTTGAAGATGTCAAAATACTTAAAAATCAGAGAAAATACCTCGTAGGGACCAAGAAAGAAAATGAGAAAGTCTTCCCAGGACTAAAATTTAACTTCACAAAAATCTGCTCAAGCTTTTTTCCTGCTAACCAGAAACAGCTCTAATCAACTGGTCTCACTTTCTGCTTTCTTTGCAACTCTGCTGTTAAAAATGCAAACTCACATTTTTGCTGAAGTTGCAAGTGCATTGTGCTTCCTTGTGGTTTGTTGTGAGACGTTAATTCACTGAGGTCTCTGGAAAAAAAAATAACTTTCTGTCTAAGAATTTAATCATGTTAGAAATGGTTCCTTACTTTTATGCAGTCGGGATGTTTGGCTTTTTGATCTCTTTCATGGTAAAAGAGGCTGTTGTGGTGCTTCAAGACTTGGAACAACCCAGGAAAAGGCTTCCATTATGTGGGGAGGGAGCAGAATGTATAAAGCAGGTACCAAAGGCTTACAGGGCTCTTGGTGAGGGCCAGTCCCACTGCCAAGGCAGGACCTTGAATATTGGTACAGCTGTGTTGCTGAGGGGAGCAACAGCTCACACAGCTTTGCACTCTTGTCATCTTCAGTGCTTTTAATAGGGTAAAATGAAGTTTAGAGTAAGTTGTCTGTAGTGGGTTTTGAGTGAAGATGAAAACATGTCCATCAAGAAAAGGAAAAAACAAACGTTAATGTTTCTCTCATTAAAGGCCTTGATTTTCAGGACTCTTAAGGTATGAAAGTGAAGAATCACTCAGTGTTGATGGATTGATGGGTTTTGAGTCTATTACAGAGCAACAAATGAAATATTTAATTTCCTGAAGGAGTGTAAATTGCTGGTTTCTCTTAATCCAGTGTGTTCTCTCCTGTGTTTGCTCTGGGGTTGTTTTTCTGAAGCTCTACTTCAGACTTAGAAAAGGTTCCAATTTGGGATTCTTCCTTTGGTTTCTTCAAACCCAGGTGCCTGCTTTCCTAGTGGATGTAATTGGGAGGGAATGAAGGCTCTTTTCTATCAGGTTTTTTGGACCTTGACAGCTTTGTGTTGCATTTAATCAGCCCCAAAAGTGAGCCAGGGTTGGGTTGTTCTTCCTTGTCTTGCAATCTGCAGCAAAGTTTAGGAGACTTAAAAGTTGAGTATTTTTCCTGCGCCGTTGTGTAAAACTGGCTGGATTCAGTGCAAGAGAGAAAGAAGCAGCATTGTGTTGTGAGGGTGGTTAATTCTTCAGGGATTTGCGTGTGAAGTATTAAAACAATTTTTTCAAAAGCTTGTGAAGTTGTAAAGTAATAAAACTTGTCTTTGGCTGGGGAGTTACACACAGGTGAGACACTTGCTCCTGTAGTGTATGTGTAGAAATCTTTGGGGAAGGCCTCTCATCCCTGGCCTTGAAAGAAATAAAACTCTCATAAGGCAAGATTGTTTTTCATAGATTTGTAGTGGGTTAAAAGACAGGAAACAGGGTTAGGAGTAAATGTTGGTTCTCACAGGGAAGGGCTCTTCCCAGCCAAGTGTCCTGCTAGAGATCAGTGCTCTTGCAAATACTTCCTTTTGCACACTGTCCCTAAATAACAAGGTGGCCAAATTGAAGCAAATTAGTCAAATTTGAAATTAATCTTGAATTGAAAGGAATGATGAAAAATTGAGACCTGCTGAGGGACAAAGTGGAAGGTGAAATGTGCAGTAGAAGTGCAGCTCCCAAGAGTGACATGGAATTTTAGGAAGTATTTAGTAAATGGGGAAAGGTAAGCAGTGAATGACAATGTTGTGATACAAACTTTTGTTGCTGCCAAATCTGAAATGCAGAGTGATGGGAACTGTGTGTATCCTAAGAAATGGGAGTGTAATCCCATCTGTGCATGGAAAAGACCACAGGGATGGTGGAGGTACAGAGAAGCTTCTAAGTAGCCTGAATTTCAGGAGACCTCAGCTCAGAAGGAGTTGGCCAATTCCTGTAAAACCATGAGGGACACAAGCAAGCTCAAGGTGATGTGCTCTTTCTTAGAAAACTGAAGGAGTTGCTAGTTCAGCGTGGTCACTGTGCCATACATTGTGCTTTTTCTATTTAATTTTTATTGTTGCCTCAACTTCTTCTGCAAGTCACACATTAGAGAGTGCTCACAGGGGCAGGTGAGCCAACAGATCTGGGCAATGTAAACTTCCAGAGGGGAGGAGCAGTCATGGAATGTTTATGTAGGATCAAGATTTTTGAACTTAGGGGTTTGTAACACCCAGAACTTAAAATGTCCCAGGAGATGCCCCTTTTTCTTCCTGTTGCTGTGAGCCATCTGCCACCAGATGGACACTGTCCTACAGCTGGTTCTAAATATTGGGGAGAACACCCAGGGATGCAGTTTACCTGAAGTTCAGTGATGATCACATTCAAAGTTAATCTTCCATTATGTCCTAAGAGGTTTTTATTCTGCCAAAAATCAACTTTAGTGGAAGAAGAGAAAATAAAAAAAACTCATTGGGTGTGTTCTGTAGTAATTTAACATGCCCAGAAAGGTTTCTGAGGAAGGGAGTATGTCTTTATGCTAAAAAAAGTCATTATAGACCTGTGTTTGCTCTGAATTCTGCTTTCATTCCAAATGGCACTGTAGTAATTTGAAGAATGATAACAATGTCAGGCTTGAACTGTGTGCTTTTCTTGTCTCCAGTGTCTCTGTAAGGGATGGGGTTGGTTCTTGGAAGTGTTTGGAGGAACATTATTAAAAGACATCTGGAATGGGCATCCCTGTGAATGTGGCCAGTTCAGTTCCAGAGTTCCTGCTCAGTGTTTGTGCAACTGGTGACTCTCAGGGCTGTTCTGTGTTAATGTGATGGCAAATCTGCCAGTTTGCTCAAGTAATTTATTCCAAAGCTTAATAGGCCTCTGTTTACTTGAAACAGTGACCTTAACTAAAGAACTGACACAGCTTTCCAGCTCCACAGCTTGTCCTTGGCTTTTCTTGCCAATCATTTTGGCTTTACAATTCCATTCTCATATAATTAAAAATTCTTCTGTGCTATGTGAAAGACACACAGAGCAGAAACCGTGGATCTGATGAGTGTTGTCAAATGCACAAAGTAAATGCATTTGGGGAAAAAAACCCCCTCCTTCTAATCTGCTTATCATAAAAGGTCACCTTGAATTGGAGTGTGTTGGGCCACAGGATCTCTGCCCTGAGACTGAGAGTGCTTTAAACTTAGCCAGGATTTCAGAAATTGCTTGGTTGGTTTTTAGGAAGTTTGCTCGTTCTCTCTGGATGCAGGTTCCTACTGTTAGAGGGATGCAAGTAGCTGCTGAACATGGAATTTCTCATGTGGTTTCATCTGAGCTCTGTAATTTCTGTAATTAAAAATTCTAGGTAGGTTTTACTTTGGAAACTACGTCTCCAGATTTGACTTCATTTCTGGTTTGCTTTTAAAATTTTGCCTTTGTATCAGCATGATTGGCATCTTGCTTTTGTGTTGCTCAGCACTGCAGGTTTTTAATCTTAAATGTTTAATGTGACTCGTGAGTAGAACAAGTTGTTTTCAAAATCAGAAGAAATTCAAGGAGGAAAAAATTAATCTCAGAAAATTTCTCCCAGGTGTGTGTGGCTTGCTTGGCTGTGCAGGAATGATCAGACCCAACTAACCTGCTTTGTTTTCTTTCCTTGCTCAGGTCATGATTTTAATTTTCTCGTGTCATTCTCTTGAGGAGAGGAAATGATTGTAGTGGAACGTGTTACAGATAAGCCACTGATACGGAGCCTTCGCAGTTCAGAAACGTTCCTAGAAGAGCAAATTTAGCCCTTTGCTGTTTGTGTTCTGGAATCTGTCTTGGTAAAAAGGGAAATAAAAATGACGACTTCTATCAGACGGCAGATGAAGAACATTGTGAACAATTACTCAGAGGCCGAAATAAAAGTTCGGGAAGCGACCTCGAATGACCCCTGGGGTCCTTCCAGTTCGTTAATGACTGAAATAGCAGATCTGACCTACAATGTTGTGGCCTTCTCTGAAATTATGAGCATGATCTGGAAACGACTGAATGACCATGGCAAGAACTGGCGACACGTGTACAAGGCCCTCACTCTCTTAGATTACCTGATTAAAACTGGGTCTGAGAGGGTGGCCCAACAGTGTAAAGAGAATATTTTTGCTATCCAGACATTGAAAGATTTTCAGTACATTGATCGAGATGGGAAAGACCAGGGCATCAACGTGAGGGAGAAATCCAAGCAGCTGGTGTCCCTCCTGAAGGATGACGAGCGCCTCAAGACAGAGAGGGCCCAAGCCCTGAAGACCAAAGAACGCATGGCTCAGGTGGCCACTGGGGTGGGCAGCAACCAGATCACCTTTGGCCGAGGCTCCAGTCAGCCCAACCTATCCACCAGCTACTCGGAGCAGGAGTATGGAAAGTCTGGAGGATCCCCAGCATCCTACCATGGCTGTAAGTCCAGGCAAACACATCCCAAAGGGTTATCCCTTTTCTTTGGAGAGTTGCTGTTGGAGGTGGGAGTGAATGGTGCCTTTGGGAGAGTGGAAATGCTGCCTGCGAGGGGCTGGGATTTGGGATCTCTGTGGATCTGCTCCATGGTATTGATGTTTCTTCAGATGCCTGGTTAAATATTTGCTTTGGAGAGGATGTGTGTGGTGACAGAAATCGATTTAAAAGCCCTTGTTTACTGTTAGTTCCCAAAGGTAGCATTGCCAGGCTGCTCTTGTGAGCGTGTTCCAGTGTTTGATGTGATGGGGTTTTTCTGTTTGTTTCTGGTTTTACAAGGAGTGCTTGAAAATGTGTTCAGTATGGAATCATAGGATGATTTGGGTTGGGAGGGAATTTAAAACTCATCTCACTCCACCCCCCTGCCACAGGCAGGGACACCTTCCACTATCCCAGGCTGCTCCAAGTCCCGTCCAACTTGGCCTTGAATTAAGAATAAAGAAGAAAACAGAATATTTCCTGGATCATTTTGCTATTTTATGCTGCTCCTATTGTACTTCCACAACAATGCTGCTGTTTAATTTCCTTTATTGCTTACTCAGCAGTCCTTGGAGGAGGAATGCTTTGAATCTGTATTTAAATATTTACATTCTCAGTATTTGGTGTGTGAGTGTCTGTACTAAATACTGTACTTCATTCTTAAAAAATTAGTACAGTGATGTGGGAAGAACAAATTCTTTCCACCACTGCTGGGGGGGACTCCCTGTCATGTTAGGAAGAGGCCTGATTTGGCACTAAATCCTCCTTAATGTAAGTAATGATCTGATGAAAGCTGCTTTGGCTGGAATGTCAGTGGTTGTGGTCTAATTCTGAAGGAAAATCTTTTCTTTAAATGAATGTTTAGAGTATATGGAGGGCTGTAACTGAGCCAGGGTGGAGAAACCATTGAGTACCAGTTTTAGGAATCTGAAGTTTGTCATGTCCTGAGTCCCAAAGTGCTTCTTAAATCATAAATTCACGAGTGGGGTCAGCCCTGCTGACATTGGCAGGAGATAGCAAAAAAATCAAACCAGGATGGAGAGCATCTCTCTCTGTTTAAAGCTATGGAGGAGCAGGAAAAAATATTTTATTTCCAAAAAGAAATACTTTTAGAATACAGATTACAAAAAATGTGACTGAAAGTTTCCAGGTATGAGAGTTTTTGATCTTGTCTTTTAATTAGTAGTAGGATAACAAACATCTTAATTTTTCTGTAATAATCATATTTCTATCTGTTTGTATTTTCTATATTTATATAGTTTTTCTATAATAACCATGCATGAGCACTGTGAATTTTTAAAGAAAAACTTGTATATTGTTACCTCAGTAATAACATTTTTTCTTTTCAAATCTGTAGATTTTTGTTGACTACAACAAAATTTCTTAATTTAAGGGTAACTTGAAATACTGCTTTTAACTTGGGCTGGTGGGCTGAAATAAGTGACTGAGGTATGCTGAGCACACCTTGGTTTCCAGAGGGCTATTGCTCCACCAGTTGAAACTTTAATTAATGCCTGGAACTATTGTCTGGCTTCTTAAATGCTTCCAGAGGCTCCAAACCATTCCTCACAGCAGGACTGAGCAATGCAGGGTGTGTCCCTGAATTGCTCCTGGGACGCTTTAGGAATTTTGATGGGGGAAGCAGCAAGTTTGGCTGTGCTCTCAGTATTCCAAAGTGGGGATTTACTGGCTGCTCCCACTTCCCTGTTCATCTCCTGTGGCAGGATTGCTTTGGTGATAATGATTCCTTAAGCTTTTTTTTGGTTTTTTTTTTCCCTCACCCTGTAAGAAGCTTTAGAAATCTCAGGCTTTTCCCCCCCCTCAGTTCTTCCTGTGTTCCAACTCTCCTGGACTTTTTTCACTGTGGAATCTGCAAAATCAGGTGGCTGTCAGTTTGTATATTTTGAGGTTTTAATATGTTTCTTGTCTGGTTTAATTGAGTGGAGCACAGCAAACCAGCACCTTCCAGAACAGCTGTGCTAAGTTCTTCTGATTTTGGGAAACTGTGAAGAGCTTTATCCCGGGAAACGAAGGAGTTTCATTAAAATATGAAGTTTAATCTGTTACATAGATGTAGGGTTAGTCTTGTGCCTGCTAAATTTGATGGAAAAGATGCTTTTCAGTATTTAAAGTGAATGAGATTATGTCCATCATGTGTGTTTTTTTTTTTTTTAAATAATACCGTTCTTTTGTGCTGAAAATATGGATTAAGAAAAAAAAATCTGTAAAAGGAATGAAGTTCTTCTTCACTCCTGGGAAATACTCCCCTTAGAACATCCCTAAGATGCTGTTGCTGCTCTGTGTGTTTGGCAGAATTCTCTTTCATTCCTCTGAGCCTTTGAAGAAGAGATCAGAGACATTTAGATTTACCATCGACAGCATGAGATTTGACTCTTAAAAGTGTCCATCCGCCCTCTTTGCGAAGTGTTTAGCATGTCTTCTTACCAGGCAAATAGAAGTAAAGTTTGGGAGAGTGGGAGAGCCTTTTTGCCAGCACCACTACAGGAAATGTTTCACCCCTCAGTGGTTTGCTCTCAGCATGTTTTACTCCTGTTCCTTCTAGACACGATGGGTGGGGGTTGTGGAATTCATTCCCCTTGCTTGAAGAATTTATGTTGGGTTATAAAATCTTGTTTTTAATGCCTTTCTGCAGGAGAAAGAGCTGAAAGAGTTTGGTAGTTCCTCCAGGGAGCAGTAACTTCCAGAGGAGGCTGGATTGGGTGTGAGGGATCTCTCCCCTCTCAGGGACTAAAAGTGCAATTTTGGCTAAGTCGGTGAAGCCTTTTTGGGTCATTTTGTTGAGAATGTTGAATCAGCTGCACTGCACAGACAGCACTGACTGAACTCAAACTCCTGCTCCTCTCCAGCTTCCCAACCTGTATAGGTTTGGATGGGAACAATTGGATTTTTACTTGATGCTGAACCAGAAGGGACTTTCTTTAAGAGTTTCTGTTTTTTGTGTACCACATTTATCCTTTGTGACAAAGTAAAAGCAATATTGATACCCTTTGTAGTGGGAGAGAGTTCAGGATGGAAAAGCATCTCCTGGTTGATGTCCAGTCATCCCTCACTGCTGCTGGCAAAGCACTGGCAAATAAGGATATTTCCCCCTGTTTCCTTGTGAATATTTTCATTTCATCTCTAAAAATCCTTTAGAAACTGTGCAAAATGAAATGGTGCAACTTGATAGTTTTAATAAAATCCTTTCCCCCAAAGCTTTGCCTTAATGACTTTGTTGGCCCTGAAGATCTCTGTGCTTGGATGATTCCAGGGAGTACATTATGGCATATGAATTCTAAAAGTATTTATGGGGTTTTTTTTCTACCCAGTCTCATAACCTGTAAATGGAAGCCAAGAGAGAGACTCAAAAGCAAAAAGCAAAAATAAACCTCCATCTTGTCAGCAATTTCTGACATACTGGGAACAATTGGTTTTATCTTCCACCTTTAAGCCAGGGACAGTTAATATTCAGGTTAGGAGCTGTTAAATATTCCGTGACAAAATGTATAATTTTTATTTATTTTGGAAAATGTGCAAATTCTGTGGAGTTGCATCAAATCTGAGATCAGATTTTATTTAACCTTAAGGAAATGTTCTTGTGTGGTGCTGAAAATAAACCTTCTGGGGAGAGGAAGTGATATAAGATGGATATTTAAAATCTTTTGGAGCAATAGTCCCTCACTCCTAATCTGCCTTTGGGTCTAAATAATTGGTTTTTTGCCTGACATTTGTCACCCAGTTTCAAAAACTTCAGCCTCTTGTTCCTGGCCTTGTTTCATCTCCAGCTGCCAGTGACCACTTAAATAGGATTCTGGATTTATGGCTGCATGGGGAAAAGTAGGATGTTCTTAATTTAGACCCCTTAAGCCTCATCTGGGATGCTGCTTCCAGCCTGGCAAACTCTGGTCGTGTTTTAAAACCAAGTTTACTGAGGCCTTGCTTTTTAAGAGATCCAATCCTGTTATGCCCAAGCTGGGACATCCTGGTGTTATTTTGGGTCGTGCTCACATTCTTCCCTTTGTTCCTGTGCTCCAGGAGGGTTTGGGAAGCAGGGATGGGATGGGATGGATGCCCTGATTTCAGTGACCCAAACACAGCTTGGTGTGACCTGATTTCAGCAGCACTGCCTGAGGTGGGCTCAGCTCAGGTTCATTGTGCTCAGAGCCTGCTGGAGAGCAGATGCAGAAAGATGCACTGGATAAGGCTTTTATGGATCTTGGGAAATGCCAAGTCTTTAACTCGAACCTGTAAAAATTCTGGAAGCAATCTGCTGTAGCTGAATTAATGAGTTTTAATATTTCCAGTGATTATTCATGTTAAATTGACTCGTTATTTAAAACCAGTTTTGTGAAGCCTCAGCAAGTGTGTGTTCACTCATCTGTTTCAGTTTTGTCTCCCCTTTTGCTTGGAGTAGAAAATAATTCAGAGGAATTGCTATTTTGGGTTTGGCACAATAGAAAATTTATAAAATCCAGAATGGTTTGGGTTGGAAGGGACCTTAAAGCTCATCTTGTCCCAACCCCCTGCCATGGGCAAGCACACCTTCCACTATCTCAGGTTGCTCCAGCCTTGAACATTCCAGGGATGGGGCAGCCACAGCTTCTCTGGGCACCCTGGTCCATTCAGAATGCTTCTGTTTTTAGAGGATTTGTTTTTTATTTAATAACAATTTCTTTATTAACCTCTTCCGCATCTCTGCAGGTTGGAACACATCCCTGCTCTTCTATCTTGTCAGGGAATACAGGGAATATCACCCAGCAATGACTCTGGCTGAACAGTGTGGAAGAATCCCGTAGTTTGAGGTGTTGAAAGAATGTGGCAGACTCCTGTCAGATGTCATTTGACAGCTTGATTAAATCCTCTCATCGTACATTTATTTTTCTGGTGCTAAGAGTGAAGGTGGGAGGTGCCACTGGTGTATCCAGACTCCTGTAGTGACACTGAATTATCCAACTGTGTCCATTCCCGTGGGTGTAGCAATCACCTGAGAGGAAAATGCTCTCAACAAAACAAACCTGAAGGATTTGTTGAGTGTTAAATGAATTTCAGAAGTTCTCAGTCTGCTCAGTGCAATCAGAATCCTGCAGGAAGGCTGAGCAGCTCCACCTTGTCACATTCATTGGTGTTATCAGTTCTCTTCTTGTACATGAAAGATTCCTTATTTCCCAAGGGAAAGGTGGGTTACACAATTCCTTCTAGATTAAGCAGTTTGCACTTGCCTTTCCATCATTTGAGAGGCTGGATTGGCTTTTTTAAATTATCCAATCTTTATTTGAGTGGTCTTTCACTGGAAGACTGACAGATGGGATCTCCCAAGGGAATTGTTGTTGGTTTCTGAGTCCTTACCTTGATATTATTTTAATTTTTCAAGTCACTTTTGGTTTGTAGGTTCACTGATGGAGTGAGGAAGCTGCTTTTCTTTCTGAACAGATGTGACTGAGCAGTGAATTCTGTTCTTCCACCTGCAAATTAAAAAGCCTTACACTAAAGAAAAAAATCACAGCAAAACCAGCCCCCAAACCCAAGCACAGGCTTTAGAATGAAAATGCAGAGTCTGATTTTTATTATTGATGCAGGCTCTGCTCTCTGTGTCCCGTATTTCACTTTAACTCAGCCAGATCTATAGCCAGCTACAGAGGCCTTTTAATAGAGCCAAAATAGAGGAAATTATCAATAGATGTGTCTGAGAGATGTCAGAGCCTGGCCCAGGCACAGATGGTGGAGCAGAATCCTGTTTTAGTGATTAATTGAGGCTGGAGATGATTTCCTTGCCGAACAGCCAGGCCCGGTGCTCCCTGCAGGAGAAGATTGCCACAGATTTGCTCCTGGGCAGTTGGGAGGGACTGGGATCTCCAAATTCCCAACAAAACAGGGCTTAGCAGGTCAGAATTGATCTATTGAGTCCCATCTTACATAAACATCTGAGTTAACTGTCATGTGCTGGAATAAGGGATGCTTTGTGTGGCACCATCCTGTTACTAAGGCAAAAACCTTTCTGCTGGATCCTGGGAATTCTAACCTTGGAGCAGGACAAGGCCCATATGGAAGGGTGGTTATAGGACTGTGGGTATTTCAGATAAAACCTGTCAGGTTACTCCCAAGAACAGTGTTTTGAATTACCCTTAATCCATTCTCAAAAAAACCAAAAAAACCCACTGTGCTGGCACCTCTTTAATGTAGATGGTTTTATAACACTGCAGAGGCTTACATGGAAAACAGCAACATTCCTATAGTTTGTTTTTTCACTGAGGCCCAAGGAAGAACTTCAAATGGACATTTCCCTTTTATTTTTTCAAGTAAAAAGGAGCTGGAAATACCTTTTAAGAGTTAACAAAAGCAAGTAGAATGAATTGCTGGAAAGCCTAAAAGTGAGAAGAAGTAATCTGTGTGTGTGACCCTGTGTTATCTGTGTGGGGATCCCAGAGCCTCTGGCTGTTGGGATCTGCTGGGAGCTCATGGAGCTCCCTGCCAAAGCAAAGCCAGCCCTTCCCATGCACAGCTGGGAGTGGAGAGCCAGGGAAAGGCTCGGAGTGAGGTGCAGTCCCTGCTTCTTCCAGCTTTTCTGGGTAGTGGGTTCAGCAGGGTTCATTTGTGTGGAAATGGGAGGAAGAGCAATGGAATTCAACCCATTTTGCATCATTTTAACGTCATTCTGCCATCAGGTTCTTAGTTGTTGTGGGATACAGTTATGTGAGTGGAGATGTAAAAGCTGGGATGCAGGAAATCCCATTTTCCCCCCACAGTTAAAAGCCCAGCAGACCAGAAGGTTCCTCCCTGCTCCTAGTCCAGGTGCCATCTGTTCTCAGGTGACTGTGCTGGTGTCCCATTTGTCCCAGGCTCTGTTTTTAAACCCGTTAGGACTCTTTCCTTCTCTAATCCCTGCTGGAAAACTGCTCTTCTCCATCTGTATCTATAATCTATTTATGGCCCATTTATACCATTAATTCTTGCCCCTTTTTCTGAAATAGTTTTTCTCTCTCTGGTATTTGCAAGCCTGAGGTATTTAACGACCATAAATTGCCCTGTCTTCTTCTGGCAAAGTTAAACATAAAACATTCTCTGAGCTCCAAAGGGAAGTGTTTCCACCTCCCTTCTGGTTTAAAGCCATCCATTTTGGATTGGAATGATTACAATTAGTGCTAATTTATTACCTGTATTAGGTGAGTGGCTGGGAATTATCACATGCTTTAATCATCACATTTTTAATGTGCTTTATTGGAGAGCCTGGCAGTGACTGTTGGAGCAGAGAGGACTCATCAACCAGGCTAAATTTAATTATTTTATATGAGAAAGTTTGAAAAAGTAATAGAATTGAGGTATGAGAGTAGCATCTTTATTGAAGTAAGGTTGGCTTGAGAGCTTCAGTATCAGCACAACGTGGAAGAATCGTTGTGGGTGGTAAATTAATTTGTGCCTTTGGAAGCACAGTGGGGTGGGATGGCACCTTGGGATGTGGTGGGAAGGAGGAAAGGTCATTCCTTGTTTATGGAGTCACCTTGCTTGTGGCCTGTTGGATGAGAAAGTTCCACTTGTTGGTTCGTGACGTCATTTTGGCCTGAAACTTAAGGAGAGAGAGACAAGACTGGGAAAGGTTTGGAGGATTAAAGCAGTGGTGAAAAAGTGGTTTTCAAACTGAGTTTGGCAATCTCGTTTTCTCATGCCCAGCTGACCTGGTAACTTGATTTCTTCGAGCTTGACATGCTAGTTTGAAACATTCAATTAAATATATTAAATGTCAATATATATTTTGCCAAACTAATCATCATTCCAGCCACTAAATACAAACTTGTTTGCCAAAGTGAGATAAAATTTCTGTGTGAATGATTTGGATGCTAAAGAATTGTCTGAGAGTGAGTGAGCACAAAATTGTTTAATTACTGTATAGTGCTAAACCTGCTAGTAATGTAGGATGGGAATTTCACATGCTCCTGGAGTGAAAACATCACTAGAAGATGGTTTGTGTATTGAGAAATTGCATATTTTAGCTGTCAAGCTTGACTGTTCCTCAAGGATGAGTGGGGGAGATACCAACTAATAGAAACCTTCCTCTAAAAAAACCCCAACCAACCCCAGAAACCAAACACCACCCCCAACCCATTTACCCAACTCTTTTTTTTTTAACAGAGAATGATCCTGTATTTGTGTAAATTTGGGGTCTGAATAGCTGGCTTGTTTGTCCCTGAGTCTACTCAGCAGTTAAGAATAGTTCTTTATCTTCCCATTAAGACTGTATTATTTTACAGAAAAGTGGGTGGTATCCAATTTTACCCTGATATTGGCCCACTCCCAGCAGATCCTTACTGACACTGGAAGATGTAAGAAATACCCACAAATATTTTCTTCAACAATGAATTCTGTATGTTTTTAAGTCAGTGTCCTGCTCCCGGAGCTCTGATACACTCTGGGTATGTCCAGTATGAGCTGGGGGTACTTCTTGATATCACAGCCCCACAAAAAGCCTTTGTTTTCCAGGAATATTTTTCCCTTAAAGCAGCTGAACTGTCTTGCAGAGCTAAATTATCCTGGCCTGTCCCCCTCACCCTTGGCAGCAGCTTCATCTCTTGAACCCTGGGGGAGCTTTGAGACCGAACTCGTGCAAACAGGGTGCAGGAACCGAGCCTGACCCCTGGTTTTGCTGTTTGCTGTGCTGAATGTGCTGGGTTTTGTCTCCCAACAGCGACATCCCCTCGAGTCTCCTCGGAGCTCGAGCAGGCGCGGCCTCAGACGAGCGGGGAAGAGGAGCTGCAGCTGCAGCTGGCGCTGGCCATGAGCCGGGAGGTGGCGGAGCAGGTCGGTGCCCGTGTAGGTTTTCCAAAGTGTCCATGCTTTGAGACTTGAGATTGCAATCCTGGTTTGTTGGTTTGTTTTTTGTTTTTTTTTTTTTTCCACAGCCAGCTTGGCTTTGCTCCTGATGGAATAAGGGGAGTGAGAAAGGCCATTTTGGAAGATGTTGCTCTTGTGTGATTTTTTTTTTTATTATTATTATTTTTATTCTTTAAATCTCTTTTTAAAGTAACTTCAGCCTCCGAGCTGTTGAGACTAGTGGAAGATGACAGTCAATTTGCAAGAAGACTTTGTGTGGGAGGATGTTAATCATCACATTACTGAAGATGTTTTCAGTTAGGAAGAGCTGAAAACATGACTGGTCCTGAAATGCTTCATTAATGTCCGTGAATTCTGATTCCAGTGGAATTTGGAACGGTCTGTTTCTTTTGGTGGGAGTGTCTGGAACAGGAGGGTGACCTTACACAAAGTAACAGAATATTTAAAAATCTTGGTTTAAAGTAAATTAACTCCTGATCTATTTACCTGGGTTATGTTACTGTGCTAATTCTTAGGAGCTTCATTCTGAATTTGGAGTAAATGCGATTAAAATTACTGCATTTCATATATAACGAAGTTGAATCTCAGCTCTGAGTGAAAATTCAAGTCAGCCATGCTGAGTGCCTGTAATATTTTAGAGACTTCCTGTGACAATTTAGTTTACAGCTGTATGTTAAGCATGAGTGCTTGGAAAGGGAAGCTATCACCCAGTAAACTTTATCATTATTGGGCAATAAAGGGAATGAAAATATAAATCGGAATGTAAGCATTTGAAGTAGCTTCAAAACTGACAAGGGAAATACCAGCTGGGGGATTAGTCAACTTCAGAGAGACATGATGCAAGCAAAGATATTTAAAGTAGTTGAATGTGGCATAAACATTGTAGTTACAGATGTTTAAACCTTCAAATTACACATGGGGTTGGCAAGACTTGATTCCCTCAGTGGATCTTGCACCAGTGTGGAGGGAAGTGAACAAAAGCTAGGGAAATTTAAGTTTAGTTCCCTACAACCTTCAGTGGTGATTTGAATGCTGAAAAACCATTACAATAATTTAAAAATGGGTTGTTCACGTGAAGTTCTGTGGTGCTTCTAACTGGATTTTGGAAAGAATGTTTCATTAGGAATAAAACAACACCGGGGTAGATTCCAATCAGCGAACTGGATGTTGTTGTGATCACAGGGTCGGGGTGCTCCTGAGGCAAGGATCACAGGAAAACTCCCTCCCCTCATTTGTGTTATGTCAAAATTCCAGCCAAAACATCCCCCTGTGGTGCACAGGGTGGCAGGGTTGGAGCCCTGGAGGGAGCAGCAGCTCAGTGCAGGCTCATGGTCTATATCACCAGTGTTGATTTCCTTTGCAGGAGGAGCGCCTCAGACGCGGAGACGATCTGAGATTACAGATGGCTCTGGAGGAGAGTCGCAGAGACACAATTAAAATTCCCAAAAAGAAGGAGGTAGTGCCTTCGCCTAAGAAATTCCCGGTTATGCTGCCAAAAGCTGAAATACAGTAACACAAACTAGCTTAATACTGAGCTCTTTTATGCTTTTGGGTTTGCTGTGTTGTATAGCTTAAAGCTTCTTCCATGTGGGTTAAATTTGGAACTACTAGTCAATGCAGGTGTGTAAAAGGAAAAAAAAAAAAATTGCTTCTTCACTCTCATGGGTTTGTACTTCAGCCTGCCAATGCTCTTGAGTAAAGCTCAGCTTCTTCCTGCCCTCAGCACACCACTTTGTTGGACCTGATGGATGCCCTGCCCTCCTCGGCACCGGCCCCACCCAAAACGGAGCCCTGGGGACCTCCTGCTGCTGCTTCCAACCAAACGGATCCCTGGGGAGGATCCACAGCTGCAGCCCCTGCCTCTGACCCGTGGCAATCATTTGGTAAGAGAGGACTGCCAGCAGCAATGGGATTTAAAAGGTTTTGCTTTTTAACGTTGAGCATTTCAAAAGTCCTTCAGTGTCCAGCTTGTGTATTAGTCCATTTTGAGTCATTCCATGAAATCCCTCAACTCATTCCCAAGCAGAAACCAATGGAAGTCGCACTCATTTAAAGCAATTGGGTTTTTGTGTGTGCAGTTTGAATCCTGAGAAACAGGAGAGTGGCACTTCTTTTGTGTTTGTACAGCAAAACCAACTCATCTCATGCAGGGAGGATGCTCGTGTTTCACTGCTGGTGGTGTCCAGTGCCATGGGTTTAGACTCTTCCCAGACTTTAATGTTTAGGCAGGGTGCTGACCTCTAGGAAGGCCATAGATCTGAATTTTCACATCCTTAATTGCTCCTAGAGAATTGTGATGTGTTTGTGTATGGTCAGAACCAGAAGGATTAAATTCTTTAAATAGAGATTTTTGTAGCAGACAAAAGAATCCAGGTTGCCATTTAAAATATTCACTGTTCCATAGGATTTTGATGCTAAATCCGTGGAGTATTTCTGAATGGAAAGATGCAGTGTTTCACATTTTAAAGAGCAACTAAGCCAAATTTTTGTGAGTTTCTTTTGTGTGTGTTGCTGCCTGTCTGCTGGGCTGGTGTCTGGGTCAGCCACAGCCTGTCCAAGGAAGTACTCCTTTGATAAGTAAGTGGATGGTTCCTCACACTTGGAACTGGAGCTGGGTCTATTTTTTTTGTTGAAATTTTTGACTTTTTTAAAAGGCAGGGAGTTTCTGTGCAAGTGGAAGCTTTTCCATGAAGATTGACAGCTTTGCTCTGTTAGTTCTGCTTCAGGCTAGTGATTCTACAGCCTCTACTCTAAAGTGCTTCACAGTTATTTGCATTCCACACACCACCATCAGATTTCTGAGGAAAAATGGGAAGTTTGATAATAAAATGCCTTGTTAGGGTTTTTTTTCCCAGCTCGTGATTGCATTAAAGGCACCTACAAAGCTCCTGGGCCAGTTGCCAGGTCATCATTCCAAGTGTCACCTGTTCTTTTTTGATGATAGGAAATGAGAAAAAGCCCAAATTTTGGGCCCTGAGGCCATTCAGTTTATTTTTGTATGGCTAAAACCAACCAAAATCCGTGTTTCTCACATCTCCTGCCTGATGTGTCATCCTCTGACAGGATTTTCCTTGTACCAGTTCCAGCCATAGTGTTTCCTCAGTGCTTCCCAGCTTTCTTACACCACAGCACAAGCCCTGCTTCCATCCTGCTGGATTCTCCCAGGGATAGTCTCAAAGATACAAGGAATTTGCTGATAAAAGAGTGACTCATGAAACTGCATTTCCCAAATCCTGCCAGCACTGTGGTGTTTCAGTGGAGCTGCTGGAAGCTCTGGGAAAGGATCTTCCCGAGCGCTCTCATTTCAGGTGCTCCCTTTAGGACAGAAAGGACTTTCTGGGAAGCTGCTGTTGATTGGAAATGCTGTCATTAGTGTAGCATTGCTCCCAGCTCAGCACTGGGGGCAGATAAAGGAAATGTAAGTACTGGTGTGGGAATAGTGGGGCTTCCTTGGAGAGTTTTGGCATTTCCTGCTCCGGAGCTGTAGCGGCCACGTGCCTGCTGATGAAACAAAACCCAAAATTCCAGCTGGAATTTGTGCCACTGTGTGCAGCATTCACTTGGTTTACAGGAATATTGGGGTGCTGGGGGGTTGAATGGAGTTTTAAAAGCTAAAATAATTCTCAGTTGTAACTTGAATATATTAAAGATAAGAGTTGTTACATGTGGGTGATTCTGTCCTGCTCTTGGCTTATAAAAATCCTCATTTGGGAATTAAACCTTTGGTGATTGGATTTGTAGGAATGAAGAGTTGTCAGCATCTTCCAGTAAAAATGAGAGCCCTGAACATACAGGCTCTGTGTTAAAAAAATAAAGGGGTATCAGTGGGCAGCTTAGATGTGTGTCAGGAGTGCTTAGAAATGGGAATAAAAAGGCACAGCTGGCTCAGGGAAGCTGATTATATTTTTATAAAATAGCAGTATGGTTAAAAGAGTTGGAAAGCATTCCCTTTGAATCTTACAGATTCCTTTGTCCAAGAGTTAATGTTGTGTGTCTCATACCTTTTACCTTTGGGCTTTTTATAAACTCACTTTCCCCTGAGTTCATAAATAGACCTTGTGATTTAGGTCACCTCCAGCCAGGGTTTGTCACTTGTGGTGGCAATGTCAGTAATAAAGGCAAGTTTATTTCCTTGTTGGAAGTGCAGGGATTTGTATTCACCTTCAGAGAGGGGAATTGTTTATTCCTGTGCCGTGCTCAGAGTGTGTGACACAGATGCTGGGAGTTACCTGTGTTCCTGGTGCTGAACTGCTGCTCCCATTTATGCTCAGGATTAATTGGGAGTACAGGCTCCTGAGAGGGATCCATCTCCAGGGAAAGCTTTCCCAAGGGAAGCTGGCCTCACTGCTCTTCCTGCTGATTCTTCTTGCAGGTGCCAAACCAGCTGCTTCCGTTGACCCTTGGGCAGCACCAGCAGGATCCACAGCTCAGCCTCTGTCCAAAAATGTGGACCCTTGGGCTCCTGCTCAGCCATCTTCTACTGCAGCAAAATCTTCTGTGGATCCTTGGGGATCAGCACCTGCAAACAAACCTCTCTCTACTTCTGGTGAGCAACGGTCTCATCCCATATCCGTGTTATTTGACTAATGAGAAGTCCAAATGATTTTCTTGCATTGTGTGGTTCAAAGAAGCTGAACAATTGGCAGAACTGGTCTGCAAAATAAAAGGGAGTTGTAATAACTAGCAGGAAAAATAAATTTAAATGTAATTATTCCAACTTAGAGCTCTGAATTCTTGGTGCTGCTTCATGCCCTGTCCCTTATATGTCTCTTCCCGGTATTTGTGGCTTCCTGCTGAGCACTTGGGACTGCTGCTGCTCTTGGGTTTTATCTTTAATTGGACAAGGACTTAATTTCTGGTAATGAATGATGCTCTAATTTGACCTTTCCTTATGATAAATAGCTCTGCAGATAGATGTCTCTGCAGATGTAGATCGACAGGTGAGCAGCACTGGAGGAGACTTTTAGAAGTGCAAATGAAGGTTTGTTCCTTCAGACTGAGGGTGTGAAGCCCTCCCTGAGCCCTGGTAAAGATGCAGGAGGTGCTGCTGTAATTGTCTGTTCATGCTCTGTAACTAATGCAACCTTGATGAGTGTCAATACCTGGCATTTTCATATTGGCACCGTGGCTAAAAGCATCCAAAATGCATTTTTTGCTTGTCATTCATCCTGGTACACAACAGACAAAGGAATCTTGAGTGCTGCAAAAAGTTGTCTAAGCAGCTTTTCCCTGGGCAAAGGGCAGTAACTGGAGCAGTGTGAAATGAGCCTTTAACTGTGATGGCTCTTTGTTCTTGATAAATAATGGTCTTATATTCAATCTTCACTCCTTCCCTTGGAGTTTGTCATCTTGTGCTCTTTTTGCTTGAAATGTGTTGAAGGTTAAAATTAAATTAAGAAAACATTTCAGCTTGTTAAAATTATCCACACAAACCTTAAAGCTGTTTAGGAGTGTGATTGTTGGTCATTTAGGTGTGTTTTTTATGCCTCCAATCTGAGGTAAGAGTGTGTCCACATTTTGAAATGGTGATGTTTTACTGATTGCAAACGCTGGGCGAGTGCTGGTGCTTCAGCTAATGGGGCTTTCCCATCTCCACAACCTTTGCTATGGCATTCCTCCTCCTTTCCACTTGGGAAGCAGAAGTGAAATCATCACTGGTGGTGTTTTACGTGAGGGCTGATTAACACTTGATAGTTGAGGCTGTAAATCTGTTTCTGTTCTCTCCTTCCTCAGCAAGATCTGCTTGTCTCTAGTGCAGACACTCAATCAACCAAACCCCAGCATGCTCAGGTGTGCCCTACACTGATCTAAAAGCAAACTGCTCTGAATTAGTTGTTCCATGCTGTCAGAAAGGACAATTCTGTGATGTTCTCCTTCTCCCAGCTCCTGGCTCAGAGTAGGAGCAGTCCCAGCTGCTGCTTTGGAACCTGTCATGGCTTCTTGGTAACAGGAATGGCTTAGGAATTGTTTCCAGGAGGATCAGCTGTGTGATGCCATCGAAGATGTGTTAATGACAGGGCTGTCTTGTTGTTTTGAACAGGAAGTACATCTTTTGACCTCTTCAGTAATTTGAATGGTACAGTTAAAGATGATTTTTCTGAATTTGACACACTTCGAACTTCCAAAAAGCCAGGTACGAATCAAATTCTCAGCATGTGGACAGGTTGGGTGACAGTCACAGCACCAGATGTCTCTAGTCTCAAATTTTATTGAACAAAAACATCAGCTTTCACAAAGGGAAGGAAGTGATGATGCAGCAGTAAAAGCTCCTTGTTCACATTTTGGCCTGTGCATGAACTCGTGGGGAATGGGCCTTTTGCACTGTAATCCATGGAATTGCACTGTGGGACCTTTTGCTGCATTGACCCAGAAATTTGTTGGACTCCTTAATTCCCAGTGTCCAACATGTTTGGGGCAGGGCTTATGCTCAGAGAGTCCACCAGAACCATGCTGACTGAATTCCTCAAACGCGTAAATTCCAGTAGGAAGGTGAGAAAATACCTTTTATTTACTTTTTCTCTGGTCGATGGTCAGTAAATCAAAGCTGCCAGACCCTCAGCTGTCAGTGCTGTGGTTCCACTGCTCTCAGGGTGGTTCTGCCTGAAGCATAGCTGGGCTTTTTGAACTCAGCAGAGAAACCCTGGGTGGAATCCAGCTAGGAAGGGCACAGCAGTGGTGTAGGGCGAGGGCACAAGCCAAGGCTTTGGAGTATCTTTTCCTTGGAGCCTGTGAGTCCCACCTGGAGCAGCAAAGCTGTGGGAATTCCATCAGTAGAGCGCTGCAACTCTGACTGTAGCTTCTTCATGCTTTCCTAAAGAGCATTGACCTGCTTGCATGCTGAGAGGGTGTAACCAGCCTGAAACACTGAGCCCTGACTAACACAGATTTAGAATAAAGCATTTTTGCTCTCACACGCTTCGGGTTTCTCTCTGCCTGCCTCTGTGGATTAACCAGAAGTTTGGTTTGTCCCTTTGTGTTGTTGCAGCTGAATCAGGTTCCACTCTGCCATCTCAGCACAGCGGTACCACGAGTCCTGATCTCTTTGAGTCCCAGCACTCGAGTGGGACATCGGGCAAACAAAGCACAGCCCGGAAAACCCCCGAGTCCTTCCTGGGCCCCAACGCTGCCCTGGTGAACCTGGATTCTCTGGTGTCTAAGCCACCACAACCTGTTACTTCACTGAACCCATTCTTGGCACCAGGTTGGTTTCTGCACAGTCTTTCACATTTCTATTTTAGCTTTCCCTTCTGCAGGAGAGTTCTGCATAGCTCAGTGCTGTTGGAGTTAAAGAAGGGTGATTTGGGCTTGGTTTTCTTGTTTACTGCAGCCAGCAGATCATGAGAAAGAGCAGGAGGGTCTCACAGAGGCATCCTGGGCTCACCCAGCACAGTGACAGTCCCTGAAAACACAAAGTGTCTGCTCTTGATCTGCAGCTGAACTTTATTCTAGCTGTTCCACTTCCCCTCACTGAAAATGATCTGTGTTGGAAGGTTCGGGATTGTTAAAAATGGCTGAACTCCAGCTGATTATTGTCAAAACAGGTAGGATTACCTTGGGAAGGTTATAGGTAGTAGATTCCTGTGGAAGCAGGTTGGAACTGCCCTTTTCCTGGAGCTGCAGCAGGCACAGGAGATCTGTGACTGTAGCCTGAGGTTCCAGAAGCAAACTGCAGGGTAGTTCAGTGAGCTGCTGGTTAGTGTGTCTTAGGCTAGTACAATGAGCCAGTTTGGTCTGAAAACACATTCTCAGTGTATTTTGGAAAAAAAAAAATTGGCTGTTGCAGTTCTCCTGTAAGCTGGGCCTATTAGAAGTGAGCCCTTGCTTTGAGCAGACTGAAATGGTGACACCAAACCATGTGGCAGATGTGTTTTTTCAAAGCTGAAATTTGCACTGACATTTTCCTGTGTTGCTCGTAGGGTGAAACACTTGGAAATGATCTTGCAGTATTTATTTTCTTCCCTCCTGCAATGGAAAAGAAAGTCAATTTATTAAAATCCTTGAGTAGGAAAAAGGCAGTGATTCTGAGCAGCCTTGGCAGTGAGCAGGGAGAGAGAGGAAATCTGTGTATCTGCCCTTCCCGGGTACTACAAAAAGTTTGTGAGGGGTCACTGGGCCATCCAAATAATCCAGGGCTTGTACGGTAAAAGGAATTTGCAGGGCTGGCAGCAGTCCAGGGACCTCAAAGGCTGGGAAAGTTGTGCTCTGCTTTTTTGAGCACCGCTGTAATTCGGAAACAAGTTGTTTACTTTGGGAATTCTTGTCCAAGCTCGGTGCCAGAAACATGAAAATGGAGGTGGCTGCTGAGAGCTTGGAGCAAACGTACAAATCACAGAGTCCCAGAATGGTTTGGAAGGAACCTTAAAAACCACCCCTGCCATGGGCAGGGACACCTGCCACTATCCCAGGGTGCTCTAAGCCCCGTCCAGCCTGGCCTCGGACACTTGCAGGGATCCAGGGGCAGCCACAGCTTCTCTGGGCACCCTGTGCCAGGGCCTCAGCACCCTCACTGGGAGGAATTCCTTCCCAGTATCCAATGTAAACCCACTCTCTGCAGTAAAGGAACACAGAGAGCTTGCAAAGTAGCATTTAAAAAATGAAATCAATGATGTGGATGTGATGGTTAGGGCTGTTCCAGGTAACCAAACCTGGAACCTGTGTCTCCAGTCAGGGCTATCACAAGTGGGAGCTGTTGGAGGCATTGGCTACTGCAAGGGAACAGGCTGTGCTGGTGCTCAGCTTTGCCGGGTGGCAGATGCTCCCCAGGGTGTTTTGAGGGTGGGGACTCACACAGGGACTGTTCTTTGCCAGGAAGGACCATTTCCAGACCCTGGTGTTGATGGCAGCACCATCTCTGTCCCTTTCTCTCCAACCCAGGTGCCGCCACTGCACCGACTCCAATCAACCCCTTCCAGGTGAACCAGCCTCAGCCACTGACCCTGAACCAGATGAGAGCGAGTCCCGTGATGGGAAGCAGCCCCTCCTTCAGCGCTGTGCCCCCGATGAGCATGGAGCCAATACCTCTGTCTTCCATGGCCCCCGTGCCCGTGGGGATGGCACCGCTGCCGGCCATGGGCACCGTGGCGTCCATCAGGATGGGCCAGGGGCTGAGCATTGCAGGATCAATGCCCCAAGCTCTGCACAGTACAGGAATGCCGCCGGCAGCCTCCCAGTCTGCAAATACAACTAACCCTTTCCTCCTATAAAGACCCAATTAAAGGAACTTTTCTTTTCCTAGTGTTTCCAGGCTGAAGTCTTTCCAGCGAAACGAACGTGGCCTGTGTGGACTGAACGGTGTGTGAGAGACTTGGAAGTAGATTTGCAGTTTACAGTTATGATCTTTGAAGAGTTGTCTCTACTTACCAGTTAATCTAAATCTAGTCTTTGCTACAGATGGTACCTTACTTTGGCTTGTTGAGCATCATGTGAAATGTTCAGACTTTTCACCAAAGTTAGATTCTGCCCATTTTTGTTACTTTGTTAATCATTTCAAATACACTTTCTAGGGAGAGAACCTGCCATTCGAAAACTCTGTTGGCTATTTTGTAGATGTCAGATCATGTGCTGGATTCCTGAATTTACTCTTCCCCTGCATCTGTCACTTCCTCTGCCCATAAGATAGACCTGGGATTCTGAGTGCTAGTGAATGTTTTGCACATAACTACACACAGTTCTAGACTGTTGGTTCACCCATAGTCCTTACTCTTAGAAGAGACCGACCCGGAGGGCCCAGGGGGGCTTGGTTTTTATGCATTAAACATTGCAAACTCGCACTGCTTTGGTATCTCTGAGGTGTGACTGAGAAAAGCAAGCTTGTCTCGAAAGGAAAATAACACAAAACCCCAGACAAAACACCCAAGACCATGCTCGAGTTGTGCTGTCGTGTGCAGTGTTGAATTCCTACACTACTCTAAGGACTCCTGGAACTCTCTGTGAGTGGCTGCACTCGTGCTGAGTGAGTGTCCTGCTCTGTGCTTGTCCAGTACCGGCTTCGTTTGGAAGTTTTTTCATGTGTATTTTGTTTTTATTTGACTTACAATGTGAGTTGAAAGAAAAAAAAAAAAAAACAGAAAAAAAATACAGTGGGACAACTTTGAATTCAGTTTCACCGGGGCAAGCTTTAAAACTAATTCAGGCTTAACCTTGCTATATGCAGTTACTCTTGTATACTTTTGCACATATTTTGTTTAGTACAGTTTCATATTTTGAGTTTGCAGAGTTACCTAATAGTCCTTTTTTTGCTAATTTTTATAATGTGGTTCTTATTTAACTGTCTGGTTTTGATAGATTTATCAAGTCTGGCTGAAAAATTAAGATATTGGCAAATGTCATTTTTATGGTTTTAATGCCCTCTTATTTATGGTTTTAGCTCTTTGTTTCTGTAAAGAGAGTTTAAAAGGGAAGATTAACACTAAAATATTTACTTTTAAATGAAGTATTCATAATGCAAATCAAAAACAAATCCTCGTGACTAATTATTTTTAGATGAATTGAATTTGAGCATAACATGATTTAAGACTGCATTAAAAAGAAAAAACACTAAAGTCGCCTTTCCCTTGATTTGTTCCTGTTTCCCAATCCCCAGACTGGACAGACTTTTAGCCTTGATGAAGATCCCATGAGAGGCTGTTTGGTTTTATTTTCCTTGCAAAACTTTTGAAGCTGTTAAAAATCCTAATGTACAAACACAACTTGCTTCATTTTATCCACTGATTTTTCCTGTTGGAAGGTGCACTCTGTAGGATAACTGGTTCCATGTGCAGCCATCCCTTGGGAGATGAATTATCCCTTTTTAATTTTCATGTCTGGACTCCTTGGCACCAAACTGTGCTCAGGGGTTCTGCTGGAGCCCCGGCCTCAATGGGGCTGAGCTCTGCTCTCCCAAAAATCCATGGACAGGGATATCCCAGTGTTCCCTCCTGCCTGCAGGGCACCTCGGAATGGACTTGGTGGCTTTTCCCTAATTAAGAGGGGGAAATAGAAAACAGAATTTGCCAGAGTTGTGTTGTGGTGGAACAATTCCCTGTGGGGCTGGATCCCATGGGAGGACTGGGATCAATCTCCTGATGGGAAGGGGAAGCTGAGGGACGATCAGATTTAGGGCACAATCCCAGACTGGAGCTGTGTAGGTCAGCGTAGCTCTGGTAGTGTAGGGAGTGCTCAGTGTGTGGATGTTCCTGTGCAGATGTTGGATCCTCTGGAATTGGCAAGGAGGATTTCCCGATCTTCATCTGCTCTTGTTTTTATATAGGAGGAAAGAGGATTGCTGTCCACACCCAGCCTGTCTTTAAAAACTAAACAAAACCCCGTTCATGTTGCCTTTCAGAGTAAGGAAAAAGACCTTTGTTGTTGTTGTTGATGTTATTGAAAAGTGTAGAGCAGGAAGGGTGTGATTTTTGCAGATCAGGGGAAAGTGTTTTCCAGCTGATCAGTGGTGAGATTTATCGGGGGTTATTTTCCCAGTTTGATTTTATCAGCACTGGCATAGAGGTCACTCGGTGTTTTTCCCTTTGTCACCTGAACTGCAGTGGGATGGGGCATTCTCTGTCCAGCCAAAAGTCCTGGCCACGTCCTGGGTCACTTTTTAGAGGCAAGATGGTGTTGATAAGAACTACTTGGAAGTGCTGAGATAATCTGCAGTTGGAGCTGTCACTGTGAATTGCTAAAGCCTGCTCTGGCTCTGGGAGGGACCCCTGTCTTAATGAAGCTGTTGAATTGTTGCTTTTACCAAGTCACTGCCCCAAGAACTTTATCCTTTTTGTATTAAGGAGACATTTATAGCACAACAAACCCCACGGAGGCTCTCTGAGGAGCCACACCCTAAATTCTGGTGCTGTTAAGATTTAGACTGAGACTAAGCAAACCCAGATCCCAGGAGGAGAAAGAGCTGGTTCAGTAAATGTTCCTGGGCTGGGCTGTGTCCTCAGGGGGTGGCACAGGGGGGCACTATCCTGGCTGGGGATGCTCCTAATGCTCTTTTTGTGATGATTTTCCTGCTCTCCAGGATAATCCTCCCTCCCTCCTGGCCCTCCCACGTTTCTGGAGGATGTTTGTGTGTCCCATTGCATCCCCTCTGCCCCATTTCTCCATTTCCCTCTCCTTCTTCTCACTTTGCAAATACTCAAAAGTGCTTTTTTTCTTTTTTCATTTTTAAAATGTTAGTAGCCCAAAATAGCCTTACTGGTCAAATTGACCAAAGAGAAAAGTGTTAAATATTTTGTAAAAAATAAAAATTCCCCCCTGCCGTCCCCCTGGCATAATTCCACCCCCCCAGTTTTATACTCCAGAGAAACCCAACTCTGTGGAGGGGGCAGGGAAGGGAAGCCCTGGTGGGTTGTGGTGTTTACAGTTTTTGGGAAGTCCCATAGCCAAGACAACTCTTGTTGCCCGAGTGCCCCTTTGCTGTCCCGTTCTGAGGTGTACTGTATGCCTGAATATTGCACAGGACGTGGAGAAAAAGAGGTTTCTTTTTCCCCAGCAGAATCTCACTCGCTTCCTTTCCAAGTGTTACACTTCTGATATTTCCCAAACTTTCCATAATCCCGGGAGCCGGCTGCTTTTTCTGGATTTGTGCTGACTATTGACATTATTTACTGTATAAATAATTTATCATTTGTACTATTGTATCATAATGTCTGTATCTTTGTGTCATTTTTTTTCCTCCCCCCCCCAAGCGATGTCACAGATGTGATATTTAAACGATGCCATCGGAACAGTGGAAAGACGAGGGGTTTGTAGGTGACTGGTCAGAATTAAAATTGTATTGCTTCTATTGCGGCCGTGTTGCTTTTTCCAAGCTTCTGCGTGGTGTTTATGATCCCATTCCCACCCAAGCCCTGCTCAGAGGAGCGTTGCAGGAAGCTGCTGGGTTTGGGGTGAGCTGATGAAGGTTTGTGGCAGAGGGATCTCCCCGTGACTGAGGGGTGCTGCTGCTGCGCTGCCAGTGGGATTCCTTGGATGCATCCATCACTTTTCCTGGGATAGGCTGCTCTGGCTGGGAGAGAGGAGGGTTTCTATGGCTCACTGAAATCAGGGTCAGTTGGGACCTTACTAAGTCAATAAAAATGAAGGCTTGTGTTGCAGGTGACTGAATTCCTTCTTTAAACCACGCTGCCCCTGGAACAGCCCCTGTGGAGGGATCTTGGAGTTCTGCCTTGGAGGAGGCTCTGGATTTGTGTCCAGGCAGGAATGTGGGGAAGGAGGCTCTGCAATGAGGGCTGGGGAGCTGTAACAGAACCTGGGGAGTCCTCACTTCCCACTTTGGTAGCTCAGCCTTGGCTCTGTCCCACGGATCACATGGCAGGGCCCTTGCTTCCAGCCGGGAAGCAATTCCAGCTTCTAATTCTGGCTGCTTTAATTGAAGGGCACTTCATTAGCAGGCGGCATCGAGAGCTGCCTCTCCAGAGCCCCTCCAGGTTCCCTGTTTAGTTTGCTGCCAGTCAGGCTGATCACTAATCAATGATCACTAATTAATGCTGAAGCTGCGGCAGGGCTGGAGATGTGACTGGGAAAGGCGGCTTTGGGGAGAAAAGCCTCCAGTTTGGTTCCAGCCGGAGCTGGCTGGGGGTGCTGGGGGCAGCTGCTGCTCCAGTAATGCTCCAGGTTCCTTGGCTGTGGCTATCCCTGGCTCCCTGGAAGTGTCCAAGGCCAGGCTGGACAGGGCTTGAAGCAATCTGGAACAGTGAAGGTTTGGAGCTGGAACTGGATGGGCTTTAAGGTCCCTCCCACCCCAACCCAGTCTGGGATTCTGTGATTCTACTCCTGCCTCTTGGAATTGCACATTTGAAGCTAAATCCCTCTCTGTATGGAAGATGTGGGACTGGCTCGGAGTGGAAGCTGTGGTGACTCTGATCCCTTCCAAAGGAGCTGGATTCTGGTGGGTTCTGGAGGATTCTGGTGGCTGGATGAGCTAGGGCAGCCTGAGCTGCCCCAGCCTGTGGTGAGCAGAGCTCTGCCTGTGGTCGAGGTTTCTGAGGTGACCAGAGCTGCTCCCACATTTCCTGTCCTGTAGGGTGAGGAGGATTTACCCTTTTGCAGAGGAAAAGGACTCTGGATAAGGAGTTATCTTTTGGCTTCCCCTCAGCCCGCTGCTGTTGCTGAAGTTTTTGCTGACTCTGTTGCTCTCTGTGCTGGGCTGAGGGTGCAGCTCTGCCCCTTCTGCTGCTTTTCACACAACTGTGAGGGAAGGGCTGGGCCCATCTTGTGCTCTGGCTTTGGCAAGGCCTCTGCAACACCCTGCAAGCTGCATTTCAGGGAACCAACCTGATTTATGAGCCCTTCATGTTCAAAACATCCATCTTTTTCAAGTTAAGCACTTCCCAGGTCACATTCTCCCCATCTGTGAGTTGGATTTCCTAAGGACTGGTGTTTGTTTGGGAGCTCGGGATTAGGAATGGTGAAGAGCCGGTGTGGGATGTGGTGGTGGCAGTTCCATTTTGCTGTTGATTGATTGTACCCTGTAATTGTTGAAGCCTTGGGGTTTCAAGAATTGGGAGGTTCCCCTTGGTACCAATTCCCATGAGGGAGGTGAATTGGCAGGGTCTGGTGATCCATAGGGAATTGGCATCTGACCAGGGTAAGCCAGCCCAGTGCTGTGCAGAGGCTGAGGTGGTAAATGAGGAATGGGGAAGGGTGGGGATACCCTGGGGGAGGTCACAGCACATCCTGGGGCTGTGCAGGGAGAGCCCAGAGCTGTCCCAGACCTGGACTGAGTCATGGGACCCTCATGGGTTTGGGAAATACATCCCTGAGAGTTTAAAGAAAATTCCACCCCCTGCCATGGTCAGGGACCCAGGGTGCTCCAAGCCCCATCCAGCCTGGCCTTGGACACTGCCAGGGCTTCTCACAGGGAGGAATTTCTTCCCAATATCCCACCTATCCGGGCCCTCTGGCAGTGGGAAGCCATTCCCCTTGTCCTGTCACTCCAGGCCCTTGTCCAAAGCATTCCAGGTTCATCTGTGAGCGCTCAGCCCACGCTCACATCCCTCTGCCTGAGCTGTTCCTGGCACTTGTTGAGCAAACACGTTCCCATTTCAGGTGAAAGGAAATCAATGACATCTCGAATCACCTGGATGAAGCCAGAGTAAAGGTGGACTTTGCCTTCCCAGCTCCCTGCCTGCTGCTTCCCGACAGGAAAACTCGCTGGGACACGGGAGCTGCCAGCTTTGCGGCTTGATTGCTTAGAGATCCTCCCAGGCAGGAATGGCATGCGGGGTTCTGCCCTGTTTAACCACCGGGGCTGCTGGAGGCTGGGTCACAGCTCCATCCCTGCCAGGGGAATGCTGCTGGGGCAGAGACATCGGATTTCCTGTCGCTGATAAGCTGACTGATAACCCCCGTGTGGATCCAGTCCCTCTCCCGGCTCCTGCGGCACCAACACCCGGGGCTGGGCTGGAGGGAGGGGATGGAGGCGAGGATCCTCCACAGGACGCTGACCCAGCGTGGGCTCGTCCCACCCATCCACCCCCCAACCCTCCTGGAATTCTCCACAGCACTGGGGCTGAACCACCTCTAGTAATGCCTGCGATGGAAAATCATCGGGCACTTTGTGTCCTTCTTTCCCTGGAACCTGTGACAATCAGGTCTGCGTTCTTCCTAAAGGGCTTTTTGTGGCCATGGAATGAAATCCATGGATTATCCAAGCTCCAGGGAGCCTGTTCTGCCGTGGTGCAGCAGCTCCGTGGGCTGCCTGGGTTTGTGTTGGGTGATGGTGGTGGGATTTTTTTTGCTTTTTTAATATCTTCATTAGCAAGTCTGGCACTAAATGGAGTGATGATATTCTCTGAGGTGAATTTGGGTACTTGAATATCCTGGCCTGAATAGAGAGCCAAAAATAGACGCCTTCAGCAGTTCCGTCTGCTGCTCTTCCCTCTGAAGGACGAGGCTGGATCCCTCAGATCCCGCTGGGAAAGCAGGTTGTGTTCTTCCTCCTGTGGGCTCAGCCCTGCTTTCCATGCCCAAAGGATGGCTTCTGAGGGATTTGTGCTGCCCTGTGCTCCCGAGCCCCAGTTAGGCTGCACTGGAAGGTACTGGGAGCTCTGCAGCCGGGTGGGAACAACAGGTTTGGGAGTTTTTGCTTCCTGTGCTCCAAATGTGGAGGTGGTTCCTGGGTTTGCAAACACCCACAAGTATCTCAGAGCTTGGGGTTTGAGCTCCCCCCTTTGCCTCCCAGAAGACTCCTCAGCTGATGGAAAAAGCCCTCAGGGATCCTCTGGAAAAAGCCCTCAGGGTCCTCTCTGCACCCCGAGGGTGGCTGTTGAGATGGGACAGGGGTGGGGTTGGGGTGGCCTTTGCCCAGCTCTTGCTGGGCTCCTGCTGGGCTCCTGCTGGGGCCTGGAAGATTGGCCTGGAACACATCCCAAACTGGAGTTGGTGGCTGCTCCAGACGTGCCACTGGCTCAGGTGTGCCTGGACCTTGGGCTGGGTGATGGGGGGGTTCACTGTGCCCTCATGGGGGGCTCGGGTCCAAGGGACACCCTGGAGATGTCCCTGGTGTGTTCTCCAAGGCCACCAGCCCATCCAGCTGCTGCTGGGCCACGTGGTGCTGCCAGCCCCAAGAGGCCCCTGGTGGGGGTTCCTGCAGGTTCTCCAGGTCTGGATGTCCCCAGGAATGGGGGGTGCTCCACACTTTGGGTGCCAGCCTGGCTCTGCCACTGCTCCCACCGCCACTGTCCTGTCCTCCTGTGACACCACAGATCCATGTCCAGCACTGGATCCAGGGCCTTTATCCCCCTCAAATCTCCAGGGACACAAATGGGGGGAAACGCTACAATCCTGGGAAGGATTGGAGCTACAGCCCCAATTTTCTTCAAACACGGCTGCTTTGTGCTTGAGTGTTCGATTTTTCCTATTTTATTTTCCTTTGGAGCATTTCACAGGATCTCCTGCTCCCCACCCGACACTGCTGCTGGGGAGAAGCTGCTGTCAGCTCGAATCCATCTCATTTTCAGATGGAGATAATTCCCAGCTGCCGCAGAACTGCTGGTGTAAATCAGCCTGGCAGCCTCGGGGCAGAGCCGGCTTCTCCAGCACCCGTGGATGCTCAGATTCCTGGCTCGCTCCCAGTGGAGCTGCCCCGGGAGGTGTTTGCCCCCTGCTCTGGGGACAAGGGGCAGTGCCAGGGCAGCCAGCACGGAGCAATGTCCACGGAGGAACAGGAAAAATTCATTCAGCCTCTGAGTTAATTGTTATTAACCACTTCCAGCGTCTTCCCAAAAGCTGGGAACAGCCACGAGAGGGCAGGAGCTGCTGCTGCTCGTAGTTTTGGTGGGAAATGCGGTAAATACCAATTCCTAAGGATTGTCCGAATAGTTTTCCTTTTTGTGGAGGGTTTGATCCCCAAGCTGCTGTTCAGCCCCTGTCCTTGGCTGTGTCCCTCCCAGGATAACAGCAGGAAAACTCCCATGGAGTGAATCCAAAGCCTCTCCAGGCCAGGAGAGCTGCAGAGTCCCCACACGTCCCCCAGGCTTCCTTTGCCCCCAGCCTGCTTCGTGCTGGCCTGGAGGCGCCTCCTGTGTCAGGACTCGCTGTCCAGGAAGATTTTTTTCCTTGCCCATCTCGAATTAGGGGGACAATGAGCAATTTCACCACCTGGGAGAGATTTCAGGGGAACGAAGCAGAGCTGTATCTCCAGCCGAGAGCCTTGTGCTGCTGTTGTAGGGTTGGGAATTTCAGAGCAGGTTTGGAGAGAAGGGAGAATGATTAACCAGGAAATGAGCAGGGTGTTCCAGCTGCCGGCAGTGAGGCCGAGAGGGAACCACCGTGAGCCTCTGCTGCAGCAAGGCTGGGTTTCACTACGATTTGGCTGATCTTAAAGGGTTCTTCAGGGTTTCACTTCCATGAACAATTAAGAGATCCTAAATCCCTTCCTTGCCACTGTTCCCTGCCCACAGTGTCATGTGCATCTTTATTCAGGGATTCTCCCCAGGTGCAAACACTTGGCCACAGCTGAGGAGCAAAGATTTCAACCAGGAAAAGATAAAGGCAGCAGCAAGGGCATCTCTGGGAGAAAAGTGTTCCTGAGGGATATCAGCAGCTGCCCCTCAGATCCAAGGAATGGCACTGGAGTTGGGAAAAGCTGATTCCAAACATCAGCCCCTGGGTGATGCCTGGGGGAAACACTCACAGGATACACCCAACCCTCGAGGAAGGTAGGTGAAGGTCTTAGATGTGCTCAAGCCACTGAGGAGCCAAAAAACTCCCCAAAATCCAACTAAACCCAGAGAAAACAGGCAAAAAGTCCTAATAATGCAGGCAGCAGTGTGGAATCTGCTTATAGAGCAGCTTAAATATCTTAAGGTGTCTTAAATCCTCTTTTACGGAGTTTAGGATTTTTGCTTTTCATTGTTTTTAACCTTCCTTCCCCTCAGCTGTCAGGGGAAGCTGGGTCAGGTGTGTTTGGTCCCACTGGGGTTAAACATCCAACAGTTCCTTTGGGGAATTCAGGGGTTTGGAGCATGAGGATGCAGAGCTGGGTGTGAATTCCCTGTTGGCACCAGGGTTGGACTTTTTGTGGGTTTGACAGGTTCCTCATGCCTGGAGCAGCTTTGTTCCAGTTGGAATGTGGGCAGGAACTGTGCTCAAGGGGAAATTGGGGATTTAGGCAGCAGCAGGAGGTTCAGTGTTTGCCTCTCAAGAGTTTCAAACACAGATATTTCTCCTGCTACCACAGCTGACTGCTTCCCAAACTTGTGAAAAGGAAACAAAATTCCTCAAGTCTCCTTGCAGCCAACAGGAAATGCTTCTGGATTTGGATTCCAACATGACTCAGTTCAGAGATTACAAATTACCACAGCAACTCCACTGCAAGTGTGGAGTCAACAAAAACAAGGCAGGAGGAATGCAGGAGATGAAGAATCATCCCCAAAAACATTTGGAAAAGTATTTACATGCTGTATAAAATGTGCTGCTGCTCACAGCAACGTTCCAGTAACCACTTTGTTTTCAGAAATTGTATTTATTCCACCCCACTGCGGATAAGAACAATCTCTGCCTGGGTGTTTTGTTGAGCTGTGTCCTTGAGGCTTTGTGGTTCATCCCTGGATGTTCTTCCTGGGATTTCTATGCTTTGGAGGTCTTGGTAGTTCCCTTTTACAGAGGTGGTGTCATTCTCCTGGGATTTGCAGTCAAATGCAAGACTGACATGCCCAAAATTAAATAGGAAAATGACTCAGCAATTAGTGACTGCATTGTAATACTTCTTTTTCTCTTGTACTTTTCTAAGGTTGGCAGAACTTGGATGATTTAGGGCTTAAAAACATCCTGGCACAAACAAATAAACCCCTTTAGCAGCAGAAAGACAAATAAATCTATTGATACAATAGAGTTTATTCAGCCTAAAAGAGCTTAGAGAGGGATGCATTTTACAGGGCCATTTTTGGAAGGTGCAATAATTTCAATTCCTCATTTGCACCACCAAAAAAAAAAAAAAGTTACTAAAAAGAACTGGGTTTACAAAGTTTTAACCACAGGGAAACTACTAAAGCTCTGAACTTTCCACATCACTAATTCTATAAAAGGTGTACAAAAACTATAAAAATACTTTGCTACAGGCCTTACTCTGAGACAGTCTGATCCCTAAAAACACTGAATGTTGTCAGATAATGTTGATTTACTTCAACTTTACTGAGAGGATCAGGCTCAGCAATTTCCCCAAATCCTCCCAGGCTGGTGTTTTTTGGAATGACTGAGTTGAAGCAGCTCCTCCTTTCCCAAAGAAGGCCCAAAGTGCTGAGCTCTGAGCACATCCTGGGCAGTTCAGAACCTGTGGAGCCCCTGTGCCCCAGGCTCCAGGGAGGGGCTCTGCAGGGCCGCGGGGCCGACGTCGTAGCCCAGCTTGTGCAGATCTTTGGTCATCACGTTGAAGGAAATGGTCACAAAGCCTTGGGATCGCACCCTGGTCACTGGGACAGGGAGGATGGGCAGGAGTCCAGTTAGAAGAGGCTTTGGATCAGTTGTGGAGCACTTCTTTATCACCCAAAGGTGGCTGGCCAAGAAGCCAGGAGCTGCCAGGACTCACCTTCCCGTCCTTCTCCCTGTGCCACCACTTTGGGGTCAGTGAATTCCGGGCGTCTCCCCGTGAACCAGCTTGGAGAAGAAAATAGAAAACAACAAACTGGGTGGCTTAGATTGATCCAGATCATGATATGCACATCAGGAGGGGTTAATGAGCCTGCCAGGAGGGTTTTGAAGCCTGACTCACTTTATTGATCTACTTCAATCAAAGGTAAGTTTTGTCTTAAGGAAAAAAATGCAAATCTGATTTCATACAGATTTTGTTAAATCCAGGTTTTTTCTAGGCTAGAAAAATCTTTCTGTGGCAAAAATATTGTAGAAAAATTCCACTTGATCACCCAGAGAGGCTTGAATACCTTGAATACATACAAAAAATGTGGAATGGGACTTGTTTTTCATGAGTTTTCTCTTACTATGGCTGTCCTTCCAGAACAGCCCCAAGAAGATTCAGGCAGGAATTCAGTGCAGCTAACAGGTGATTAATATATTTGCAAAAAGCTTTTAAAAAAGACCTACAGCCACCTGAAAATGTGATTTTACCTACAGAACACAAAACTGTCTGTATGACACAGAGCAGTAACAGCTCTGCACCACCCAGTAGCTGCAAATGCCTCTGTGGCTAAGGGCAAGAGGGACTTTAATGAAGTCAAATCATTAATTATTACCTTGTGAACTGCTGCAGCCTCGAGGTGGACTCTGGGACAAACATAGCAATGGTCCTTTTGTGCCTGAAACAAAGAGGAGACCCCCAGAACTTCAGGAACGAACAAACAGCAAGATTTTTTCTATTTATGAAGGCACAAAATGACACACCAGAGCATTGCTCATCTCCAGGTGCTTTCCCTTCACACAGGAAGGGTTTGTTTGCACAGGAACATCGGATTTTCCTCCATTCCCAGTGGTGGCAATGAGAACTTATTGTGTGCTTCGAGTGATGGGGGACGGGTGAGTAACTGAACTTCCTGTGTGGGCTTTTCACAGGCCACTTTGGCCTTTAGAGGAACACCAAAACTTATCTGGTGATGAAAGAGTTCTGCTAGAGAATCTCTGCAGTGAACTGACAGGGCATGATGAGGAGATATGGGAGCTGTTTTTGTTTCTGAACCAACAGAATAACAGGACATGAACCTGTTTCAGCCCTGCAGGCCAGGCTGGCACTCACCTCCCCGGCACGAAGGGCACGTGGACAGCTCCGTAACCTCTGACCACGTCGTGGCCAAAGAAGTCAGGCCCGTAGACACTCAGCACAATCTGTGGCCCTGCAAGGAAATGGGGGTGAGAGGGGGTCTGGCACCAGGGCTGGACCCCCACCCAGCACTCACAGCCAAAGGGGTTGGTGCTCTTGAAGGTGATGTCGATGGGGAAATTCCAGACAAGCGTGGTGGGGGAGACGCTGCTCTTGGAGGTGATCTGGGAGATTCCCTCCTCCAGACCCTGCAGGGAATGTGAGGTGAGCATGGGGCTCTGGTGGGCAGGGTGGGCACAGGGGGTCTGACAGGGCGGGGGCACAGGGGCTGTACCGCCGTGGGGACCCAGTCCTGGCCATAGACGAAGGAGAACTTGCAGTAGAGGTCATCAAATCCCGGGAACTGCAGGGGAGAGAGAGAGAGTGTCACTGGGAATTCACTGGGAATTGTCGGGGGTGAGGCTCTGCCCAAGTCAGGGTGCTGAAGGCAGCCTGGGCCAGTGAGACTGGGACAGACAGGTTGGGTCAGGGAGGCTGAGACTGGGATGGGTTTGGGGGACTGAAACTGGGATGGACGCGGGCAGGGCTGAGGCTGAGCGGGGTCAGAGGGCATTGAAGCCAGGGTGGGTTCAGGGGGCTGGGAACAGGCTGGGTTTGGGGAGCTGACACTGGGATGGTCAAGGGGCTGAGGCCGGGCTGAGTTTAGGGGAGGCTGACACAGGGATGGGTTAAGAGGGATGAAGCCAGGCAGGGTTATGGGGGGCTGAGGGTGTGCAGGGTTGAGGGGGATGAGGATGGGTTGAGTTTGGGGACTGAGGCCGGGCAGGCTCAGGGGGGGCAGATCCTCATCCCGCGCGGGCGCACGCAGCACCGAGACCGAAGCCAGGCCGCTATGCCGGGGCGGCGCGGACCGGGCTGATGGCGATCCCCCCCATCCCTCCGAGGTGTTCCCGGGGTGTCCCGGGGTCTCACGCACCTCCCCGCTCTCGATCTCGCCGCTCACGGCCAGCAGGAACACGCTGGGCGCCGCCATGGCGGGCGCGCCGGTTGCCGTGGCGACGGACGGGGCGGCGCAGGAGACAAACTTCCCTGGCGCCGCGCTGCCCTTCGCTTCGCTTTGCAAGGCTCCTGATCCCCAAAATCGCCCCAAAACGCGGCCACCCCACCCCCGGCACCCCCCGGGTGTCCCCGGGCGGGTTCTGCCCGCCCCCCTCCGCCGCTGAGCCCGCTCGGCGCTGCCTCGTCATCCTCGCACCGCCACGAGTGCAGAACTTTATTGTTATTTAATATCAGCCTAAAGCAACCCCAAGCGGGGACTCGGCCTCCCCGGGGGATGGGCACGGCCCCAAGGCTGCCACCCTTCAGGGACACGGCTCCCAGGGATGCACAGGGTGGGGCTGTTGGGGTGTGTGTGCAGGGCAGGAGCCGGACGGGATGTTCATGGTGGGTCACTTCCAGCTCAGGATATTCCCCGTCCTGCGATTCCGTGTGGCGAGGCCATGGCCACTAGATGATGCTGCCGGCCGAGCTGAGAGCGGCTCCGGCTGCCGGGCAAGGGCCAGAGCCAGGCCGTGTTTCCAGGGAGAAAGAGGGAAATGGTGGATTTCTCTGCAGGCCGCCCCACCGATGAGGAGAGGGGCTCCCAGTGCCCGCAGCACGGCGACTTTTCCTTAGGGACATCAGGAGAAATGCCCTCATACCTCAGGGTCTGAACGTGGGTGGGAAAAGCAGGAAACAGCACGGTGCTGATTTAATTAGCCTGCTCTAATTAAAAGGAAAGGGTGAGTTTGGTGTGTAAATAAGGAGGATGAGTGTGCTGAGGCTTTGCAAGAGCTGGAACCGCTGAAATCTGCTGACGGTGACTTGTTTCCCCACAGAGACCACGGTGTGACGGTGCTGGACCAGTGACAGGACAGGGCTGGCCTGGTGATGTGACAGTGCTGGGGTGGTGACACGGTGCTGGCCCATCGGGACCGCGGTCGTGCCGCCGCTCACACCAGAAATTTTTGCTTCCCTCACACACGTCAGCCCCACGGAGACTCTCCAGCTTGGCCGCCATCTGCTGTGGTTGGTCCCTTCACCTCCCTTCCTCATCCCAGGCCGTGATCCCCTCTCTGTGAGGAATTTCTGGGGTGGCTGGTTGCTGCCAGACCCTCTGGGGAAGGGTGGGAGGAGTGAAGGAAGCCCTTCCATGTTTCAGTAGATGTGTTCTTGGTCAATACTTACTTTGACTCAATTTTTCAGGCCAAACGAATTTGGCCAAGAGAAGAATGGGACAGGAAAGCAGGAGGAATGGGAGGGGATACCTGAAATGTTATCCTTTCTCCACCGCCCTTCAGAAATGCTTTTGGGAAAATAATTCATTTGAACTGAAAATTATCAGGGGTAGGGGGGAAGTAAAGCAGGTCTGGAGCAGCTGTCTGGAGCAGCTAGTGAGGCTGTTTAATTAACACTGCACTTGGCTACCAGCTACCTTGGAGCCAATTTCAGGACGTTTTTGTTGCCTGGCAGGTGATATACAGCTGCTGGAGGAGTTCTCTTAGCACTAGGAGACCTTCCCCATGGCAGAGAGACAGCAGGAGGGTTATTCAGCAGCCGTGAGTCATCTGTACCTGCCTCTGGAAGGACTCTGTCCCCTCCCAGCCATAACAAGACCTTTTATTCTTCCCTTCTTTGTATGCCAGCCTTGTTTTAATTAGCTGTATTTTTAATCTTTGTGAGCAGAGTGAAATCCCAAGCAAGGAAGTGTTTTTATCCTGCTGGAAAACTTAATTAATGCTCCATCAGAGAGTTTGATTTCCAAGCATGATGAAGGTTGGTGGAGGATGGCGACCCCATGGGTGCTATTTAGTGATGCTGATGTTTCTCTTGGCCACTTAAAACATTCTCCTCTTCTCCTGGACTTGATCTGATCCTGTGATTTGTGATGGGACTCATGGGAAGCTTCCCAGGGGTGTTTGGGGCCGCAGCCATCCTCACAAGGAGGAAGGACACGCTCCTGCTGATCACTGACTTGTCACCTCTTCCAGGTGCTGTGCCCAGGTTGGATCCCAGCTCCCAGAGAACGATTCCCAGAGTCCCTTAAGCATTGACCTCTGTGCTGGAGGCATGTCAAACAGCTGAGGGAATTATGTTTGCTTCATTCCCAGGAAGAGCAAGGGGCTGGAAAAATCTAAACTGCTTGGAGCTCTGAATCAAACCCAGGCACCGTGACCTGCCCAGGCTGCCTGGCTCCGGGTCCAGGGGCTCCCAGGGAGGCTGGAGAGTGGTGGTGAGTCCTTTCCCTGTGTTTCCCATGGGATTGCCTGTGGATGAGCCCTGAGGAGTGGGGGAGCAGGCAGGGGCTCTCCTCCTCCTGGGCAGAGCTGCCAGGCAGCAGTGCCAGTGGGGGATAGCTGTGGGATGTATCTCCTCCCCATCTCCCCAGCCCTGGGCTCATCCGCTGTATTTACAGTAGGAGCAGTAGATCCCTGGAAAAGAGAGTGGCTCGACACCCCGTGCTGCAGGGAGGAGGGAGCAGGAGCAGGTCCTTTGTCTCCAGTACCTGCTCAAGCCTGATCACAGCAGCCCCGGGGCTGATCCATCGCTGCCAACGGGCGCTCAGGGAAGGTGGGAGAGACACAAACAACAACACACTGGCACAGCACAAAAGTTTATTTTGAACCTCAAATATTTATGATCAACACCTGGTAAATGGCCAGTGAAATCCGTTTTAAGGTGTCATTAATCTGCAATAAACCCTTTGTATTTTTTGAGTTGTTTGCACAACGTTGACTCATCCCTGCCTTCGAGGAGTCTGCAGGGAGCTTCCCTGCCCTTTGTCTTCCCTGCCTTTTGCTCCTGCTGCTCAAATCAAACAGGGAAGGGGTGGGATCTCACAGCAGCACACAGAGGGGGATATTCCTGCTGTAATTTCTGCTGATACCTTTACCTGGAGATTGAATATGGTAGAAGGTACCTGCGTGAAACCGGGTGGGTTTTGTGTTACGTGTCTGAATCACAGAATGGTTGTATGCTGGAAAGGACCTTAAAGTTCATCCCATTCCCCCCTCTGCCATGGGCAGGGACACCATCCCACGTTGCTGTCCTACCTGTCCTTGAGCAGTTCCAGGGATGATCCCTGTGTCCATGTGGCTGCCAGCCCCATGCCAGGGGCCCTGCTGGGTACGGAGGCTGTTGCTGCCAAGGAGCTGTGAAGTGCCTGGTCTTCCCTGAAGAATTAATTTGTGTTGGAACTCGTTTTCATTGGTGAGATTTCTTTTGGTTAATGAGCAAAATTAATTAGTGCCCCTGTCTGAGCTAGTCAGAATAATTTGACATGGAGTGAGGGAGAGGGCGAGGAGGACCGGGGGAGATGGTGCCCAGTGGGACACTTGGATTTGATAAGGACATAAGGAATAAAAGCAGGGAGAAGAGGGGAGAGTAAACAAGCTCCTTCTCCTGCCAGGCATGGAGCCCTCCTGTTTGTTGTCTGGTGGTGACTGCATTTTTTGGGGATAACTCAGGTGGGAATGCTGTTTTCCATGCATCCAACAGACCCTGGAGATGTGGCCACGGGCCCTGGGCAGCTTGTGCCTCCACATGGGGCAAGGCAGAATCAGAATAAGCTGCTCCAGGGGATTTCAATCAAATATTCAAATCATTAATCTGGTTCTTCCCTGAAGTGTGGCCTAATGAGGGTTGTTGGCATTTTCTCCCTTTCATTGTGAACAGATTTATTTTTCACTGGATAGTCCAACATCCACAGCTGGAAAAAAACAACCCAACGCTAACCCACAAGTGAGGGACACAAGTGAAAGGTGCTGGCATGAGGAGCAGCCCAGGCTGGGTATGGAACACTCCTGGTGATGTCCCTGCATCAGTGAAGGCCAGGGACTCATGGAATGGAATTACAGAATATCCTGAGTCAGAAGGGACCCACGGGATCATCGAGTGGTGCCAAAATCGGCACATCCCTCATCCCGAGCAGCCCCTCAGCACCTTCCCAGCCTCCACAGAGGGGCTGACCCCATGGAAAGAGCTAAAACAAGCCTGTGGCAGCACCATAATGCTGGAAGAGGATGGAGCACCCACCTGGTGTGAGCTGGAGTTATTCCAGGGGCACAGCGGGGTTCCAGCAGAGAGACACGAGCTGCTCAAAACTTAAAGAGCCACAGAGATTTCAGCCCCTGTGGCTCTGTCTGTGCTAAAATTCCTAATTAGCCCCCTCATCTGGAGGATGAGGTGGCCACAGCCATTAAAACCCAGCCACGGCTTGAAAACTTAATAGGGGAAATTTAATGGATGAAGTCAATTGAATTATTCATCCCCAGAAAGCTTGTACAAATATCAAATGCTTATTAGCATTCATACAACCTGTATGATCTCACAGCTCTGACAGATTAAGGTTGGGGCTAATTGCACCCAGGATGGCGTCAGATTTGGTGGTTGGTATTTTTTTAAAGCTTTTTTTCCTCCCCAGCATGACAAAGAGAATTTCAGATCGATGCCATCTGAGATTTACCCTTGAAGCAGAGCCCCTGTGATGGTTTCCTTCCTCAGCATGGTGGTTTTTAATCCCTGTTTGATTCCTTCTCCTCAAAGGGTGCCGAGGTGGCTCTGAGCCAGCCCAGATGGAAACATTCCTCATCCCTGCGGGCTGTGGGTTTGCTTGAATGGACAGTGGTGGGACAGAGTCTGGCTGATAAATGGACAGGACTGAATGGCCATTAAAAATGCAAAATAGAAATCGATCCAATTAAATAATCATGACTTGCATTTACCCGGTGCTTTTCGCTTCCGATCTTAAGCAAGGCTTGCAGACAGTCCAGGGGGAAATCGCTTAATGCTGCAGAGATTTAATCAACAAAATTAACACTGGCTGATGTTAAATAGTTTCTCTGGCCATGGCCAGGTTTGGGGATGCAGCTGTGGGGATTTTGTACCTGCATGTCCAGGTGAGTGTCCCCAAAAGAGGCATTGGGGAGCAATCCACAGTCACTCTCTGCTCTTGGAAAATTCAGTCAGTGCTTGATTCACCCCACACTGCCAGGATGCTCCTGCTGGCTCATGGATGAGGTTGGTTTGGGTCCTCATGAGCTTTGGGGGATTGGGGAAGGTGTGGCTTTGTCAGAGGGTGGGAGCCCAGGCAGCCCCAGAACCAGGAGCAAATATCCAAACTCATTCCTGATGCTGCCATGGCCTCAAGCCCTTCCAAATTGTTCTACACCCCCCTCTCCATCATCACCATCAGCCACCAACCCCATGGCAAGAGGCTTTTCCCCCTGAAGGGAATTCAGGCGCAGGGCCAGAAGGGAATTCAGACCTTTTCCAGCAAAGCTAAATAATCCCAGCAGCAAATGACACCCTGAGTGTCCCCTTTATGCCGAAGGACACTCCTGGAGCATCCCACACCCCTCCAGGCAGGATTCATCGTGGAGCAGAGGGATTCACCTCCCCTCCTTAAACTGCAGCAAAAGGAGTTTGCCATCTTCCCCAAAGCACTGTTAATCATGGATTTTATGGCTCTTTTCTGGAATTCCTTGCTATCCCGCCGAGACAGAATCATTATTTACAATAATTCTAAATGACTCTTAATTACAGTGGCGCAGGTGCTCCTCGGAAGCAGCCGGCACAGAGCTGGATCAACATATGGAGACTCTTGGGTGAGGTGAGGGATTCTCTGAGCTCGGTTGGAGGTGGGAGAAGCCTCAAACTCCAGTGGGGCTGGTTCACACCTGGGGGCTGCAGCTTTGAGAGGCTGAGCAGAGAGGTTTCAGGGAATGCCGAGCTCTGGGAGTGGGAGGGACACCTGGGCTCCCCCCGCTGCGGCACAAAGGGAGGCCACGCTTCCAGTTTATACAGTTTAATAGATGTGAAACAAGATACATTTCCTTTGGAGTAATGGATGCATCGATAACAGAAGATAAATGTGAATGCATAAATATGAGGCGGCACGGAAGGAACCAAACGGAAACGACTGGATGGGTTTTATCCCCCCTGGATGTCCGGGCTGCTGCCATGGGCTCCTTCCTTCTCCTGTTTCCCATGGCCCAGCTGTGCTGTGGACACAGGGCCTGCAGGAGGGGTGGGGAAGGGGCAGGGATCAGAGGCTAAAAAGGAAAAATCAACCCCAAAAGCTGCAAAAACCCCCCAAAGTGGTGTTAAAAGGTGACCTGGATTCCTCTAGAGGTTTCTGGAAGGGCCTTGGGAAGGGAACGTGTCCAGGTGTGGGTGCAGGGATGGGGAGGGAAGCACAGGGACTGCAAACTGCCCTGAGGGGTTGGAGTTGTTCTGCCACAAAGAGGACAAATCATCACCTTAAATGCTCACAAAGAACGTCACCTATGACAGCTCTTTACACCTTTACACACTGTATCAATAATTTACTTAGAACTGCAGTAAACAAAATACATTTCTTAAATAATTTACTATTTATTTGTTCAGTTTCTTTTTTTTTTAAATCTCTCTGTAGTTTTCTTTCCTTTTTTTCATTAGTTGCTTCTCTTTGTAACACACCAAACCATCTTTGTGCACGTTAGTTCAGATTATTGCAACGTTTAACCTGAATTTCAGTTGAAAAGAAAGGGGGGAGGAAAAAAAAACAACAGGACAGTTGGACAGACAAGAAGAATGAATAACTTATTATTATTGCACTGGCTACAATTCAGTAGTGATTTGGTTTTTTGTCTGTAATTAGGACAACCTCTAAAGTACAAAAGAAAAATGAGCGAGATGTCAGAAGCATCAGCTGTGAGAAGAAGCTGGTGGGGTGATGGTGGAGGGAAGGGAGGGAAGGGAAACGAGAAAAGAGAAGAAACATTTGGAAAATGAATGGCTGGAATAATTAATTCCACAGAAAACCCAAGGAAACACCACCCATGTAATGCAAAAAACAGCATCTCTGTTTCTCTATAAAAATATGTGCATTATGGAGACAGAGTTTTTGTGGGTCTATTTTTTTTCCAGGTTTTTTGTTTGTTTGTTTCCTCATTTTGTAGCTCACAAATACAGGATTTCTATTTATAGAACTGCTGATATACAGACAATGTCCAGCTCCCAGCTCCCGGGCACTCTGGCGTAACGTGACAGCTTGAAAAGGTGCCTTGGGAAAAGTTGAGCATCTTTAAAAATAAAAACAACAACAAAAAACAAACCCAACAAAACAACAAAACCCCAAGAGAATCCCCCCAAATCCCAACCTCCACTGCCTCGGACCCGAATCAATGTGATTGCGGCCACAGAGGGGTGGTGGGAGGAACGAAACCACCCTTGCATCAACTCCACCTTCCCCTTAGAAAAGAAACCCCAAAACCTCTTGCCAAATCCACTCCCCACCCCCAAAAACCCATCCCCAGTTTCATCCAGCTGTTTGTTTGGTTTCTTTTTCATTTTTTCCTCTGTGTGTGTGTGTGTGTGGTTTTTTTTGCAAACTTCCACAGCGCTTCCCAACGAGTGACCACAGGGAGGGGACGGCCCCGGTGATGGCCACCCCTGACCCCTGGGTGCCCTCGCTTTGGAGCCCCCACACCGGTGACAAAGCCCTTGAGACCCCCCCGCTCCCCCGGCCCAGCAGCTATACTGGGTCATCCGTGCCTTCTTCTGTGGCAACAGTCACGGGGCCCAAGTCCTGCTTCCGCAGGGGGCTCTTGGCAGTGCCCAGCAGCTCTTTGCTCCTCTCGCCGTTGCTCCACTGAGTTTTTAAGTGATCCGGCTTTTTCAGCTCAGTGTCCGGCCGCGAGTCCATGGAGGCCGGCGTGGACTGGCCGCTGTCCAGCAGCTCTGAGAGGCTGCTCAAGGAGCCGCCATCCAGCTGCTCGAAGGAGAAGTTGGGGATGCTGAGGTGCTCCCCGCGGCACGGGAGCTGGCTCTCCACGAGCTCCAGGGATTCTCGGTAGGCCGGGAACTCGCAGGACGGGGTCCTCCTCCGCAGCAGGGTGTTCTCGGAGGGTTTGGTGCGTGGGGCCGCCCCGCCGTCATCCTCCATGGGAGGATCTATAGAAATGCAGGGCGGGCTCATCTTCTTCTTCCTCCGGGCTCCGTGGATGTAGTCGGCGTCCGGCTGGATGTGGGCAGGGGGCCGCTGCTTGTCCTCGGCGGGGTCCTGGAAGCCGCAGTCCGAGGTGCCGCCAGAGGGGCAGATCTCGATGGAATGGCGCCGCTGCTCATCGGCCCAGCTGGGCTTGCTGAGGAAGCCCTTGTTGTCGGTGCTGTAGAACTTCTTCAAGTCCCTCTCCTTGAAGGAGAGGCTGCTTGTGCTGCAGTTCTTGAGGGGCACGGGGGACGGGGCCGGTGAGGGGAAGGGCGAGGTGGAGCGGCTGCCAGGGTCCGAGTGCTCCTCTGCCCAGTCTTTGGCCGAGCTGTTGATGTGCCGAACCTCCTCGTCAGCCAGGTCCGAGGGCTCGCCCTGGCAGCCCTCAGGGCCAGAGGGGCTGGTGGGGCTGGGTGGCCGGCTGGGAATGCCATGCTGGCCACACGTGTGCTTCCGTGACAGGGGGCTGAGGGGCCGGTGTGGGGAGGATGGGGGGGAGCACGGAGGGGTGGCCGGGAGGGGGGACTGGAGAGGGCTGGGGGTGAGGGTGCTCTGGGGCTGCTTTGCTGATGGCTGGGGCTCTCCAGGCTCTGCTTGCAGGCTGTCCTTGCGCTCCTGAGTTTGTCCGTCCACCGAGTCCGTCCGAACGGCCTCCTGGAAGGGGAGGAGAGAGAGATGGGGTGAGAACCTGGGGATGTGCTGGGCAGCAGCACCTCCAGTGATGGACACAGAATTATAGAACCACACTGTGTTGGAAGGGGCCTGAAAGCTCATCTGCTTCCACACCCTGCCATGGGCACCTTCTACCAGTCCAGGTTGCTCCAAGCCCCATCCAGCCTGGCCTGGGACACTCCCAGCGATGGGGAGCCCATGTTGGTGGGTCTAACACACCCTATGTCATTCCTGCCCCATTGTGCCAGTCCTGTCAGACCCTCCTGGACAAGAGGATAAACTTCTGCTGGCAGGAGCCTTTGCGTTCAGGCCTGGGCCTTGGTCCTGCTCCAGCCCCAAATCCTGAGCCAGCACAGTGTAGGGCTCCCTGGAGGCTTCTCCCACCCAAAATAGATTTGGGCACCTTCTCTCCATGCTTTAGTACTTATTTCCTGGAATAGCACAGCCACAAAGATGGAAGTAAGAAAAAAGGGCCTTCCCACATGTCCTTTGCTGGGGCAGGAGTATATTAAAATTACTAAATTATATTAAAATTAAAATTGCACGTTTCATTCTAAAACAAGAGCTCTACTCTTAGCTCCAAGGAAAGAAACCCAAGAGAGGACTGGGAAAGAAGGGAAGGAACACAGGTGCCAACTCAGGAGTTACCTCTGGATGCTCTTGGCCTCTCACCTGTCTGCAGAGCAGCTTGTTGAGAGCAGGAGATCGGGGGATGCCGTGGGGGGGAAGGACCTTCCAGCGGTGCCGCCCTTCGTGGCCGGGGGAGCGCGCGGCCAGCAGCAGCGACTCCGTGGGCACTCTCAGCGAGGAACTCGTCCCCACGGGCTGGGAGCGGATGGAGGTGATGGATCCTAGGGCAGGACAGAGGGAGCACTCATTGCTTGGCCTCTCAGAGCTTGAGGCAGAAGCTTCAAGAGGGGAGTAAACAAAGGAGGGAGAAGGAAAGACCTGCTGGCTGAAATCCCGAACATCAGCGTAACCCTTGGGCAATGCTGGGATTAAAAACCCTTGTCTTGTCTCCTGCCTTGAACCTCAGCAGGGATGGCAGGGTGGTCACCGATGTTGGGGTGTCTGTGCAGGGCCGGGAGTTGGACTCTGAGCCTTTTGTGTCCCTTCTAACTCAGGATATTCTCCTGGAGCAGACAGCGCTGCAGGCCCAGGGCAGTTCTCCCACCCACCACAGCCCAGCCACCACCAGGGCTGTCCCCAAGGCACAGCTTGGCTCAGCGTGGTCCCACCAGGAGCTTGGAGCCTGTTCCAAATGCTCTGACAGCCCTGAGCTGTGGACAGGCTGGAATCTCTCTCTTTTCAAAGCCTCCTAGGCTGGGTTTGAAGGCAATCTCTCCTCCCCAGCCCCTCTGTAGTGCTGCTTTACTGCACTTGGGAGTTGTCTGAGAGATCTCCTGCTTCTCTGGTTTTTTGGCTGCAGGATTTATTGTCCTCATTAGTTTGAAACCCAGCGTCTGTTGTTCCATTGCTGCCCCACTCCGTGTTAAAAACACCGTTATCCATCACTCCAAGAGATCTCACCCAGGGGTCGGGGAACTTGAACCTCTGACAAAAACCATCCAGACACATTGCAGTTGCATTTCACAGACAGATTTGTTGGTGGAGAAAGAAAAGTGAGTGTTTAATAATTTTTCTTTCAGAGCTTTTCTCCAGAATACCACAGAAGGAATTCTCACCCCCACCCCACTTCTCCCCAGTTTTTTTTTGGGCTCTCCCAGATCCAGCCTGTGTTGTTCATGTGCTATTCCAGGCTTTATAAAATGCTTTTTATGATGCAGAAAAACTCTGTCATAAAATCTGTCACAAACATGGTCATAAAATCCAGACCCTATGCTCTACTCCCTGTCCTCAGCTGGAATTTCCTCCTGTTGGAAACTTTCCATTGAGCTCTCATATAGAAAACCCAAACCCCCTCCAAACGGGATGCTCAGGAACACTGAAGATCTCTGGAGCTGGATATTTTTTCTCTTGTTTTTCTAGGAAATCAGGAAACTGCATCTAAACACAAAATATCCTGAGATCTGCTCATCCCACAGGATTTTCCCTGGGTAGTTGGTGGAGTATTGGGAGAAGATCAGACATCCTGAAGCCCATGGAAAACAAAGATGCTCATGGGAGTCTCTACTGGCTCAGTTTTACCTGGATATAATTTATGGAACTGTGACTTGAAGCAGAGTTTGGGCAGCTCAGCAGCAGCACAGCTCAGGGTGCTGCTGGTTTTCCCACCAGGCAAAAAGTCATATCCATCACATCCCTGTCATATCCATCACATCCATCCCTTTAGTGCTCTTGGAGAGAAATTTGGGAAACATCAGAGAATTCCTGGTGGGTTCTACCCAACCCTGCCAGCACCACAGCAGTTTTATAGGGATATAAATCCCGCTTTACAGCCACTCCAGGGATGAAAAGCAGCCCCAGGAGGCCGCCCCTGAAACTCAACCTCTGTTTTCTTTCCTTTGCCAGGAATTTGCAGGTGAATAATAACAAACACTGAGCAGAGAACACGACCTGGCTCCCAGAGAGTCTGAACAAACACAGAGTTCCTTCTCCCAAGGAAATCAGAGCAAATCAGGCTTTGCAAACCCACTGAGCAGTTCTTGCATTTCAAACCACGCCGGATCAAAGGAGACCAGGCTGGGAGAAGATCTTGGGAGCCACTCCAGGAGCACGTGTGCTTTTAGGGAGGCAGAGATTGTGTTTAGTATCGATTTCCCCTTCAAACCAGCTTGACAAAAGAGACAGAAAAGCATTTTCAGGGAAATGTACTCGGATGCAGTGGATGAGTGCCCCCTCAAAGGCTCCTTGTGATTCCTGGACTATGGAGTCTCTCCATGGGGTCTGTCCATGACATTCATTACAAGGCCAGGCTCGGGAAGAGCCAGAGACTGGTTTCTAATCTTTCTGCTCCCAAAGAAACTCCTGCAGCTCTGAGCTCTATGAGTGGTGCTAAAGGCACTGCCCTGAGGCTGCAGCCTGCCTGGAACATGAGGAGCTGTGCCCGGAAGCAATCCCGACTCCGGCTTTTATTCCTGGGGATGTTATTGATCCGCAGGCAGGAATCAGAGGGAATGCACAGCTCCCTTTTCCTCAGCTAACAGCCTGTACCCTGTGCCTCCAGCACTGCTCGGGAGCCTCACTTCTCCCCAGACATCTGAGCCACCAGCTCGCTCCTGGGAAAGTGATGGAAACGTGGAATTGTGCACAATGTGGGAAATGTTCATTGTGCTGATGGAATCAAATTGGACAAGGCCTGCTCAGGCCATGTTTGGGTTGGTTGCTCCCCACTGAACCCCATGTGCAGCTGCTGCCCCGTGGTTGTAATTATGGAATCGTAAAGATTGGAAAAGGCCATCAAATCCAACCATTAACAGAGCCCTGCCAAGGCCAGTGCTAATCCATGTCCCCAAGTGCCACATCCACATGGTTTTTGAACACTTCCAGGGATGGTGACTCCACCACTGCCCTGGGAACCTGTTCTGATGCTTGAACACCCTTCGAGGGAAGAAATTTTTCCTAATATCCAATCTAAACCTCCCCTGGCAGAACTTGAGGCTGTTTCCTCTCATCCTGTCCCTGTCCCCTGGGAGCAGAGCCCGACCTCCCCCCTGAGCCCCCTCCTGTCAGGGAGTTGTGCAGAGCCACAAGGTCCCCCCTGAGCCTCCTTTTCTCCAGGCTGAGCCCCTTTCCCAGCTCCCTCAGCTGCTCCTGGTACTCCAGCCCCTTCTCTGGACACTGCCTCCCTTGTTATGAGGAGCCCAAAACTTCATCTCAGAGCAGGGGAGGATCCCCATGGGTGGTACCTCTTTGGGCTTTGCAGGGATACGTTTCCATCTCTGCCTCGTGCAGGGGGAACGGGGCCTTTGCCGGAGTCACGGGCCGGAACATGTAGCTGTCGTTGGGCAGGGAGTGCATCCGGGACACGGAGATCTTGCGGACGGTCAGCAGGTTCTGGGAATCCTGGGGCCTCAGGGAGGCTGCACTGCCCTGCAGAGTGAGGAGAGAGCGAGATGGGCTCACCTCAGTGGGGAATTTACAGGGAACTCCTGCCATTTTTGCTTCCAAACCTTGTGCGGATGTTCCCATTGGGATCTTCCCCACAAGCTGCGGCCCCGGTGGCTGCATGGGACAGCAAAGTTACACTGAGGGGACAGCTCAGGATGGGGCTGGAATAAAGGGAGGCATCCCACCACTCAGTCAACTCTTGGACACACAAAGAGAAAGGAAAGGCCAGGAAAAAGGGGCCTTTCTGTTAAAAACACGAGTCCTCATCTGATGTTCCAGGGAGATGCTTTCAGGAGGCCTGAGGGTGATATCCTCCTCCTCCTCAAACAAAGGACACAGGGGCCAAACCAAGTCCTTCTGGAAATTCATGAGTTACGTCCCCAAAATACACTCACAGGGCAGACATTTAAACACATTGACACCACTGCAAACCCTGAGGCCTCTCTCCTACAACCTGGAGCATTTTGGGCACCACTGACCCCTGAAGAAAGAGGCACAGGGAAGGAGAAGACATCGTGGCAGTGAAGGTGGGGGTGTGGAGCCTCTTTGGGGGTACAAAAGGGGTTTTTCTTTGCTGTCACTGAAGTGGGTCTGGTTGGAAGTGCCCACACAGAGCACACCACAAACCTTAAATATGACCCCTCTCAGGCACCTCACAGCAAATCCATCCTGGGGTCTCAGGAAGCTTTAGGGACACAAAGGATGTCCCTGAGGTGCTGATGGAGAAGCTGAGAGGTGATGCCATGACTTGGCCAAGTGTTGGGGGAGCAGGAGCCCCCAGGCCAAGCCCTGCAGCCTGGCTGGACACATTCCCCTCCCAGGTTCCCCTTTTATCTAAAACACAGCTAATCCCTCTGGTTTTCCTTTAACGTCAGCCTCCCAGTGACTGATTGAAAACATTTTCCCAGCTGCAGGTCTTAAATTAAATGTATTTTGCTTTGCTCTGCTGGGCTGTTTTCCCTCCCCACCAGCAAAACCTGGCCCTGAGATCTCTCAGGTTTGGAGCTCACCAAGGATCTGGATCAATCTAGTTTCTTCCTTGTATTTCTGCCTTAGAAGTGTCTGTCCTCAGCTCCCTGAAGCCACACACCCCAAGATGGATTACTCCGTGCTTTTACCCTGTGGAGCTTGGCTGGGAAGGCGGGGGCCAGCAGGTATTTACAGCTCACTGGCATCCAGCTCTGCCAACTGTGGCTGTGCCCAGGAGCCCTCTGGGTGCCACCCAGGGCTCTCAGCTGATGAATTAAAGCCTCAGCAGCCGGTGCCAGTTGGTCCCTGGCCATCCCAGCTAATCAGCACGGCATCACCTGAGCCGGGGGTGCTTGTTCACAGCCCGGAGCCACACCGAGAACAAAGGGTCTGGCTCCACTCGCTCAGCACTTGAACAGAAGGATCTCAGGATTTGGCTCTTCAAGCTCAGTTTGTCTCTGACTGGAACAAATGAACAGAAAGCCCTTCTTGACATCAGCCACTTCAATTTTTAAGGGTTCAGCTGTTGAGACCTGACTGAATTAGGGATGTGGGCAAATTTCAAATGAAATTAAGTGCTTGAAATATGAACCACAGACGGGAAATTTGTTGGTTCCCACCTGGAGAGCTGCTCTGGACACTAAGGATGGTTTGGAGACAGCACTGCTGTTCCTCCTCCTTGCTGGGAAACACCTGCTGCTGATCCTGATCCTATTCCCTGGAAATCGTGGGCATGTGGAGAGTGATCGGGAAGGACTGAGCAGAGGGGTTTGCTGGGAATCATCCTGGAGCACCTCCTGAATCCACAGCTCTGGGGATTGCTGGAAGCCTGAGGTGTTGATCCCCTCCTGCCTCTGTTTCCTCAGTATCATAAACAAGTTCTTACAATAACAACAATAAAATCAAACCTGGCACTGTTTTCTCCCCAAAGAAAAGACTCTGCTTTTGAAGTCACACTGCTCACACATTGCCCTGTGCACCAAATGCACATTTTAAGGGCTAAAAAGAGGATTTCACTTCTATCCCACACAGGGCTGATTCCTCTGGGACATGCTGTTGTCCCAGCTGGAAAGGACAGGGGCTGAGAAGGTTGTGGCTGTGAAGGGACAGGTCTGGGACAGTTCAGACACAGCCCCAAAGCACAACACCATGATGGGTGGGACATCAGTCACCTCAGCCTGGTGGCCTGGGCTTTTGTGGGAAGGTGGCAGGACATGGTGGGAAGCGGAGTAGGAGGACAGGACACTTTTCTCCCTCATCACCTCTCCCTATGGAGTTTTTCCAGGGTTAGCAGGAGGCTCTGCCCAGCTCCTGATGTGCTTGGGAACTATTGGAAGATGAGGAAAACCCAAGGAGAATGGGCTTAGTTTGCAATCCCAGCCTGTGTGAAAGGATGTGCCCTCTCTCTCTCCACAGTTAGAAAAGCAACCTGTGCATTTCCCTGCAGGAATGTCTGTGAGGAACAACATTCAAATAGCCAATTCCCCATTGCTGTGTAACCAAATCTCTTTTTCCTTGCCTTAATGGAGTCTGATAGATTTCACAAAAATCTAATTTAAAGTAATTTAATCTCCAAGCCCCCACTGATTTCGCGGTAGATTTATTTGTGATCATGGTGACAAAGCAGTTCCATGTTCACTCTTAATCACAGGCTGCTGACACGGGAAGAGACAATTATCTCACGCCCTCCTTCCCCCTTGCACTTCTGATTGTTCTCCTAGAGGATTGATAGGAATCAGAGAGCAGGCAGCATCTGGAAAAGCAACCCAGGAACCTCCAGCTTCTTGCTGAGGGGCTCTGGTATTTCCCAAGTCATCCATGTCCTAAGCAGAGCCAGTGGGGAGCTGCAGGTTTACACCAGCACTGAACTGCTGCAGGATACTCTGGAAATCCCAAAGTGGGATTAAAAAGAACCTGAGCAGTGTCCCTGTGAAGGGAATTTATCCCATCCCGAGCTGGAGATGCCCAGGCTCCCAGTGCCAGCATTCCCAGGGTTTATGGGATTGCTCCCTGGTCCTGCTGCCCTGATAAATGACAAGGATGGGCTGGGACAGCAGGACAGGGAGCTGTGACTATTGTGGCTCTGAACTTAAAATCCACAACCTGGGAATGAACTGGAGAGATGGACTTTCACCCCTCCCCTGGAACAACACTCAGGATAGCATTTCCAGCAGCCTCCACCTGCAAGAGCCCTGGCAGCTGACTCAGGATGTGGGGTGGTGGTGACATCTCTGCTGAAGGGGGACTGGGACAGCTCCTTGTCTCCCATCCCTTTGGCTCTGTGTGGAATCTGTGTGGGATCTGCTGGCCAGGCTGGTGGGACCCGTGCCCTCCCCACCCCAGCTCAGAGTGGGCTCTCACCAGGGCTTGGTGCTTCCCCTGCAGCTCGGTCCTGCTGTGCTCCTGGTTGCCCTGCAGTGCCCGGCTCTCAGGGGCCACGGCCCCACCCCGGCTCCCGCTGGCAGTGTTGGTTCCTCTGGACATCTCCAGCTCAATCTCAGCATCCATCTCAGCATCCTCCTTGGCCTCCTTGTTGCTCTCCTCCAGGTGCTTCATCAGCACTGCCACCACCACGTTGACCAGGACGAACTGGGCGATGAGGACGAAGGTGACGAAGTAGACGGGGGAGATGACGGGCAGGTAAGTGAGGCAGTGCTTGTCCTCCCGAGTGCATTCCCGGAGCGTGTCCTGCAGCAGGGAGGGACAGGGCAGGGTTAGTGGGGCTCTGCTTGGGCTCCAAGGGCAGAAACACCAAAAGAACACAAAGCAGGTACAGCTGAAATGGATAAAAGAAAATATGGAGACCAGGAATTACATCACCCACAAAGAGGGGAATGTGCTGCCCAAAAGTTGTGGATCCCCCATCTCTGGAGTGTTCAAGCCCAGGCTGGGTGGGGCTTGGAGTAACCTGGGATAATGGGAGGTATCCCTGCCCATGGCAGGGGGTGGAATGTTATGAGCTTTAAGGTCCCTTCCAACCCAAACCATTCCATGATTCTGTGATCCCATGACACAACCCAGAGGCATAGGATGCAGAGCACATGGTTTCCCCTGTCAGCCAAAAAAAGGGCATAATTTTCCTTAAATATTATATCTGGGAACAAAGTTTCATGCTGGGACAAATCCCTGCTTGAAAACACACCTGGCTTTTAAATTAGGAAATCTCATTTTGATGTTTTAAGAGGAACCATTTTTGTTTTCAGTTGCCTAAATCCATTTGAAAACTGTACCTACAGCTCTCTCAAGAGGAGGAAGTACCCAGAGATTGCACAGACCTTCATGATCCCATTCCAGTTGTCCCCCGTGGACACCCTGAAGAGGGTGAGGAAGGCCATGCCGAAGTTGGTGAAGGTGGCGTGGCGGCTCAGGCCTTCGCAGGGATTCTCGTCACTGCAATCTGCGGGACAGGGGAGGAGCAGCACATCAGCCAAGCCACGCTGGATTAGCCACAGCAGCCCCCAAAGCTGGGGGTGGCACCCTGAGCTATGTCCCACGGATATATGGCATCAGGGGGTGGTTACATTCTGCTCAGGAGGAACAGGGAGGACAGTGGGAAAGCTGACTTCAGCTGGAGAACCCTGGAACAGGACACCAGGAGGTAGGGAAGTGGTGATGGTGGAATTTTCATCCCTGGAAACATTCGAGGCCAGGTTGGATGAGGCTTGGAGCAACCTGGGATAGTGGGAGGTGTCTCTGCCTATGGCAGGGGGTGGCACTGGATGGGATTAAAAGTCCTTTTCAACACAAACCATTCCATGGTTCCATGATCTTGTGCTTCCTGTGATTTTCTTTACTCCTGCTCTACAACCTCCTTTGTTTTCCTCTTGACTGTGCCCTTGCCCTGATGATTTTTACAGGGTACATCCACCATGAGGGATATTTTCACTGAGATAAAGTGGAGCAATTTGACATTTTCCCCCTGAGAATTAATATCCTAATGAATGCAAATTGAACATATGAAATATCCATCTTCCCATAAAACACAGGCTCGTTAAATATCCATTAGGACAGGCAGCAACGGCTCTTGGTTGGGCATTTCACTCTTAGATAATTATTCAGAGGTAAATTGGAAGGAAAAACAAAAAAAAAAATCCAAGAAAAACCCACAAATGACCAGTCCTGGGGGAGAGAGTGCTGATGCTTCCTGTGGCTGGTGTGGACCAATGAGGAAAAAGGAGGGAATATTCCCATTAAATTGGGATGGGAAGTAGAGTCCTGCCCCAGAGGGGTTCCCTGGGCTGGCATTGCCCAGGTGTGTGTGTGGAAACACCAAAGAGCCATTTTTCACCCCTGTGACTGAACAAATACACCCACAACTGCAGGGATGGAATATAAACCCCCACTGTTTCACTCAGGCTGGATGCAGGACTAATTCTTTTCCCGGAATTTGTGGGAGACTGAAAAATAATTTGGTTTTGGTTGAAAGAATTATTCTGCTCTCAGGCACTTGTAATCTGAGCAGAGGGCTGGGCTCATAAAGGGGATTAATGACAGCCATAAACTCTGCTCAGGAAGGGCCCTGCTGGTGCTCCTGGAGCTCTAATTGGGATGGAAATGTTGAGGATGCAGACACAGCTCCTTCCAACAGCATTTTCCAAGCTGGGCAAGTCAGGGCTGGGTGTTTGCTCTGATTTTACTGATGGGCACATTCCTGAGCAGCTCCAGTATCCTCAAACTGGAGGATTAATTAATTAATGCTGGAGAGCCAGGAACCACTGGATGCCTCCTGATGGATGGAGAGAGGGGAAGGTGATGCTGGGAACAGGGGGCAGACAAGCCCTGGGCAGCTGGAAGAGCAGTGGCAGCCAAGAGCAGAGAGCTGATGGCGTGGGGGGAAGCTCCGAGCAGGGACATGTTTATGGTGGCACCTCTCCAGCAGGAATCTGACCCCCATCCAGCTCTGCAGACTCATGTGCTGTCTCCAGTAGCAAACTTTCATCTTTGTGAACAAATCCATGCTGGGCAATGAGAGTGAAACAGCAAATAGCTCCTCCACAGCCAAGGGTGGTGTTGGACAAATCCCTAAATGTGTGTGTGTGTTAGACAGGCTCTGTGTTACATCCTCGAGTGTCAGCTGTGACCCTGAGATCAAGAGACAACTTCCATCTTCAGAACATGAGTGTGAAGCTGAGGAAGGCCCAAGAATGAGAGAGAGAAAAGGAAGCAGCCAGATACCAAATAAACATCAACCGGATGAAATGAGCGGCGTCAGGCCCATTACTCACCGAGCTTGCCAAACAATTCCACTCCCAGGGCAGCATAGATAAAAAACAGGAGCATAAAAAGTAGGCCAAGGTTCCCTACCTACACAAGGAGAAAGCAGAACAAGGGTCAGGCAAGTCGAGGTCATGAATGAAATCACTCCATCACATTTTCAACACAAGCAAAGGAGGGTGGCCAGAGGCAAAGCAACTTTCCCTTGGCTTCCAGCACCCTGGTCCCTCTCAGAGTTCTGCTTTAAGGGGCCCAGAGAGGTCTTTGTGTGGGGGAAGGAGCAGAAACACCCTTGTGGAAAGCAGCAGCTTCTCCATCACCCTCCACTTGTCTGGAATTTGGCCACCCCAGGGCACCCTGCAGGGCAGGGCTGGTGTGGGACCTGGGGCTCCGGTTTGGGTTTGAGGGGCCTTTTCCATCTTGGGACTCTGAGACAGCAATAAGCCACAAGAGGAACTGGTTTCCAAAGGTTTCACTGGCATGGAGGGCTCTCAGTGCTCCAGGGAGAGGAGAACTCCCCGAGCCTTTTCCTTTACAGGCACTTCTCAACAACAACTTCCCGGATTTTAGCATCGCACATCCCACAGGAAAAGCCTTATCCCAAACACCAACACTGCAGCTCCAGGTGCTGCTGGAGGTGCTCCAAGCCCCCCAAGGTGGCTGAAGGGGGTGACAAGTGCTCTTCACACCAGCAGCAGCACAGTTCTCCGTGCTGGATTCCATCCCAGCACAGAATCCAAGCCTCCAAAACCATCTCCAAGAGCACATTTTTGGTGACTCAGGCAGAGAACACCAAGGGCAGAGTAACCTGACCTGCTACCACCTGCAAGGAACTGCTCACATTCATCTCTCCTGCCACTTTAATTGCTCCTGTTAGCAGCTCGTAACTGAGACAAAGTGAGTTCGGCACCACAAGCAGGATTTTATCCCTAAAAAATAAGGAATTAGGAGGTGATCCAGGCAGTCAGGCCCAGGGATTGGTGATCTCTGAGGTGTATTTTAGGGAACTCTTAGTTTTAGGAGAATTTTCTTCTCTGAGGTGGTCACAACAGCATTGTCGGGTGTTTTGATTTAATTTCATCAGAGAGTTTATCAGTGTGATATCTGTCACTGTAAAATTAACACAGCTGTTGCTGATGAAAGAGGGGATTTTTTATATTAAAGAAATGGGAATATTCCAATACCCAGTGCAGGCTGTAATTGCTATAAAGCCTGAAGTGGCTCTGCAATTTCCCTGACATTATTACCATCCTCCAGGGAATAATAAAGATAAAACAGGGATGTGGATGGCTGGGCTGGATTATATCATCTGCCTCTGCTGCCTTCTGGAATAGCTTTTCCTACCTCACGTCTGCTGGACCACTGATGCTTTGGGAGACATTAGAAATGAGCAGGCACAAGCACAAACACAGCACACACGCTGCTGGGGAGGCAAATGAGCAGATAATTACAGGGAATTAAAATAAAAGTGATAAACTTTCGAGGCTGAGGGTGCTGGATTTTGCTCTAAGCAGCCTGAATGTTTTGATGCCTAAATAATCAGCCTGCGAACGTATGGCATTGATGAAATTCCAGAGAATTTAGGCTAACTTGGAAGTTGTTACCAGGTTATGAGTCAAAGCTGTTATCTGGCTTTCAAGAGAGGAGAGGGAAGAGGGAAGGGAGGAGGAGGAAGAGGAGGAGGAAAAGGAAGAGGGGAAAAAAAGGGAAAAGGGAAAAGGGAAAGGGGAAAGGGAAAAAGGGAAAAGGGAAAAGGGAAAGGGAAAAAGGGAAAAGGGAAAAGGGAAAAGGAAAAAGGAAAAAGGAAAAAGGGAAAGTCCTTTTCAGCCCGTGGCCTCCACCAAGGCCTGAGCACAGAGAAGGAGCCCAGGCACATTCCCAGGCATGGGCTGAGGAGCAGGAGTGGGGTCAGGGGCTGAGCACAGGGGAGGCAGCCCTGTGTGTGTGTCTGTGATCTTGGTGAGTCATTCCCGTCCTGTAACTCCTCTTTCCCCTTTGGAATTCCCTCGGGGATACGTAATTAATGTCTCCAAAGCACTCTGAGATCTACTGAGACCAGACAAGGAAAAGATGGTGAGTGAATCATGCTGCTGGAAGGAACAGGAGGGGGCAGGAGCTTTTCTCCAAAGGTCTGGGCTCGATGCTCCACCAGGAACAGAAATCCAGCTCTGGGCAGCAGCCTCAGCTCTGGCAGCCCTAGCAGGCTCTGAGAAGTGATTCTGGCTCTGAACAGCTCGGCCCAGGCTCCCTTATCCATCCAACTCCCCCTGACTCGGGCACAGAAAACTCCAGACATCCCCTCTCTCTGGCAGCCAGGGGCTATCCATCATTTCCTGGGAATCCAGTGCCAAGGAGGAGCTGTGGACTGCAGGGAGAGAAGCACAGATGAAGAACATCTCAGAGATGTTGTTGGTCTCTGAAGACCTCGGAGAAGCCACAAGAGCTGGAGATGCCAGTGAGTATCTGTGATTCCTCCTGGACCTTGCCCCTGGAATGCTGGCTGGCAGCACTGGCTGTGTGCTGGGATGCTGTGGGGACATGGGCAGAGTCCTCCATCCCCAGCTCCAAGGAGCAGGGAGAGCCTCCAGGAGGGGCTGCACCCTCTCCCAGTGCATCCCAGCTGGATCTGTGCCCTGGGATAAGCTGCTCATCTCAAGGGAAGGGGCTTCCCTCTCCACACACCCACAGCTGGCTCTGGGAGAGGCACTGATGGAATTTGTGTCTCCTGCTGCCACACCCCGGAGTGAAGCCACTTCCTCCTGTGCCTCTTCCTGCTCTGACATCCTCTGCCATTCCCCATGTTGATGCACTCAGCTCCCTGGGATGCCTGTCCAGAGCAATTCCTCATCAAATTAAGCTCCTGCCAAGCCTTTCCAAGGCTGTGAGTCCTCCCCATCTTCTTCCATCACTCTCCAGCCAAGGCAATAATCCTGGCAGCGGGAAAACACAGCCTAATTCATGCACTAGGCCCAGGAGAAAATGGACACCTCTGCCTGGAAAACATCTGTGAGAATTCCAGGATTGGTGGAGAGACACAACCTGGGAGGGCTGACCTGAACAAGGTTCCCTTTCTGTGTCCTCTCAGCCCCACAGAGCCCAGCCCTAGGAGCCAGCAGGATGTTTGTACCTCTGGAATTCTGTATCACTGCTCCAGTCCCTCAGGGATCTCTGCAGCACAGCCCACACCTCCCTATCTCCCCAAATCCATCATCCCCAGTGCTGGCTGCTCAGACATTCCTATTCCTGCTCTCTGAGTTCTCTCCAGGGGCTGGCAAAGGCAGGCTGTTGTTTTTGCCCCCCAGCTGCAGTCAGACAATGCCAGAAAAGCTCTTCAGGAGCTGAAGTTGAGATAAGCCCAGGAATTCCAGCACCAAGAGGTGATTCACTCCAGGACAGGAGCAAACTTCAGGTCCTGCCCTTCAGGGCTCTCCTAGAACGAGGAGTTCTTTGCTTTTTTCTTGGCACAGAGCCCCTGTGGGGGCACTTCCAAGCTTTTGAAGACAAAGAGGAGTCTCTTGTCCAGCCTGCAGGGAATTAATGTGCCATCCACGGATCAAGCGAGATGAGAGAAGGGAAAACAACCCAGATCTTGTGATAGGGAAGTTTCACATCTCCTTGTTGGAGGATGGGAATTGGGCTGGATTCCAGTTGTCCTCTCCACCAGGAAGAGCTGTGGCAGCTCAGCAGTGACTGCTGGGAGATTCACCTACACAAGGAGTACTTCAACCCAAATTTAAAGTCCAGCTTTGCTACAAAAAGGGTGGACTTTGGAAAGCTGGGAATGGGAAAAGGGCTAAAGGACCACCATGAAACAGGAGGCTTAGAGAGCAGCCTTTGCTTCCAAACCCAACAGCCACCAGATGCAGAAGCAAGGGGATGACCAGTGGTGGACCAGCAGTGTAATTCATTGTCAAGCCTCAGCAAGGACAGAGCTCAGAAAGAAGAGGAAAACACCTGAAGCAGGTCTTGAAAAGCTGCTCCCCACTGAGAGATTAAAGGAGTTCATTTCTCTCCCATTCACAAAAGATTATTTTATCTACCATCGCTCTGAAAAGGAGACATGCTACAAGAAAAAAGCAAAATTACATCCAGTGAAAAACCAAACGTGGCTAATTCAGACAAAAACACCAGATTTTTTTTTTTTTTTTTTTAAGCAGGAAGAGTAAATAAGAATGTATTCCATCCACAGGGAATGGCTGATTCCCTAACACTTTAAATCCTTAAACCAAGAACCTCTCTGGGATTGAGAGGACATGGAGAAGGTGGGCAAAGAAGGTGTCAATTTGAGATCATTCCCTGACCATTTTTTCTGTCTCTGTGGCCTCCCCTCTTTTTTTTTTCCTCTTCTCCATCTCATTTTTTCCAGAGATCAGGTGGAGGAGAAGGTCTCTGACCTGGCAGAGGTGACCACACAAGGAGGGTGCACTTTGAAAAGAGCAGCTCAAGCTCAGTCTGAAGTCCCAAAAGAGGAGATTAATCCTGTGGCAATCTTGGATCAAAATGCTACATTCCCCCAGATCTGGGGATAATTGCTTTCTCCAAGTGTTACTCAAATTGCTGAATAAAAATAAAATCCAAAACTGATGAAAATCATCCCCCCCAAAAATGCAGTGACAGTTCCTTGTCATCGTCAGCCCATAAATGGGCATTCTCCACACAGCAGACAAAGAATTTCCCCCCAAACCTTAATGAATAAACATTAAATTAGCTTTTTTTTGTCACTTAGAAGCCACATTCAATGAGGATTTTCCAGCTGTGGTTTTAGGATGCTAATTTAATTAGGGTAGGAACTCATCCCTTGCCTTGGAAATGAAAGCTGCAGCTTTATGAAGAGTGATGGTTGTCAGAGAGCTCTTCCTAAAATCCCCTTCTATTTTTCCCAGCTTCACTGGAGGCCAAAGTGGCATTTTTTTATTTGCACGAGATCTGCTTGGAATATCCCTGGGGTCTTCCCTTTGCAAGAGACCTCACTTGGAATGCAAACTGCATGAACACCCCAAGGAAGCCAAAAGCCTGGCCTGGAGCCACCCTATTGTTTGTGGGGGGGAGAGAAAACAAGGAGGGAGAGAAAATATGGTCTGTGGTCACAGTGCTTTGTGAATTAAAAACCAGACACAGATCCAAGATTTCATGAAATGCTGGGGGTCAGGTTGGTGAATCCCTGCTTTAGTGTCAGCTGAAATCCTTCAGATCTGGAGAGCAAAGGGCAAATGCTCGGGTTAGAAACATCCTCATGGCAATGATGAAGAGCAAAGCAAAGGGGTCTTTCCAAGGAAAAGAGATTCCCCATTTTCCAGTTCTCTTGGAACTGGATCATGGTTCTTGGATCCTGGGTTGCTCTGTATTTAGGAACTGAGTCCTAGGGTGGTTTTGGGTATGTTTTCTCCTGATTCTCTTGTGGCCACTTGTCCTCTGGAGGAGACTCCCACACGGTGTCTGCCCTTGGCTGCTCCTGGGATCCAGGGAATTGGAATGTGCAGGCAGCTGTGCTAACCCCAAAGATGGAAAGATCAGAGCTCACACCAGCACACCCACAAATGAGCAGAACACACCTTAAAAAGGGTAAGATTTGAAAAAAAACCCTCAACACCTTGGAATTCTGACAGAGGACTGAAAGCCAGCAAAAAGTTTCTTTCCTTCTTTTCTCAAATAAACAGATCCATTAAAAAGCAGCCCCAGGAAGTGAACACTTGTGGGATCCTATCAAACATCAGTGTGAGTCTGGCAGAGGTGCTGCTCCTCTTGCAGCTCAGGAGAGTTTGGTGATTGGAGACCCCAAATGAAGATTTTAACCCTCAGAAGCATCTCCCCAGTTTGCCTTTCAGAGGCTGCAGCTCGTCTGTCAATAACTGTGGTTGTTCCTGCCTCCCAAACAAAACTCCTGACTTGGAAGCTCCCAGTGCTTTCTCCAACATCCTTCTCTGTCCATCCTGGTGTTTCCCAAACTTGCCAGTGAAATGTGGGGTTCATTGGAGCTCTGCCTACAGGAGTTTGCTCTCTGGGAACTCTTCTCCCATCATTTTGGTTCTCCCATCAAACACACTCCAGGATGAGCTGTGCAAAACTTCGCTCCCAAGGCCTGGAGAAAGCTGAGACCCTCCCCAGGTGGCTTCTAGAGGCCACCAAACACAGAGCTGTCCCTGGGCCCCAAAGGCATTTGTGTTCCCAAGGGGGACACCCTGGGCATGGGGGAATTTTGGGGGCTTACCTGGGGCAAGGCTTGCACCACTGTGTCCAGCAGAGCTCTCATGCCCGTGGCCATTTTCAGCAGTTTCAGCACTGAAATGAGTAGCAAATCCTGCTCAGCAGGGCTGGGGGATATTGCAGGGAAAATCCATGAAGGAAATCCAGGTTCAGGTCTGGCAGGGAGGGTTTTTATACACATGGGGAGTTCTCTGCATCCCAGCGGGGCTGAGCCTCCAACTGTCAGTCCCAAGGGGAATGGATTCCCACTGCCACAGGGCAGGGTTAGATGGGATTTTGGGAAGGAATTCCCCCCAGGGAGAGTGCTGAGGCCCTGGCACAGGTGCCCAGAGAAGCTGTGGCTGCCCCTGGATCCCTGGCAGTGCTCAAGGCCAGGCTGGACGAAGCTTGGAGCACCCTGGGATAGTGGAAGGTGTTGGGGTTGGAACTGGATGGGCTTAAAGGTCCCTTCCCACCTAACCCATTCTGTGATTCCATGAAAATGGACAAAAACCTGCAAGAACTCCAATGTGGGCAGGCAGGAAAATGGGAGAGGGGTGGGGAGCCACCTCATCAGTGAAGAGCATCTTCCCAAGATGCCATAGCTTCCCACTCTGCTCTGGGCCAGTATAAAAAGTCAGTGATCCCAGGCTGGAATCAGAATCCAACCGAGGATGCCACTGGAAAACCCCACGGAACCCCCAGCTTGTCTCTGAGCTGACATCTCAGGTTCCCCCCTGGAGCTGAACCAGCAGGGCATGAAGGACAAATGCCCTAAGGGTTTCCCAGGGTGGCTGGAGACCCTCAGAGCAGGACTAACCTCTGGCTATCCTGAGCACCCTCATGATCCGGATTATGGTGGGATTGATGGGAAGGGCAGCGTTCATCTCGATCTCCTCCAGCGTGATCCCCACGATTGACAGGAGAACTATGGCCAAGTCCAGCTGATTCCACCTACAAAGAGAGGAAGGACACACAAAATCCAAATAATACATGGATGGACATCCAAGAGGAGGGAATTTTATGTTAATAACAGGCACCAGCAGATCCCAAGTGCATCTCCTCATTCCCATCTGGGCCCATGAATTTTAGGTGGTAGGAAACCAGCTCAGAGCAGCGGGCACAGACATCCTGTGAGCCACAAAATCTGAGGAGTGACTGGGAGCTGACTGGGAAGTGTTTCTGACCTCTGGGCTGAGCTGGAAAGGGAGGTACTGGGGGAAAGGATGCATCTGGAATTTTGGGAGATTTCTGGAATTCCTCCTGCAAAGCCAGCAGTTGTTAGGATTTCTAGTTCTTACACTACAAAGTCTGCACCCACAGAGAGCAGCCCTGGGCTCTTCCTGTGCCACCACAGCGATGCTGCATCTCCCCAGCATCTGGCTCTGAAAGTGGGTCAATCCAGCCCTGAATCCCAAATCCACAGGGGTTCAAAGTGCTCTCACCTGTCCTTAAAGAACCTCCGGAAACCAAAGGCCACCAACTTCAGGAGCGCCTCGAACACAAACACGATGGTGAACACGTAGTTGCAGTACTTGAGGGCTTCATCCAGGGACTGAAAAGAGAGATCTCAGTTAGGCCAGCCCAGTTAGGCCGGCCCAGTTATCCTTTCCTAGACCCCCACGGAGGGACTGGCAGGGAGCAGGGTGAGAGAAGCACAGAAATATCAGGAATAGAATCATAAAGGCTGGCAGAGCTCACTAAATCACCCAGCAGAACCCAAATAAAGGCTCAGCCCCTGAGCCAAAGAAAACCCTCCAAAGTACCAAGATCAGTTCTGCTAAAAATGTCAGGTTCAAGTTCAGTGCACAAATTGTTCAGTCTGGGCCAGACACAAAAAATTCACCCCTTCCCCACCTCCTGAAGATTCCTGGGTCTGAAGTGCCCAGCCTTGGGGAGAACAAAAGCCTCGATGGATCATTTCTTGATTCCAGCTCTCGGAACAAAGGCTTTGCTTAAAAAGCTTAGAAAAATAAATAAACCTTGGAGATGGATTAAACCTTGCCTTCTTGAAAAATGGGACATCTCCAGAGCTGGGCAAAGCGTGTCCATATTTGGTGCAACGTTCCCGCTCTCCACGGAGCCGCTCTCGGAAGTCAGGAATCCGCAGTGTTTACACTTGAGGATGATGAGTGTTTATAATGGATTTCATTGGAGCTCTGGGCCAACAATAGCAAAGGAATCTTGTGGGGCCTTAAAATAGAAAACTGGGGAGGGAAGCAGCTCTTGGTGTGGGGAGGGATTGGGGGACAGGAGGCAGCAAAGGGGAATTTAGCTCAGAGTAGCACAGGACTCTGTATTTCCACTAAAATATGGGAATTACAAGCATTGAACCAGACAAAATTGGGAATAAATGCACCAGAGGAGTCTCCAAAGCACCTCTGAGGAAGCCCCTGAGCACAGGAAAGCTCTTTTTGTCCCCTTTGTGTGATGCCTGGGCTTTGCTGACCCCCCACAAACAGCGGGGTCACCAGGGCATGGCCACGCCGTGAATTTTGGGAATCAGAGCTGAAAGTTTCTTTGGTGTTGGCAACAATCCCTATTTTTGTTCCAGGGCCTGAAATAAAATGGCAGCTTAAAAACCAAGGGACAATTTCCTGTTCCATCCAAAGCCTGAGCCTGACTTCCCCCATCATTTGTGACCGTTTGCATTTGAATTTACAACTCAGTGTTAAGTGAACATAAACCAAGTGTAAATAAGACCTAATCCGGATAAACAACATTTCCATGGGAAACAAAGGAATTTTCCTAGTGTAAAACACACACACACACACACGTTATCCACTGGCTCAGCATCCAGGAGGCATTTGCAGGTTACCATGGAATGCTGGAAAAGGAAATGCTGAGCCAGAGCTTCATCAATGATAATGAAATGGAAAATTTATACATGGACAGCCCCCATGATTTATGTCAAAGGTGTTCTGAGGGGAGAATGATTTTTATAATATATTAAAAAAGGGAGGATTGGACTTTTAAATTGTTTTTTCTAAATTCATTGAGGAAAAGAAACGCTCTGCACGCAGTAACTCCAAATTTATATCTGCTAATGGAACGTTCCAAAACTCTGGACTGTTTTCCAGTGTGAGGCTCAGTCATGTCTGGGATCAGGAGAGGAAATATTTGGATTGGTGTTTTCCTGGTAAAAGCTTGATTCACTCTCCATTAGCAGGGGGGTTTTACCCAAAGCAGGGAAATCAAGATTTTGCCTGCAGCAACTCCCAAACGGTGGAGCTGGATCAGAATACCGAGGCTTCCCAAGAACTGGGAACGGCCCCGTGGCTGATTTGATCCCAAGGGAGCCGTGCTGAGGGGCAGGGCCTACCTTGGGCTGGTTGTAGTGCTCCATGGACATGGTGATGACGTTGACGCCGATGATGAAGGTGATGAAGAGGTCGAGGTAGTGGCTGGTGCACAGGGTGTGGATGTATCTCCGCGCTGGCGAGTAGTCGGCGTAGTAGGGCCGGCGCTGGGCTTCTGCAGGGGACACAAAGGGCACCAGTGAGCCACGAGTGCTGCAGGGCTGGTGGCCACCACTGTGTGGCCTGAGGGTCATCTCCCACCTGGGCACAGGGTGGAGAACGGAGCTGAGCAAACCACGGGAAGCGGCCGAGTGGTTCCTGAGGGATTCCGCCTCCCGGGAGTGCCCCGGTGGGGTTTTTGGGATGAGCTGATGGTGGTGCCAGCCAGGTCCTTCCCTCTGTCCTCCCCTCAGGGAATGGGAAGCAGGCAGGGGAAGGAGCAGGATGGACACAGGACCCAAAGCCAAGGGAAAAGCTTCAAACCCAGCAAAGCTTCAGCTGCAGGTGAGGCCAAAGCTCAGGGCAGGACTCATCTCTCCCAGTCCTGCTGGTGCCAGGCATATTCCAGGTGGGAGAAGAACGTGCCCTGAGCTCAGCATGAGTGCCAGGAGGTTTTTGGGGTGTTTGGAAGGCCTGAGGAAAAGCAGCAGTGCCGTGGCAGGGCATTCCCGAGGGTTGGGAGCACACAGGACACAGCCACAAAGCGCTTGGCTCTGCCAGGACAACCAGAGCAAGCTCATCTGGAAACAGAAATATAAATTTCAATGTATAAAACACATAATTAAACAATATATCCAGAGCTCATCTAAAACCATTCACAACCACGTGAATTTTAGATCTCTGCCTCTGGTTGTGATCCCTCCTTTTTTTTCTCTTTGAAAAGGGGAAATTTCTGCCTGTGACCAAATTCTTGGGGCTGTTCCAAGGAGAGTGTTTGGACCCTGGGACTGTATTTACTGCCTGTGTCTGTCTCAAATGAAACTGTGACCACAGGGATGGCTGTGGGCACTGGATGGAGTCAAATTCCTTTCCAAGTGAAGCAATGTAAATATTCAGAGTTTACACAAGGCCAAGGCAGCATTGCTGTGGGTTTTACAAGTGGAAGAGACACTGAGGCTGCACCAAGTCAGAGCAGGATTGTTCTGAACAGCGAATATTTTGCAAATATTTCATCAAATTCAGCTTTAAATATATGAAAAGCTCAGAAGAAGTTGCTTCACCTTGAAAATAAGGAGGGAAATCAGTTCAGAACTGCTCAGTGCCCTCCTGAAATCCACCTCCCGCTCCTCTCATCCTGCTAATACCTTTCAGATGGAAGGATTCTTGAAACGGGGGAGATTTTTTGTGCTGCAACTGATGCCAGATTAAAATCCAAAACTTTAAAATTAATTGGATAAAGGGAAGCAGAATCTGCAGCTCTCTTTCAACTACATTTTTTTTCCCTGGTAGTTAAAAGTACAGTGGAGGCATTTGAAAAACATTTCCTCCTGACCAGGGTCACCAAGGCTTGGGTTTTTTTTCTGCTAAGGGGTGTGGAAAAACAAGATGAAAACAACCAGAGTTGTTTTGGAATACATTTTTTTTCTGTTGCTTTCATGTGCCTTAATCCTACAAGTCATCTTGGACTGCTGAGGCTGTCTCTGCTACTGAGCTCAGCCTGCCTGCAAAATAATAATAAAATCATTGCAGTATAATATTTATTTCAGCCCAGACAAGGTGCTTTCATGTGTGTTCAGGATTACAACATCCTTGTCCTTTTTTTTTTTTCATTTTTTAGGAAATGTCTTCTTGAGAGTGCAAATCAACTCCTTGGGAGGTCTGAAAATACCCTTAAATGTTATATTTATTAATGATGAATGGCTGATGAATGGATTTCAGGACGTGAGCAGGGATGCATTGGCAGCACACAAGGAAAAGAGGTTGCAGGTGGCTTTAACCAGCCCTCACCTGCCCAAATGCCCGATTTATTCACTATTCAGCAAAAGAGGAGGTGTTTATTCTGCTTTATAAACAAATTATGTAAGGAGAATCACAAGAAGACATTTTCCACTGTCAGGCACTGAACTGAAAACCTGAATTTCCTGGCAGCAACACAGCTCCTTCTTTCCATGGGCTGCAGAGGAGAAAACCAAGGAGGAAGCAGCCAGCCCTAAAGGTGGGCCACAGAGGTCTCTCAGCACTGCCCAGGCCTGCCCAAATTCCTGCTGGGAAAACCTGGGACAGGCTTCACCTGAGGGAGCTCTAGGAGAAGCCTGGCTCCTTTAGGGCACACACAACCCAAAGCTTAAGGGCCAGGAAGGAAACTCCCCTGGGGGGACACATGCAAGGACGGTCGGGATGGAGGTGACAGAGGTGACAGAGGTGACAATACCCACGTGCAGCGGGGCCATGCTCAGGAGGACCCCATGCAGTGGCCACTCGAGGAGATGCTGCCCGTGCCAGGCCAGAGGAGGGAGCTGGGATGTGCCCGAGGAGGCAGGGCTGGATGGGGAGATCTTGGAAAGGCAGAGGGGTTGCAGCAGGGTGGGAGCAGTGGGAGAGCAGCCCCACAGCTCTGGCAGGAGGGAGTTCCAGAGCTCCAGAGCCTCAGCTCTGGTCATTCTCGATCCCTTTGGGAAGTTCTGCCTCTGTTGACAGCACAGAAGGGGCTCTGGACTCCTGTCGGGTCACATTTTTAACTCTTAGAGGGAATTTTAAGTCCCCAGATTGTGTTGAGGGCTCACTGCACACACCCTGACTGCTGCTGGCACGACCAGAGCTGTGGGATCTGAGGGAGAACAGGGATGAGGAGGATGCTGCTCTGTGGGATGTGGGCACAGCAACCAGGGGCCACCTGATCCATTATTAATCCCAGCAGGCAAAACACCACCCATGCCTTGGCTCCTCTGGGAAAATGGTTTTTGGGATGAGATTCCAATCATCCAGCTGGCAGATTTCTGTCATCATGGAATCATGGAATTACTTGGGTTGGAAGGGACCTTAAAGCCCATTCCATGCCACTCCCTGTCATGGAATGGGGCACCTTCCACCATCCCAGGCTGCTCCAAGCCCCGTCCAACCTGGCCTTGGGCACTGCCAGGGATCCAGGGGCAGCCACAACTTCTCTGGGAATCTGTGTCAGGGCCTCTCCCTCACAGGGAACAATTCCTTCCCAAAATCCCATCTAAGCCTGCCCTCTGGCAGTGGGAATCCATTCCCCTTGTCCTGGCACTCCATGCTCTGTAAATGCTCTCTCTCCATCAAACACAGACGAGTTTCCCTTCAGCTGCTGGTTCGAACTGGTGGAAATGCAGCAGGGAAAAAAGAAACCATCAAACAGATGAATAAAAGGAAAATCCCAGCCTTCCCTCCCCCCACTTTTAGATGCTGGCTAATGCTTGAATCTCACCTCTCTGCAGAGTATTTAAACTTTGCTTGTGGTTCTGCTGACATGAAAATTAATGAAGCACCATCCCCTGGCTTAAAAGCATTTTTAGTTGGCATTACAATCCCCAGCTCCAGCTCCTCCATTACAGTGCTCTGCATGAAACATTAGAAAGCCCTAATGGGGTTATTCATGCCTGGAACAGAGCAGCTCTGTACCTGCAGCTGCCTGGAAAAATAAGCAGCAGGGTTGGATAATTCCCTGCTTGGAAACTCTGAACACTCAGGGATACAGCACCCAAAACTGGAGCTCCACCTCAAACGTTTCTGGTGAATACAGAGAGGTTTGTGGCACTGAGGGGATGCTTAAATTGAAATACCACCTCTAGAGAAAGGTTTGCAGTCACTGCTTTGAAAGGCACCTCTGCTGGGGCTTAAAATGGCCTTGTCCTTCCACAATTCCCAGCTCTGTTGGGAAAAGCCTCAGAGGAACAGATTTGTGGCCACTCTCAGAGAGAGAAAAGGAGGAAAAAGTACAGCTGAATTCTCAGTTTTTGGGGTCTTCCCAAAAGGACACCACTGGAAGGCACTCTGCTCCCAGCTACAGCCTCCCCTGGGCTGGGATTCTGGGATTTCCAGCTTTTCCTGCTCTGCTTTCAGCCCCAGTGTCACCCAGACCCTCCTGCAGCCTTTGAAGTCTGGAGCTGACCTGACACAGCAGATCCAGGAGGGCTGGATTTGGCCCTAGATCCCAAAAGCAGAGATCAAGCTGATCCACGTGTTTTTAATCAAAACCTTCAGTCTGGGGAGGCTGCTTTCAGTCTGTGTCTTCTGAGAAGCTCATTAAAAGGCTGAGAGCAGCAGGATTGTTAAATTACACTTGGATATAATGGATGGAGCAGGGACTGCGTCAGGAAAAATATTCTGGTTTATCTCGAATTTTTTTCCCCTTCACATAAAAAGGTTCACTGAGAAGTTCTGCCTTTAAAACCACATCAAATGCATTTCTCAGTGTCCTCACCCCCTGCCCTCTGCTCTCCTTGAGCAGAGTGAACCTGCTGCCAACCCTTCAGCAAAGTGGCCCTCGGATGGGAAAGAAGAAATGTTTTGGAAAGGTCTGAGGTAGTGACAGCAGAGAATTGGGCTGAGAGGGACCTTCCTGCTGAAAAATCCCCCCAAAGCAGGTGATGAGTCCCCATCCCACCTGAGAAGGAGCTGGGTCCTGCTGCAGAGCTGTGTTCTTCATGGAGCAATCCCTCTGCTGGGCTCTAAGTCCTGGATCCAGCCTGGTACTGGTACCCCAGACCATCCAGCTGAGGTTTAACCCATCCCCAGGGCTGTGTTTTCCATGGAGCAATCCCTCTGCCAGGCTCTAAATTCTGGGTCCAGCCTGGGATTGGTACCCAGATCACCCAGCTGAGGTTTGTCCCATTCCCAACCCGATCCCAGCCTGCCACAGCTCTGAGGTGCATTTCTGTGTGTGCAGGTAGGGACAGATCCCCCAGCCCTCAATCCCCAGGGGACATCACACACAGGGACAGGGACAGGACACACAGACAAGGTGCCAGGCAGACAGCAAGCCCAGAGGGTGCATTTGTGGCCTAAATCTTGCTCCTCTCCTGGTCTCTCCAATGCTGGGAATGGTGACTGAGTTAAAAGCAGGGATCTCCGTCAGCCTTCCCACATTCCTCACTCCTCTCCCTGGGCTGACCAGGCTCTCTCCTGCTGCTCCACAGGGGTGGCACAGAGCACTGGGACACATGGAAGCGGTGGAAGGGACACATGGAAGCAGAGGAAGCTGCCAGCTGCTGTCACCATGCAGATCCCACAGCTCCACGAGCACACACACACCCCCCACAGCCACAGCTCACATCTTTCTGAGTCTGCCACAGTTTTTCATCAAATCCATCGGCTTTGAAATCACCCAGGAGGTGCAAACCCCTCCCAATCGAAACAAAAAAGAATCCCTTAAAATGGAAACAGCAATCTTCCCAAATGTGTATCAGATATTTGGGTTCACCTTGTTAACAACTCCAGTCTGGATGCCAAGCTGTAGGTAGAGCCAGACAATTTCAGGGAACCTTCTGGAAGCCCAGCACATGGCCAAATGTTTCACTCCTCAGCTGCTCTATTGACTTGATCCCCTTCCAGAAATCTGTCCTCCTCCCTGTGTGCTCTCCATGAAATGTTACAACCCTCATCTGTGCAATGGCTGCTCTGAAATAGCTCCTTGGAGGTGGTGGATAAAGAGGGACAATGTCACAGTGTCCATCACTTTGACAGGGACTGGCACTTTTTCTCGTGTCTGAGCTGTGGAGTCACAGCCAAGCTTTAATAAAATTTATTTCCTAATCAGGAACTGAGCTGTGCCTCCATACCTGTGCCCCTGTTTTCTCTGAGGATGCTTAAAATTGCTTTATTTTTTTAAATTTCATATAAACTTTGAGTTTATCTGAATGTCTTTCAGGTCAGCACTTTGGAGTAGAAGCTGCACAAGGAGGACCCTGGGGAGCCTGTGACTGATTTCCCTGTGCTGGAAATGCTGCCTTCAGGATTTCCACCCTCAGACTCCCAAAGCAAAATGGGAAAAGGGGAAGGAAATTGCATTTGAACTCTTTGAAATCTCTGGAGAGAGTCAGTGTCTGCTTGAGCTGGATTTCGTTGTGAGCCAGGCACTGAACTCACAACTGGCCAAAATCAGATGGGCTTGGCTCTCCCTGTGGGGACAACGGTGCCACCATTTAGTGCTGAGGTGTCCCCTGGCTCTAAGAAAGAGCAGCAGAAGAGCAGGAGAGGGGCTGTGAGGGACACAGCTCCTGCCTCAGGCCTGGAGGGATGCAGGGAATGGGATGGGGCTTCTCCCAGAAAAGCCTGTGCCTGCTGTGTCCTTGGAGCTGGGCTGTTCCTCCAGCTGGAAATGGATGTCCATGGCTTGATGTTTGGGAGACAACAATTTGTCACAATATTGGGTCCTTCCAGGAGACGACACAGCCAGGCAGAGTCACAGCTCTGCTGCAGCAAACAGATCCCAAGAAGCTCGGCCTTACCCCTGACTAAGCTCAGCTTTGATCTCAGTGGCCAGGTTTCCTCACTCCTCAAAAATGCCTGGCAGGCTATCCCTGCTTGCTAAAGCTTCTGGGAAAGCTGTGGCTGCTTTCCTGGCAGTTTTCCTGGGAATACCCACTCGATGCTAAAGGCAGCTGGTCCCAGGTGCAGCCTGCCCAGGGGAGGTGGGAACGAACAGGTTTGGGGCAGGAAAGGAGCACAGGCTCAGGTGGTTTTTGGGTTTGAAGGTCCCTGCTAGATCCACCAAGAAGGATATTTTGGCTAAAGGCCTCTTGTTGCACCCTAATGGCCCTGCCCCTGGCCAGTGTTCCAAGGACAAAATGAGTCCCAGGAGTGAGGCCCAGCCTGGAATGGGACAAGCATCTCTTGTCATGGCCATCTCCCAGAGAGGAATTGTCCCTCCAGCCCAGCCCGGGGCTGCCCTGCTGACCCCAGGCCGTGGCTCTGCCCATGCCCCCATGCAGCGTCCGTGGCATGCGGGGCCATGCTCCAGGACTCCCAAACAGCATCACCACTGCTTGATCTAAGAAAAGAACTCACAAATCAAACCCCACCACCAGCCTCAGATGCAGGCGGCGCGTTAAGGCACGGGGGAGCCTTGGGGTGGCCTCCAGGCACGGGGGAACAGCATTGAAGCATTGAAGCTGCTCACCCCCGTGTCCCTCGGTGCTGGGGACACTGTGGCCTTGCAGAGAGGACTCTGCTGGAGGGGGATTTTCTCCCCAGCCAGGTGAACAGGTACCACTTCCCACCAGCTCGTCCAGGACAATCCCAGGGCATTGCCAGCCCGTGGCTTAAGGCACCGCCAAAGAGGCAACGAAGCAACACAACCTCCTGAACCCCAACAAAAAAAAACCAAAGGAAAAGGAAATCTTGCTTTGGGAGCAGGCAGGGCTCAGAAAGATTTTGGTTTGTAAGGCACTCTACCGACCAGACAGGTACATCTCCTTACTCCTGCGCTTTTTCTCCAGGCGGCGGAGCCGCTTCTCCTCCCGGCGCCGCGCCTCCTCCGCCTCCTGGTGCTGCCGGCACTTGTGGAAGTTCTCCACCACCACCCCCACGAACATGTTGAGCACGAAGAAGCTGACGATGAGCAGGAAGGAGATGAAGTAGAGCAGCATCCAAGGGTTGTGGTTCTGGATGGGCTGGGGGAGGTAAGAACAAGGGAGAAATGGCACAGACAAGGTGGGTTAAGTCAGGTTTTTGGGCGCTCTGGAGCAATGAATTGGGGGGGGGGGAGGAGAGGACTGGGAGGAGATCTTTCCCAAAGCATTTTCCTCATTCACCTTTCACTGAATACAATTCACTTTTACTGTAAAGCCCACTCTAAACTTACAGGATTTCATTATTTTGGCATCTATTTCCCACAGCTTCAGACAAATCTCAGTGGATGAGCATCATCCCAACAGCAAGATCATCTCAGCTAAAGATAGGCTCCAGATTTTTAATTTTTCAGATGTGGGCTCTTGGTTAATGTTTCTCAGTTGTTACCAGATCTTCAGAAGTGGGGGAAATTAAGTCCAAAGCGTTACTGTGGCTCCGGGTGGGTCCTACTCATGGAAGACTCGACTTCCCACGGAAAATGCCACGTAACTCATAAACTGAACGCCTCTTGCACAACACTTCTGGTGGTTTCCCATCCTCAAATACCCTCATTCTAATTCAAAACCCCATTAGACCTTGCTTGTATGACAGCCATTGGAAAAGCAACTTCATGGAATGGAAAACTTTGGCAGCTCAATGGGTATCTGTGACTTTAAGGAGGTTCTACAGCTCTGCTCCTTCCTGGGACTTGAAAAACCTCAGATCCCCCAGGCCTGAGGCTCAAGAGAGCAGCACAGCTGGGCTTTGCAGGACAGGTACCTGTTGGTCAATGCCCACGGCGTCCAGCCCATCGTACATGATGTTCACCCAGCCGTCCTTGGAGGAGAGGACAAACAGGGACATCAGGGCCTGGAAAACGGACAGAAGAGGTTGGTCTTGCCTTTCAGTCCCCAGAGAAGAAACTCCCAGCTCCTCCTGTGGCCTGGCCTGCTTTTCAGCCAGAATAAAGCACCTCATTTTCTTCATTTGCAAACAGAACAGCAAGAAATCGAGAGGCTAAAAGGGGCAGCTGAGGGATTGCATTGAGCAGTGGCTTTAGGGTAACACTCCTAAAAACAACGAACTGTACAACCTCAGCAAGAGATCAAGTGTTGATCTGATCCATTTTTACTCATTTAGAGCAAAAGACAGAGATTTTCAGATAAAGTCATAGAATGACCAAGGACAGAAAAGACCTCTAAGATCACTGAGTGCAAATATCAACCCATTGATAGATGATTGCAACACTAATTCTGGAAACTTCCTATGATGGAGGCTCCACGCCCTCCTGAAGCCACACATTCTAAGTGTACATCCATGAAAAGCTGGCACAGAAAATCCCTGCAGGGAGGACTTTACCTGCCCCAAATTGTCAAAGTTGTACTTCCTCCGGACCCATTTGTAGTGAGCGTTGGTGCAGTCGGCCTTTGTGGTGATATTTTTGACATCAGGGCCATCACAGTAGTAGAACTTGCCTTTAAAAAGCTGCATTTGAGAACACAAATTTAAAAACAAATGAACAAAAACCAAGTAGCTTTGAAAAGTCTGATTTATCTTTCATTCCTTTAGAGGAGTTCATCAGGGAGGTCTGTCTGTTCTCCTAATCCTGAGATCCTTGCTGGGAGCAGGTGCCAACCCCACCCTGGATCATTTCTCCTAAAGCCTGGCTCTTCTTCCCCAACTGAAATCTTCCTTTGGAGGCATTTCAGCTCATTATTTCCACCTCAACCCAGCAAGTGAGAAAAGCAGCTTCTCTTTTGCAGCAGCTGCTTAGAGCCAGCCTCAGGGAGGGAAATACTCTACCTGGACCCCTAAAATCCCAAAAATGATGAAGAAAGCACAGCAGATGAGAACAATATTCCCAATAGGCCTCAAGGAGGAGATCAAGGTTTCCACAACCAGCTTCAGACCTGGGGCTCTGCTGATGACTCTGGAAAAAAAACAAGACAAGGAAGCTTTTAATTGTCCTGTTATCACCCAGCTGCTTCTCCTCTGCTCCCTGAAGCTGGCACAACCCTCCTCCACCTGCAGGCAGCGCTCAGAGACAATCAGGGACTTCTTCAGACAACCAGAACATTCCCAGTCAGGTCAGATGGAATTCAAGGAGTGACAGCTGGGCAGAGTGAGGAGGGGAGACTCCCTACGGGCAGGATATCAGAGAGTTCCCACGTGTGGGGTGTTTGTACCTCAGTCCAGGGAAGGGATCCCTGCAAAGGCTCTGATCCCACTCCAGGGACACAGGCAGGACCCTCCTTCCTCTCCCAACACATGAACAGCTTCCCAGCAGGACTGGAGAGCACGTCTGGTGCTCCTTCTGCAGTAGTGGTCATGACAACTTTCCAAACAGAGTAATTCCAGTTTGTTTCCTAATTAGTTCCTGAACTGGCTTGTAGCTAACCGGAGCCTGTGATCAACAGCTCCACAGCCAAAGGGTCAATCCTGTTGGGAAGCAGCTTCCTGGTGTACCCTGAGGCAGGTTTTGGGTGTTATGAAGAACAGGAGTGTTGCTTTCCTGGAGGAGAGCCTGGGGAATGCACTGCTCTCCCCTGGGATGTGTGAGTGGAACCAGCCCAAGCCAAGCTTTCCTGGGAAGGGTGAGGTGGGAGTTTTGCCTGGAGAACATCAAAGCTGTTTTTAGGAGGGGCCTGTAGAGGGTGAGTCCTCGCAGGGAGCTGCAGCTCACACCGATAATGATGCCTTGTGCCTGCCAAGCTCAGAGGAAAGAGTTTTGTGCTGCAGCATTTCCACAGGGTCTTGTTTGAGAGAAATCATGTGGAGACTGAACTGCACCTCCAAAGTGTTAGGAATGGTCCCCGGAGCCATCCTGTGCCGTGGTGAGAGGTGATGAATTCCTTTCTATTCATAGGATCTGGCCTAGTTATTCTCGAAGACCAATTCCCTCTTTCCCCCTTCCCTTTCCTGATGAACTGCCTGTGCCCTCAATTCTGTTCCCACTTATGTGGGTCACACAGGGTCACTTGTCCAGGGTGTCCTGGGGACCCTGATGGCACCAGCAGAACAGAGAGGAGCCACAAGCACTGACTGACTTGTCACTAAGGTGACACAGAGCACAAAGAGCTGTAGTTCTTGAGGTCTGAAAGATTCCCTCTTCCTATCACTCCCACAAGCATGGCTTTGTCCCAGAAAGTTCACCAGTTTCTGGAGGTGACTGTCTCATTTCCCTGAAATTTCACTAAAAAAAGGCTCCTGGTTCTTGCCAAGCAGGATGAAACCACAACAGGAGCTGATACAAATCCCCCCCAAGCATTCTCACTCTTTGTTATTGCGTAATCATAACCAAAACACAAAGGATCTTTACTCCTGTTCCCAAACACCGAAGCTCTGCCCTCCTCTGCCTTGCTGAGGGAGGAGCTGCTCTGCAGGGATGTTCAGGAGAGCATGGAAGGAGGCTGGAGCTTATCAAATCCTCATCAGCACCTGTTCAACTGCAAATCCCTCTTTGCTGGGGAATGCCTGGGAGGTTGTGCAGCTGAAGGAGCCAGAGTGATTTGGAAAGGGCTGATAAAAATGCAGTGTGGAGGAGGCTCTGACTCCAGACTGCAGCCGCTCGTATCCAAGCTGGAGAAGATGAATTGGAATTCATTTCACTGTTTTCAAACAGTGTCTCACTGAGTTTAGAGCTCCCCAAAGATGCTCCTACTCGTGCTGTATTTCAGTTTTTCGTGTTATTAAGCAAGACCTTGTGCATTTCCCAAATGCTCTGAATTTATCAGCACGTACCGGAGAGGTCTCAGCGTCCGCAGAAGCCTCAACACACGAAGGACACCCAGAATTTTGGCTCCTCCTGCTGATGCCATGGACACAATGATGTCAATGATGGATACAAAGACCAGGACTCCATCCAGCACATTCCAGCTGCTCTGTAGGTAGGTGTTCTCCCCAGAGAAAAAGCCAAGGGCCACCACCTGCACCCAAGAGAAGGGAGACATTGAAATCTTCACCCAGATCGTAACTCTGGCATGGACTGATCTTTGCCAGAATTTGCTCTGGGCCATGGGATGGAGCTCTAATTACCTTAACCATCATTTCAGCCACAAAAATGGCAGTGAAGATGTAATTAGAGACACTCAGGAATATCCTTTCCTGGAAAACACAGAACAATGAAGAGAGGCAAGTTAGAAACCCAACATTTATCTTGCAGGGTCTGGTCCTGAGGAGATGAAGACCTGGATGGTGGATGGAGGAAGGGAATCCCTCTCACCGTGCTCAGGGGGTCGATGTCTGGTCTCTCCAGAGCTATGGTGATGCAGTTGAGGAAGATAAAGACCAGCACCACGTGGTCAAACATTTTGTGGGCAATGACCTTCTGGCACATCATTCGGAACCTGCAGCAAGGTGGGACAAACAGATCCTTCAGAAGTTTGGCTCAGGAATAGGCTCCTCCCCAAAAGCCTTTGGCAGCGGTGCTACCAGCCCAGGTGGTGAGGCAGCATCTCCCCAAGCTTCGGCCGTGATTATCATTAATTATTATTAATAATGCTGGCTAAACCACTGAAGCAATGGAGTGAACCACACAGTTCTGCCCACACCGAATGGAAAACGTGACCTCAAAATCAGGGACTGGATTTCTAAAACTCTGAAGGATTTTTCCCAAGGGGAGGCTCACTAGGAATGCAGCATTCTATCACCTCAAACACCTGCTGGGCTGGAATTTCACTGGAATTTCCTACCTGTTCTGTGGGGAAAACAAGTAGAGGGACCAGTCCTCGTGAGTCTTGCACCACCGGGGTTTGTAGGGGTCCAGGGCTTTGCGGATCCGGTAGCAATAACTCTGGATGAAAAAGAAGAAACACCTTTTCTTCCTCTTTTATTTTCCTGCCTCTCCAACTTTCACAGTGTTTTTGTGGAAGGAGGGGGGCTTTTTATTGTGACTGTGGGCAGTCATAGCTTTCGGGACAGAGCTGTGGTGGCCATTGTCACATCTGTCCCAGAAAATAAGGAGGAAAGAGGTGGAAAAAGGGAGGACATGGACATGACCAAGCAAGATTTCTAGGCCCAAGTAATTTTGAGATACAGAGTTGTTTTAAACTCAAAAAAGCCTCAAACAACCAAAAAGTTAAGTGGAAAACATTTCCTTTTAGACTTTTGAGCTTTCATGACACTAAACAGCTCCTGTAAGTAAAGCCATTTACCTTTTGTATCTGCAGCTCATTTTTGAAGGCATCCTGGGCCAGTGGGACAATCCCAACCAGCCCAAAAATGAGGCATTTTTGGAAAAAAAGGAAGTTTTACCTCACAGGACACCACTTCAATGTTACAGCCCAAAAAAGATCTCTTAAAAAAGGGATCTTTCAGGAAGTAAAGGCCCATCCCTCGGCTCGGGATCGCCATTCCTGACCCCAGCCTTGAGGAGATAACACATTTCCAAGCCGGATTTTCAACCATCCTTCCCAGCAACAGAAAAGCCACTTAAAACACGAGCACCCAACTCCCGCAGGACTCACATCCTCCATGTCATCCTCATAGTCCAGGGCATCCTCCTTGTGGCCGTCCACCCTCAGGAAGAACTCTCCGGGGCCGTGGCCCATCTTGCCATTGCAGTCGTGGAAGTCGGTGGGCAGCAGGGCCGCGGGGCCGAGGCCGAGCTGGCGCACGGAGGGCACCCGGAGCAGCTCGGGCAGCTCCAGGGAGCCGCGGTAATCCAGGGATTCCGCCCGGCGGGGCAGCGAGGGCCGGCTGAGCGTGCTGGACTTGGCGTCATCCGAGTCGTCGTCCGTGCTGCCTTTTCCCTCCCCGGACAGCAGGGACTCCCGTTCTCCCGACTGGTTCTTCTTCTTGAGGCTCGGGGCCCTGCCCAGGCTGTTCCAGCTCGAGCGGCGGCTGCCCCAGTTGCTGCTGGTGCCCCAGTTGGCACAGGGGGAGCTGCGAAGGCTGGACTGGGAGAGAAGCAGACGTGGGAGGGGTGGTTTGCAGGAGGAAGCCAAAGGATTGGGGCGTTTTGCCCAGAGTGGTGAAAGCCGTGTCCTCCCCTTCCCGGTCTTTGCACCGCTCCGATTCCAGCCTTGAGATGGGAGCAGCCAGCCCAGGCCACACTGAAGGTGCTCCTGGAGTATACCTGGAGCACAGCCACCAACCCTGGCAACATCCACTCTCCATAAGAAATGAGCCCAAAGACACCAATAGGTGACATTCTGCTGAACTGATGTTTTCTTGCCTCACTTTCAAATGGTTTCAGCTCACAACTTCCCTGCCTTCCAAAGGGAACCCGAGTGTCCAACGTGCCTGGTGGGGATCGTGCCCCTATTTCCATTACTTTCCCTCCCTTTGCTGGGTGAGGACGTGGAGTGAATGTTTCTCCTACACAAATTTCAGCGCGTGTCCGTGCTCTCGGGCAGGTAGCAGGTAATTCCCAGCATGAGGGAGCCTAAGGTCAGCACAGAAAAGCCAGGAGGAAAACTCCCTTTTCCCTCCATGGCTTCCTCCCAGCACAAATCAAGGCAAACTGCCTTCCTCCTCCTCCTCCTCAGTGCCAGCCAGCTCTCCCCTGACTGCTTCATCTGCCTTGGGCTGGTGGCACTGCCGTGCTCCCCAGGAAAGGATTGGAAGGATGAACATCCCTCTCCAGCAGCTCACAATCCCATGAAAGCCCAAGGCAAACAGCAGTCATCTCTGTTTTCTTTTCAAAGGCATTAGGTTGACTAAGCAGCTTAGAAAGGGGGATGGTGGCTGTGCCTCGGTGTGAGGAGCCTTCACGGTCTGCTGCCTTGATTTGAACATGATCTCACAGTTATGGAGCAGAGGAGTGGGATGGATGAACAGCAGCAGAAATCCACTTTGCCTGGTGCTTCTGCTCCCTGTTTGCACAGAGCTGCCCTCCTGCCCCCCCGCTGCAGGCACAGCTGCCAGAGCGGCAGCTCCAGCCAGATCCTGGTGCAATCCAGCAGCTCATCCCTTGTTCCCTCCATTTCCCTCCAACAGGGCTGCTGGACCGTAACCAGAGCTCAAGGGAAAATGCTTCATTCCCCTGACACGGTGTAAATTCAAGATACAACCCTAAAACACCAGGGGGAAAACAGCTCCCAACCTCACAGGAACACCTGACAGCTTCTCCAAGACATCCCCAACGGCCAGTGTGGTTGGAAAAGATTCCTGCCCCTCCTCTGAGGGGGTCGGTGGTGTCACTGCATGAACTTAAGCCTTCTCTAGGGTTATGTCTCCCCCGTGGGATGGTTTGGCAAGGGCTCCCAGTGAGGCACCAGGCAGGAAAACGCTGGGTCCCAGTACATCCCTGTTCTCCCTTTTCACACTCACTGTCCTTGGCTGCGCTGCTGCCACTGCCCTGCCCCAGCACTGCACACCCCAGCTCAGTTCTCCTCCTGCCTTTCCACACATTTCCCACCTCCATCACCCTCCTTTTTATTTTCCAGCAACATCTGTCACAAATGTCTCAGATGACCCTGAGCTGAGCTCAGTTGGTGCTGATAACACCAAACTGGTGGGATCAATCCCTGTAAGGGCCATTCCCTTGATCCTTGTGGCTCCCTTCCACCCCAGAACATGCCGTGACCTGGAAACAAAGACCTGTGACCCCGTGCTCTGTGTCACTGAGGGGAACTTGTTGGCTGCAAGAACCTACCAAGGACTTCTGGTCGTAGCCCGTGGGTTCCAGTGAGGCGTTGCTGCCTCTCCTCGAGTCCCCAAAGGCGTGCAGGGAGTCCAGGTGTGGGGAGCACTTTGGGGTGGGCATCGGGGTGGCCGCCGTGCGCATGATGATGGGTGGGGGCATGGCCCCCCTGCCCTCCAGGTGCCCGTTGGGGGTGACAGCCAGGGAGTACATCTTCATCTCTGCACAGGAGGGGACAGAGGACAGCACAGTGAGGGGACACTGCTCCTGGGGACCTCTGGGAGCTCTGCCAAATGGAGTTGTGGGCAGTAAGATCCCCCCCCAGTGCGTTGAAAGGCAGAGGGTGAACGTCACAACCTCTTAGGGGGCCTTTGGGAACTCAGTGCCCTCCAAAGGAATCGTGGAATTATAGAATGGCTTGGCTTGGAAGGGACCTTGAAGATCATCTCATCCTGTCTCATCCCATCTCCTCATTCCAAGTCCCCTTTCACAGGCAGGGTTGCCACCCACTAGATCAGGTTGCTCCAAACCCTTGGAGCCTTGAGCACCCCCAGGAAGTTTTGCTGTCCGTTCCTTGGGATTTAGAGAGTGGAATTACAGTTTTGGGGCTGGCAGAGAATTTCCAGGCTGAATTTCACCTAGGAAGTTCACCTCCTGTCCATGTCATGCAGAGCTGCACAGGGATTTTTATGACTTTGGAATGTGCCTGAAGTTCCCTCACAGGGAAGGCACTCAGCAAACACTGAGGACAGGAAATGGAAGCTGCTTGTACAACACCACCCCCCCCCCCCCCCCCCCCCAAACCAAATGGCACACCACTGTGGCAATCCCAAAAATCCACTATTTTAGCTGTATGGCAAGAACAGGCTGCAAAAACCAGCACTGCCACTGAACCAAACCAGACCTAACACCCCCAGCCCTGAGGAGTCCCGTAACAGAATTAATGGCTGGTATCAAACCCCAGCCTAGAGCTGAACTAATTCCTGTTTTACCAGGCTGAGAGGATCCTGGCTGCCTGTCAGAAATCAACTGATATTTCAGAATCAGCCTTAGGAGGGGGAAGGATCAGCGGGGAAGCAGTTCAGGTCTGCAGGGAGAAATCCAAGTGAGTGCCTTACCCCTGCTCTGTTTGTTCCACTGGGGGTTCTTGCAATACAATTTGCTTTAATTGGATCTGTTCAGCTGCTGTTTTGTGCACAAATCCCTGATCTGCACCCCAGAAATCCATGGGAACATTGCCATTCACCATGAGGGCAGAAATTTCAGCTAAAATTTGCTGATCTGCCATACGTGTCCCTTCTGGCCCTGTGTGTGTTACACACCAAGAGCTTTGCACTGGAATTGTCAAAACCTTTTTGCTGTTGAGTCACCAGCTGGCCCCTCTGAGGCTCATGGGGACACACAGTCACCCCTGGACTTGGCCTGACAGCACGATCAGCCCTGTTTTCTATTTCTGTGCCACCTGAGCAGAGGTGACAATATCTATTCCCCCAGAAATCTCTCATTATCTGAAGCTGGTGCAGGCAGATTTGGTGCTGTGGGCTCCTTCCCAACCAATTACAAGGGACGTTTGATCACTTGGTGTTGAGGATTTGCTGCTTCATCTCCAGACAGAGCAGCTCCATCACCTCCTTGTGATCCAGCTCTGCCTCAGCTGAATTCCATCTGCTCCCCACAATCAGCATTTCCGTGGCTGAAACAAATCCTGGTTTAGAAGCATTTGAAGGCATCCTAACAGAGCCCAAGCTGGGAATCAAAGGAAGCAGGAACCAAAGTGGCTCCTGTTTACCATCATTCACTGTTAACTTGTGTGATCCCTTCTCGTCACCCCTCTGGCTGCAAAGTGAAGGCTGTCACCTACAGTTCCATGTTTTTGGTACACCAGCACAGTGTGTGCCTTCCTTCAAATCGATTTCCAGGCCCTCCTGGAACACAAATGAGCAGCAACATTTTCCATCCATCAAACCTCACCCAAATGCATTTTGTGTGGGAAACCAAAAGGAACAGATGAGAACATGATTGATTGGAAAAGCTGCCGAGAAGTGGGGTGACAACATTGCTGTCAGCAAAGCATTCTGTGGTAATGGTGCAGGGGGAAGGATGAGATGCAGCTAAAAATTTCTTGGGGAAGTTTAAATTAGAAAAACATCTGTCTTAAGGAAATATCAGTGCTCATTTAGCTTCCCTTACACTTTGCAGAGCTGCTCTGGTGACTTAGCTATCAGATTAATTGCCAAATAAACTGGATTCTTCTTCCACTTTCTGTGGGAAGATGTGGAAGCAGAGTTGCAGCTCCCAGATTCCCAGGAAAATGCAGAGACAAAAGCCCACCTGTTGCTCGAAAGTCTTTAAACTTCTCAAACTCATCCTCGAAGTTGGCAGATGTCTTGTCCTCATCTGTGTCTGACCTGTTGGCATCTCCCTGCAGAGAGGAGGAGGGTAATTAACAGACCCAATTAATACGAGTTCCTCAGCAGCTCAGAGCTGCCTCTGCTCCCCGTGGTGGGTTGAAGCCAAATTCCCTCTGGAATGATCCCAGGCAAGTCCCTGTTCCTTGTTTTCACTCATTTGGGAACTGGGACAGACAGGATGATGCTGTGGTTGTCACCACATCCCTGCCATGTCGCTTCCTACACTGCTCCAGCCTCCTGGAACAGCCAATCCCAGGGGAAAACATCCCAGAGCAGCTGGAATTGCAGGAACGACTGGCACGGTGAGGTTCCTTGTTTGCACTCTCTGTGATCCCAGCTGAAAGCACTTTGGGTTTGATGTCAAAGGATGTCAGAGGGTTTAAAGTCTGTATTTGACAGCACTTTGACTTAGATTTGGAAGCTCTGATTTGCTTCCTCTGTGCTGGTTGGGAACAGATTGTTTTGGGAAATCTCTTGGCAACCTGAGGCAGAGGGAATGAGGCCAGTTTGCCTGGTAGCCCTGCACCATCTCAGGACAGGGAACAGCCACCCTCACCCTGCCTTTCCTCCTGGCAGCCCAGCTCATTTTCCCTTTTGTACAAAGCTGCTCCCAAAAATGATCAGCCTGGGACAGAGGAGCCGTGCTCAGGTTCTCCTTACAGTGGGAGGGATTCCAGCAGAATGTCAGCAGGACTTTGGCTGGATTCCTCAGGACTGCAGAAATCTGTGCAAATTGATAGCAAATGGCTGGATTAAAGAGCTGATCCCAGAAAAAGGAGCACAGTTCCTTGCCTGGTGCCTGAACAAATCCCCACGGCTTCTAGAGACATGGTGCTGAAGTGGCAGTGAACTTCATTTTGTCTGTGATTTATTGCAGGGCGCTGCAGCCAGGATGACTGAAAGGCTCGAGCTCCCTGATTCATCTTCCCTGTTTCAGAGCAGAACCACCAGTGCAGAGTGGATGAAAGATCTGCACAATTTTGGAAGGTTTGTCTGCTCTCCCAGAACAGCTCTGGGGGAGATTTCAAAGTGACATGGGAATGGTGTAAGCACAAATATGCAATTATGGCCCTGTTTGAAGTCTGGCTACTTGTGCTAAGCACAAATGTACTACAAATGGGTTTGTGGCCATTTAAGTCTGTTCTCTTCTAGGAAAACTCCTGGCAAACTTGCTCCAGAGGTGGAGCAGGACCTGGGATTAGGCTGAGAGCCTGTACTATGGACAATTTTTAGTGTCCTTGCTGAAACCCTGCTGATGGTTCTGAGTTGAGAGCAGCTCTCAGCTGCACAAATCTCCCAGGAGTCCCTCTCCAGATAAATAAAAGAAACACCTGAGCAAATGGAGGAGAAATTCTCTTCAGAGACTCCTGTGACTGCTCAGAACAGCCCCTGTCAGAGGGCAAAGTCAAAGAGGTCAAAACAAGAATTCTGCCACATTCCCAACAGAGCAACAGAACCAAGGATGACAAAAGAAAACCCAGCTCCATCGAGAATTCTCCTTTGGTTTGCATCCAGAGCAGCCTGGTCCAGTGGAAGGCTCCCTGCCCAGGGCAGGGGGTTGGAGCCAGGCCTTTAAAGTCCCTTCCAACCCAAACCACTCCAGGATTCCACGATTTCTCAGTGCAAGGTTTGAGAGGAGCCCTGGCAGCTGAAACACAGCCCTGAGAAGGGTTTTCTGTAATTCCTCTCCCTGAGAGGAGCGCTGAGCCCACAGGCCTGATGTCAGGTTTGATAATAAATGGGAGTGGAGAGCAAAATGTGCCCTGCAAATGTCATGCCTGTGGTTGCCCGCCTTTGGGGAGGCAGTGTGAGGTGAATAAGCCAGGCCTGGAAAAGCAGAGCTTACACACATTAAAATCCTGGTCCATAACAGCTCTGAAAGGAGCCATTAGGGCTGAGCAAGGAAACCACAGCCATTTGTCTGGAGGGGTAATCAGGCACTCAGAGAGTTCTTCCCAGCTCTGGCTTCACATCAGCAGGAGGTTCAACCTCCCAGAGGGCAGGGGAGGAACGGGATCTGTTCCCTGCTAAGCTCCCCGAGGGCTGCCAGGCTGCTGAGCAGAGAAAACTTCTGCCTTAAAGCATCATCCTAAATACCTGAGAGTTTCACGTTAGGAACCTGGAAACTGCTTTTTAACAGCTGTGCTCATGGCCTTAAACATCCCAGAAGGGACAGAGTTCCAAGGAAAGGCCTGGACTCAGAGCCAGGTCCCTTCCTGCCCAGTCCTCAGGACTAGGACTGGCTGGAACATGTGGAATCATGCAGTCATGTGTAGCACATAGTCCTTCATTCACCTCTGGAATGATGGTATTCCATGAAAAACAAGCTGGAAAGGGGAAATATCCCATTGTGAGCACTTCTACCACACAGGTGGTTTCATGAGGGGAAAGTCTTGCTTAGCAAATCTGATTTCCTTCTAGGACAAGTTAACCACCCCTTATCAAGGGAAGCCAGTCAATTTAATCTTTTTGGGTTTTAGTAGAAGTTTTAAATATACTGAAAGCCCGAATTCCATTACAAAGAAACACAAACCACGGGATATATGGAAGATTTGGGGAGATTAAGATTAATCCTAAATTACTCCTTCTATATCACACAGCAGGCTGTGTAGAAGATCAAAGTCCTGGTCCCCCAGTTCCCATTCCACATGCAGTGAGCTTTAATTGCAAAGATTGATTCAGAAGAGCTTCACATGCTCAGCACAGATCATTGTCACCCCTTAAATTTAAATTTTGGGCTGCAAAGATTGATTCTCAAGAGCTTCACGTCCCCAGCACAGATCAAGTTCCCATTCTGGGCTGACTGCACAGGTAGATGCTTTCCCTGACATGGTTCATCCCCACACGTGTGTGTCAGTTCTCTGCCCCTCCCTCTGCCTGGATCTCTCACCTCTGCCTGGAATCCTTCCACCAGGATGGCCACCAGGAGGTTGAAGAGCACGTAATTGCCAAAGGTCATCAGGGCCACGAAGTAGAGGGCGGCCCACGAGGAGGTGGAGGCCATCCCGTTGTACAGCACCACGTTCCAGTCCTCCTGCGTGAGGATCTGCGGGCAAAGGGAAGGGGAACAGCCTCAGCGACTCCACTCCTCTGTGCACAGCAAATCCTGCCATTTCCCCCTCTCCTTCTGACCTTTCCTGAGTGAAACCACTGGCAGGTCTCATGAGATGAGACAGCAGAAATTGCCTTTATTTTGGTCTTTGCATGGGATTTCAGCTCACATTGGAGAAATGCCCCTAATTTAGATCTTTGCACCTCTCCTGGCGAGGCCTCCCCTCCCTGCAGGAAGGGCTGGCACTCCCCTGCCTGGAGAGGACTGGTCCAGATCCCAGCTATCCAAACGTGAAGGATGCACTGTCCTAATCCCATCATTTCGTGGAGGTACTGCCTCCTCTGATAACCATCAGCAGATAACAAACCTGAGGCCACAGATCTTGTTTCCTTTCAGGCTTCTCTTTAGAAGACAACTGGAGCTGAAGGGAAGGGTAAGGGACAGGATATTTCATGAGATAAATGTCATTGGGTGGCTCCAGAAACTCAGGGAAGCAAAGTGCTTTCCTTTAGGTAAAAACACTGGGCAAAACAACACCCATCACTGCTCTGAGGAATCTTCCTCGAGGATTTCCACTCTCCAGCTTTCCTGGAGCTCAAAAATCCTGGAGGCCTTAGAAAAATGGATGACAGGCTCATGTTCCACATTAATTCTTGTGATGAAAATGGCCTCAAAGCCCCTGAACCAAGGTGGCCTTGGGGACAGCAGTGCTGCACTGAGTCATGCTGCTCAATAACCTTCCTGGGACACAGGACTGAGCCCTCGTGCTCTGTGCCAGCTGCATTTCCCAAGGGATTGGTAGGAGAAATGCAGCAATCTGTGTGTTGAGAAGGGAAAAATGGGAACCTCTGAGGCTGGGGCTGATTTGTCCTTGTTCCTTCATAAGAATTTATCTCCACAGAGAAGGCTCTGGATTTCTGAGTGACGCTGGGCTCAGCACCTACTCTGCCTTTATAAACTTTATTTCCACTTGTTGCACTCAGATTCTGAAGCCTGAGCTTTGAAATACAAAAGTCTAAGCTTCATGTTTAAAATACCCTAGAAATAGCAGCTGATTCCTCTGCCGTGGGACCTGCCAGGAATTTCAGGCACAAACCAGAACCTGGCTGCAGAGGAAACACAATTTTTTATATCAAGGCTTTCCCAGCACCTCCAGCTCTGATTTGTGAGGGGATTTGTCACTCCCAGTTACATAGAATGGTTTGCAAAGGGCATTTTGGGGGCAGTGAAGGAGACAGACCTGCACAGCAGGAGCAGGATGGGCAGCAGAGAGGAAAATAAGGATGAATTCCCTCCTCAGACTTTCCTTTTACTGATAAGAGATATGGACAGTGCTGATTTTGAGTAGATTTCTTCTCCAACAGGGCTTTTAGACACTGAAACACCATCTCTGCCCTAATAACTCTACAGTGCTGCTTCACTCCAAGTTTGACACCTCCTGGAAGACTTTTGTGCAATAAAAACTCCTCATGTTCCCCCTTAAAATGTCCCCGAGGACCCAGAGCTTACCTGGAACACGGTCACGATGGCCCAGAGTAAAGAATCAAAATTCTTCCTGTCTGGAACTGTGTCTCCTGTGTCGGTTTTCAGACTGAACTTACATCCAAAAAGGTGCATGCCAAGGATGCTGGAGTGGGGAAAGAGGGAGATGGGAGAAACACGTGGGTGAAACGTGGCTGCCTGGAGGATTGAAGGGGTTTTATGGATACTTTTCCACTCCCAGTGTTTTTCTGACCCTGCGATTTGGTTCTCCTGCCCCACATTTCATTCCAGTTGTCTGTACTGAAGGCAAATCCAGGATTTCCTTTGTCTGGAAAAATGACAAACCACGTTGCCAACTCCCTGGTTTCCAAGCAAAGGATCCTGAGGGCCATTAGGGGGTCAAACAGACAGAAATCTTGCAGTCTGCACAACTTCCATCCCGAATCTAACACTGGTAGGGTCCAGTCAGTGACAGGCACAGCTCAGGATCCTCTGAGGGGCAATTACTGCCCGTTTGTGTCCTTCATTCACCTCTGGAATGACGGTATTCCACGAAAAACAGGTTGGGAAGGGGTGAATATCCTGTTGTGAGCACTTCCCCCACACAGGCGGCGTGTCCCTGTCCCCACCCACACATCCCTTCAGCCGAACAACGCCTCGAGGAAGAGCTGCCGGGTGAAGGAGTACCTGAAGATGAAGATGAAGAGCATGAGCAGCATGCAGAAGGTGGCCACGTTGTCCATGGTCTTCATGAGCACCACGAGCTGGCGGCGCAGGGCGGGCATGAACCGCACCAGCTTCAGCACACGGAGCAGGCGGAACGTGCGGAGCACGGACAGGCCCCCGTCCGACTGCCCGATGATCTCCCAGACACTGCGGGGACACGGGGACAGCACACTAGGACCAGCTCTGCTCCGAGGGGAGCTGCTTCCCTCCAGGAATCATCCCTTTGCCTGCTCCTCTTGAGTAAGGGGTAGTCAGTGGGTAACTCATGTAAGCACAGTTAACTATTAGGAGACAAAACTTAAGAAGCTGAATTTACATCTTGTCAAGATAGAGGGGACAGGAGGAGACAGCAAATGTTAATTCAGACAGCAAATGCTGATTACAAGATCTTAGAAGTAGGATTCGCCCTGATCTTGTTAAGATAGGAGGGACANGGTTTTGCTTTTTGCCAATTTTTTTCTAAGCCTTAACATCTCTGACAGGGAAAATACCTGCCCTACCATTGGGCTCCAAGCTGCATCAGGGAAAAATTCCTTTTCCAAACACAGAGAGCGCGACCCCCCAGCAGCTCTGGGGATCTCCTTTTGCTGCTGCAGTTACTGACCTTTACATCAGTCCAGGATTCCAGGAGGTGACCACATGGCATTGCAGGAGGATCCAAAATGCTCAGGAATCCCTGGATTATGGGAGAAGATTGGCAATGCTGCCATGAGGATCCCCCACTCTGCATGTGGAGGCTGGAACAGGAATGGCCATGCTGGAAACTGTCACCAAAAACGAGCACAGACTGGTTTAACCCCAAGTCCCACTGGCAGGTGCCAGGGAAGGCTCAAAAAAGTTCAGAAAAAGACCTGAGTCTAAACTTTTTAATTTGAGATTCAAATCATCCTTGGGCTGCAGGATTAACTTTCCCACTGTTCCAGGGAAGGGCAGGAACTGTGTGGGATCAATTTGAGGGATTTCAGCATCCTTAAGCTTAAAGTAAGAGCAAGCCTTGACTGCAGACAAAACACATCTCCCCTCTGCCCATTCCAGAGGTTCCAAATGATTCCAAGCCATGCTTTTATTAGGGACAAACCTCCTCACAGTTCATTCCAAGTTCAGATAAACAGACCAAAAAATCCTTTCCAAAATAGTTTAGGTCTGAAAACCTCAGAAGCCCAAGCCCTTTCTGAGAATCTGCCACTTCTGGTTTCAGCAAGGCACAGCATAGAGCCCAGAGCCTCCCTGGAATCACAGAATCCAATAAAAGAGAAACCCACAGTGGTCAAATTATCAATGGCTGCTCCAAGCAGAGAGCAAAGGAGTGGAATGTGCAGCCTCAGATTCTCTTTGTGCACCTGAATTACTGCAGCTCTTCAAGGACTGGGATCTCTTTGTGCTTCTTTTTCTTCACTCTCATCTTCTCCCTCCCCTCCTTTGGTTGCTGCACCCACCAGCTGCTATTTTACATAATTTAGGCTCAATCCCAGCAGGACAACTGGGACCTTTTTGCTCTGAGACCTGGTAAAAATAACCACACCTGAATCCCTCACACTGGAAAAAAATGGCTCTTCCACACCACCTCCCTCCTGCTGAGTGACCAGCGAAGTTTCCAGAGCAAAATATGTGTTTTCCTTCAGAGATCTCCCTCCAAAGCAGCTCAGCTTTCCCCAAGCCAGGAGAGCTGAGAGTGGCAGAGCCCCCAGGAGCAGTAAACAACTCCAGAACATTGAGTCTCATAAACATCCTTTGTACTTGGGTTGTTTTTTCTCTAGTCCCGAGCCTAAAGCTGACAATAGGACTTGGAGCACTTGTTTATGTTGGCTTTTCTGCTTTATATTTTCGCAGTTCAGCCCGCAGAGGTTCTGACCAGGCACGCTAATGATCTGTCAATCCCCGCTTGGCTCCTGGGCACTCCTTTCCTCCCCTCGCCTCATTTTTGGGCAATTCTAACTCTCCAATTACCAGGTGTTCCACTGCAGCAGAGTTCACCTGTCTGCAGCTCCTCGCCACGGAATTAAAATCCATAGGGAATGCAGAGAGAGACAGAGAGAGGAGAAAAGGAATCCAGGGATCTTAAGGACCATCCAGTCCCACCTTGGGACACCTTCCACCATCCCAGGTCGCTCCAAACCCCATCCAAGCTGTCCTTGGACACTCCCAGGGATGGAGCAGCCACAGCTTCTCTGGGCACGCTGTGCCAGGGCCTCCCCACACCTCACAGGGAAAAATCTGAGTATTCCCTGGATGAGGAACAGGGAAGGAGGGAAGCTGTGACATCTCCCAAGCAGGGACTCAATGCTCAGTTCCACACAGAAGGGACAGGCTGCCCTCCACTCTGCAATCTGCTCGGTTTTATTTACAGCTGTGTCATTCCCATGCCTCTGAAGCAGGCTGGAAAAGGTCCTTTTCCAGGGAGTTTCAGGAGCCAGGGGCTGGCAGCGGAAGCAGAGCTGTCAGGGGCTGTAAGTGACACCCCAGCAAAGATGAAGGCTCTGTTCTGACCTTTATTTTTCTCTCCTTCTTTGCTTGTCAAAGATCAAACTGAGTAATTCTGCTATTTCTGAGGTAAGTAAACAACCCAGCAAAGCAAACGAGCAGAAACCCCTGAGCAATTGAAGACCTGGCTGCTTCCTCCTCTGCATTCCCTGCCTTCACAAAGAAGCCAAACCAGGAATAATGCAAGTGGGCTTTTCAACTCCTGCATTTGAAAAATCTCTCATGTAAACCATTTGGATGAGGTTTATTTACTACAAGATTGGACTCTTCACATCTTAAAATCAACTTCAAACCGGTTTAGTCAACTCAGACCACAGGAATTGCCTTCCTTTATGGGACATAACTTATTAAAAAAAGGGTTTGGGTGGTGTTTTCCCAGGCTTGTGAGCACAGTTCAAAGTTATTTCTGCTGTCTGGCCTTGGAAAGGGATCAGGGACTTGAACCAGGATATCCCAGCCCTGGAAACTGAGATATTTGCTATTTTGGGGTGCCACTGCTCCGAATTTAACAGCCAGACACAACCACAACCTCTCAGAAGCACAAGTCCTGCTCAAGAAGGGTTTCTCTGTTATTAATGTCTCTCCTAAAAGTTGTGGCTTCAAGGAGTTCGTGCTTTACACCGAAAAAAAAAAAAATTCACTGAGAGATTTCCAAATGGGCTCTGCTTCAAAGCAGGCTGGAAACAGAAGGAAAAAGAGATCTCCTCCTTGTGCCTGCTGATGGATGTTCCCTCTCTGGGTTTGGAATTAAAAATGGGGAATTTATTCTCTCAGTCACCTCCGCTCTCAGGTTTTATGCCTCCCTCTAAATGAGATCCTTCATGTGGAGCGATAACACTTTAATTGAAGATAACTGATGGTAATTTTTCCTCCTTTCCACTGACCTACTTGATCTCCTAATGCTCTGTAGAATTCCTTTTAACTCTCTGCTCCATGGTTCATAATTCCATACCCAGATGCAAAACTCTGCTCCTTCCTGGAGCTACCAACAGGACATTGGGGGGATGGAAGAAGCACAAAAACCCAGAGGCAGCAGAGTTCAGGTTCTCCAGCAGTGACCAGATTCCACAGCCAGACATTCTCTGGGATTTTTGTGCCAGTCCTTCAAGTTCAGGTTTGGATATTGAGAAGGAATTGTGGGTGGGGAGGGTGGCACAGATTCCCAGAGAAGCTGTGGCTGCCCCTGGATCCCTGGAAGTGTCCAAGGCCAGGCTGGACAGAGCTTGGAGCAACCTGGGATAGGGGAAGGTGTCCCTGGGGACAGTTCTGGATGAGCTTTAAGGTCCCTTCCAACCCAGCCCATTCCAGGATTCTCTGTCTCCTGGGTGTGAATGTTTTCTTCAGAAGAAACCCTGGATGCCACATTTCCCTCTCCTGCAAGAAGAGCCACAGAGCAGAGTTTGCTCTCTGGGATAATCAACTCCTCCGTAGCTTCCTTCGGAAGCTTCCCAGGCGGAAGGTCCCACATGGCAGGACATATTTGCAGGATTACTTTCCCATTTCTCAGTTTCATTCAGCAAAATGCAATTTCATTTCCAGTGACATAAATGCCAAGCAGGATTAGATCAATTGCTGCCTCCTGCAGCCTCTGGAGGACGGGACCTGGGCAATCTGAAATGTTATCAGCAGAACTGTTCGGAAAAGCAGGCCAATCAGCTGGATTATATCCGGACAGAGGAGCACTTGGAGCGACAGATGGCTCTGAAATAAGCCTTCCAATGAAAAAAAACCCACCCAAACCTACAAAACAATGCCCCAAAGCAGGCCAGAAGTGCTCAGGTTCAGTTATTAAATAAGAAGTCACAGCAGGAAGGGGCCAGTTCTCCAAATAAGCAGGGAATGGCTCCAGCAATGCCCCAGGAGCAGCTGGGAGAACTGGAATCTGCATACTGGTCCCACCTGTCAGGAAAAAGAGGGAAAACGGGAATATGGCTGCACTGAGGCCAGAGAACATCTCCTGGGCAGGGATCACCCTCAGCAGAGCCTCAGGAGATGCTCTGGCACCTTCCCAACATTCCAGAACTGGACCTGTTACTGGAGCCTTTTCCCAGGAAACAGCAGCAGGTTTCTCTCCACTTCCATCCCACCCTGCACAGCCCTGGCTCCTTTAAAAGCCTCTGGCCAAAATCCAGGGAATTCATCCAGCCTGAATCATCCCCATCCATATGCTGAGGAGCCCTTCAAAGCATCAGCGGACCTGCTGGGTGGGACATCTCAGAGCACGGCCTGGGCTGACTCTCACCCAGGAAATTTGGCTTCTCCTTCACCATAAAAAAATTACATTCACACAAGGAATTCTCTCCACACAGCTCCTGCCCACTGCAAAGCTGTTCCTCACCACGCTCTGTGCTGAAGTCAATAATTAATGGCCACAAAATCATCAGCCTGCTGCCTGAAATCAGCTTTGTTTGGCTGGTTAACCACAAAGGATTAATTTTTAAAAAATAATGCTGCATTCCTACTGATTTACAGTCCTTTTTTTATGTATTAACAAACATATTTTTATATTTAGGCTGAAGACATCTTGTATTGCATTAATTAGAAAGAAGAACGAGGCTCTACCCTTTCCTTTTCAGCGTGAACTGAGTCCTGGGATATGAAGAGATGGAATATTTAAGTTTGGGATGCACACAAAACCAATGGAATATTCTACATCCCCTCATAGCCAAAAAGGAACACAGAGACCCTGCCTGAAGGAACCTGCACAAGAAATGAGGGTTAATAATGGATTTTCCTAGGAAAAATCCTCGAGCCACACTCCACAACTGCCCAGGGGTTCCAGATGCCCATCACAGGTGGCACCACATCCACTGAGAGTGGCAGGGCATGTACACAGAGAGAGTAAAGAACCATTTCCCAACTCTTTGATGCTACTTTAGCAACGATTCCATGATCTTTATGCAGCTCCTGGCTCTCTGAAACACTGGGATCAAAGGCCTTCGGGTTGTCATTAGCAGGCAAACCCAATCGAAGTTGTTTACTTCGGCCGAGTTAATGGCACTGGAAATATTTAATCAAAAAATGGACACACTCCCCCTCTATTACTGCCAAGATGATTCAGAAGGGGCCACTTAAATCGGGTTTGTCAAGCCATTACTCATCCCCTGCTAATAGAGCTTTATGGAGAGTCCCTTTGAAAAAGATACTTTCGGGATCTGCAGGCTCGGCAGAGATGAAACGCATCAGGAAAACACGGCAGGGGCTGCTGCTGGGAGGAAAGATGGGGATGTGTTTGGTGTGTATTTGAGAAAGACCTTGGCTTAGTCATCTGTGTAGGCCAAGGAGAGGAGCTGGAGTGGCTGGAGGGGGAAATGGGTTCAAGGAGAGGGTGACTCCTGAGGAAAACAGGAGCCAGTGGCTGGACCCGACCTCTGAGTGCCCAAGTGGGACACAAAGAGATGGGAGAAAATTGGGACAGATTTGAAGAGGTTCAAGGGTCTTGGAATAGAAGGAGGAAATGAAAATGTTGAAGGATACCAGGAGAAAAGCTGGGAGTGCATGTCATTTGGGAATAGGGAGCTCTCTACAGGTTTCCCTTTGGAAAACAGAATCCCAGACCGGTTTGGCTTGAAGGGACCTTAAAGATCACCCACTCCCACCCCCGACACTGTTCCCTAACCCAGGGTGCTCCAAGCCCTGTCCAACCTGGCCTTGGGCACCCCCAGGGATCCAGGGGCAGCCACAGCTTCTGTGGGCACCCTGTGCCAGGTCCTCTCCACCCTCACAGCCAGGAAGTCCTTCTGAATATCCCATCTGTCCCTGCCCTCTGGCAGTTTGAAACCACTGCTCTTGTCTTGCCACCCCAGGCTCTTACAAACAGTCTCTCCCCATCTTTCTTGCAGATTCCCTTCAGGCACTGAAAGGCCACAATTTGGTCACCCCAAACCCTTCTCATTTGCAGGTTGAACAATCCCAATTCCAGTTAATCCCAATCAACCAGGAACATTCAGCTTCTCAATGCCATGAAACCTCTGGCCACCCTGCCAAAGGATCCTGCCTTACAGCCTGAGGATAGATCAGCTGAGCTGAGCTCTGTTTATTGTGATTTTTGTGACACTGGACCAAAAAGATCCCTTGGGATCTTAGGATCCAAGTCACTTCTAGGCGGGGTAACTCAGGTTTTCCACAGGCTGATGTAGCTCAGGGATGTCCAGTGGGGAGAGCACAGCTGGAGGAGCCTCCTGCCCTTTTATCTCCCAAGACTGGACTGCACTTGGTACAGCCCCAGTTTGATACAGCTTCCCAAAGAGTTTAAGATTCCAAGGTTTAACGGCACGGAAATGCTCATCTGCAAATCCACAACAGCTGCAACCCAGGCAGCAGCTCCTTTGTGCTCAGATCAAACATGCAGCCAGGAGAACAAATCCAGGGGAAATCCACTTTTCCTCCCCTCTAGCAAACCCAAAGTGACCCCAGCGATCATTCCAAGCTCCTTTTTGTCCCGGAGAACACAAAGCTGTGACAGCCCAGGGTGCTCCAGCCCACAGCCACAGCAGGCAGATGGGAACCTTGGAGTTCCACACTGTTCTTCCCAACAAATTGTTGATCCCTCCTTTTAGCCACGAGCACTGGGCTAAAGCAGCAATTAAAGCCCATCCACGAGGAGCAGGAAGGAAAAGCAAGAAGACAAAAAGGTACAAAAGCAGAGGTTGTGTTTGCCAGCAGCCTCCAGCATGTGCAGCTGGCACCGGGAAAGAGCCGCTCCCAGGGGCTCCTGCTCCATTTTAGCTCGGGAATTATGGAATCATGGAATGCTCTGAGCTGTGAGGGACACACAAGGAGCAGAGTCCAGCTCCTGCCCTGCACAGACACCTCAAGAATCCCACCCTGTGCATCCCTGGGAGCGTTGTCCAAATGCTCCTGGAGCTCTGGGGCCGTGCCCATTCCCTGGGAAGCTGTTCCAGTGCCTGACACCCTCTGGGGGAAGAACCTTTCCCTAAAATCCAACCAAAACATCCCTGGCACAGCTCCACCAGGGAGCAGAGCTCTCCACTGCCCTCAGGAGTAGCTCCAGACCCTCTGTGTCTGAGGAATTTAAAAATAACAACCACCACCGACATCCCTCCTGCTCCTCAGGACAGGAGCAGTTTGTTCTGCTGAGGCAGGGAAGGACTCCGAGGTCAGGAAGCAATTCCAAGGCAGAGCTGCCCTTCAGCACAGTCGGATCACCTGGACACTGCACTGAGGGAAAGCCTGGAATTACCAAGTGGGAGCACAGAGCAGCAGCAGAGCTCAGTGACTCCTGCTCCTCATGGCCTGTTTGTATCCTATGATCCTATCCAGCTATTTCACCTGGCACAATTCCTCGATTTCAGAGTCTGGAGATGGCCCAGAGCTCCCACATTTTCACCTTCTTGACAGGAAAACTTCCGATTAACTTCTATGAAACCATCACCAATATTCACAGAAATCACTGTGCTGGCTCAGCACTGTGCTCCTCCTGTCATGTTTATTCCTAGCATTGGGAAAAGAACACAGAAGTCTGGAAAAAGGACTTCAGACTGAGGAGGTGACTTCCCATCAGATTTTTCTCATTCCTTTTGCAGGAACGATGCCTCACCCCTGAGCATGGCCTGGATTTCAGTGTGGTTTTATTGTTCTGGGAACAAAATAATACAGGAAAAAAAAATCAGTGGTTTTAATTTGATAAAATAACATAAAATCAGTGCTAAAACAATGAAATTCAGCTATATTAGCCCTAATAACAGCAGCACTAATTAAAATCGTGACAATTCACTATTAATGAGGTTGGTGAACACCTGAGACTCTCCCCAGGCAGGAGTGGATGGGTTTGGCTCTGAGGGTCGTTAGTTCAGCCTTGGTGAGCCGGGCAAAGGGGGCTGTTAACGAACATTAATTACCCACCACTAATTATGGCAGCAATAACAACACCTCTCCAATCATCCTGAGAATCCCAGGCTCTGCCAAGCCCCTGCCACATCCCACACCCAGCTGGGGAGAAGCTGGAAAAACAAACAAACAAGGATTTCACTGGATTGCCCATCCCTGGGAGTGTCCAAGGCTGGGTTGGACGAGGCTTGGAGCACCCTGGCACAGTGGGAGGTGTCCCTGCCCATGGAACAAGATCCCTTTCAACGTCCCTTCCAACCCAAACCGTTCTGGGATTATTTCATTTGCAACTTTCTCTCTTCCATGCCCCAGACAAGTTTTCCTCCCGGTTTTCCCCAGCCCTGCCATGGCTCTGAGTGGCAGAAGTGAAGCAGCTCCCACAGGAGGAGCCACGAGGAGCAGACACAGAACCAGGGCTGCTCCAAACCTCTGCTCTGCCCACACCCCATGGCTGCTCCGGGGCCTGGATCCACCTCCTGCTCCCAGGAAAAAGCATCCCTCCAGGCAGGGATGGAACAGGCAACACAAGGTTTAACTTGCAGAGAGTAGGAGTGAAAGAGAATTTAGACTGCAGCTCCTGCCTGGTGGCTTTAATAAACCCCTAAAGCCACACCACCAACCCCACACAAACACCGAGCCCCTGAGAAAGCCATGAGCTCCCAAACCCCCCTGCCCTGATGGAAACCCTCCTCATGGGCTCCCAAAGACGACAGACCATGCTGAAAGCTGTCAAATTATTGTATTTGTGGTATCCACAGCGGATCTCAAGCAATTATGTGCTAAGAGCCCGGCTGGAGGAGGTGGCAGGGGTTTCCATGGCAATGAGCTGTCATTGCCTTGGTGACCACGGGCTGGTGGTGCTGCTGAAGCGCCGTGACCTCTGCACAGCTGGGCACAGCACGGAATTTCCTCCTTCCCTGCCTAATGATGGTTTTATTGGAGCTCAGCCCCAGCCAGGAGTTGCCTCAGGTGGTTGTGCAGATCCAGGGAAGCATCCTCAGTTTGTGGCTGCCCCTGGCAGCCAACCCTGAATTAACCTTTCCTTCTGCCAGCTCAAGCCAAGCCCAGCTCCAATCCCAGCTGCTCCAGAGCCTCAATCCACCAACTAGAAAATGAACCAGGAGGCCCAGCACTTCATTAGCCCAGAGATCAAAAACAAATTAATCTGTCTGCATTTCAACCTTTTAAGAGAGGTCACACCGAGACACAGATGTGTTAACAGGGTGCAGGAGTGGGCTGGCACTTCAAAAATCAGCTTTGCTGTTTCCTCCCAGGTAAGAAATTCATCCAGATTTCTGTGGAAGAGTCAGAACTGAGTCTGTCTCCCTCCAAACCATCCCCTGGGTAGAGTCTGTGGTATCATAAAAGCCTCATCCTGAGCTCACATAGCAGGAAATTGTTGCATGTGAGTGCTTCCACTGCTTCCCTTCCCAACTTTTATGCTTGGACATGTGTTCCCATCCGGCTGGCAGCCCAAAACCTGACCCCACTGAAGCATTACTCGAGTTTCTTTTCAAACCCAACCCCTGCACTCTGCCACCCCAAAGTGGTTTCCATGGAGATGTAAAAAAGCAGAATGGCACCTTTGGGGTGGAGAATTGGGCATGGCAGAAACCTGGGAGAGCGGCAAAGGCTGGGAGAGAGGAGTGAGGAGGGAATTGGGACCTGCTGGCTCCGAGCTGCTGGGAATGGGGTCCCATTTTGGCTCTGCTCACAGAACTGTGGGATCACAGAATGTCCTGATTAGAAGGGACCCACAGGCATCATCCAGCCCAGCCCCTGGCCCTGCACAGACACCCCAACAATCCCACCCTGGGCATCCCTGGGAGCACTGTCCAAATGCCCCTGGAGCTCTGGCAGCCTCAGGGCCGTGCCCATTCCCTGGGGAGCCTGGGCAGTGCCAGCACCCTCTGGGGGAAGGATCTTTTCCTGATCTCCAGCCTGAGCCTGCCCTGGCCCAGCTCCAGCTGCTCCCTGGTCCCAGAGAGCAGAGATCAGAGCTGCCCCTTGGGAGGAGCTGCAGATCCCAAGGAGTCTCCCCTCAGGCTCCTCTTCTCCAGACAGACTGAGGCATGGAAAAGCCCATGGACATGGCCAAAACTTCACATCCTGTTGACACAACTCCTTTGAGCCACTCAGAGCCCAAACCAGAGTGCAGTGACCCCAAAGAGACACAGCCACATCCTCTAATGAGTCCTTCTACTCCAAGCACACCATTCCTGAGCAGATTTGATACTTTCCAGCCCAAATTCCTCCTTTAAACAAAGCCCAGAAGCTGTTTTGTCTTATTTTAGCCTTAAAATCACCCAGCCAGGATTCACACCTCAGACATGGCAGCAGCCTGGGGGACAGGCAGAGCATCCCTGCCTTCAGCACAGGGATTGGGACATCTGGAGAACACTCCAGAAATGTTCGGGAGCATCCTCTGCCTCCTGGTGAGTGCTCACCCCTGGGATTTGAGCATATGGCTTCAGCAAGCCTGCCCAGTGCCAGCCTGATCCTGTAGCTATCAAACCACCTCCTCGGGCTCCCCAGACTCTATTCCCACCACACTCCCCCACCCCATATCATACAAAGGGAAAGAATTCCATTTGGGGTCTCGAGAGTTTCCAACAAGGATATACAATTGAAAAGTGTTCGCTGCAGATGATGATGAATAACCCCAGGCAGGAGAACCTCGGAAAAGATCTGTCTCCAGGCAGCTGTGATGACACAGAGCTTTCTGCAGGGCTGTTTTACAAGCTCTCCCCTGAGCCCAAACTTGTTAACCTTCATTTCCCTGCCTGTTTGCAGAGGAGTGACAGCTGCAGCCATAAATCCAGCACTCAGGTTTGGTGTCAGAGTTAAAAAATCAAATATGGATGAAACATGCTGCTGTTACATGCTGACGAGCAAGGAGGAGGGGGGAAAAAAACGGAGTGGGAGGAAATCCAAAGCTTTAAAATAATTTCTGAAATACAAAAGGACTTGTGTAAGCCGAGTGGGAAACATCCACTGCACCGTTTACTTCCCTCATTACCTGTCTGGGAGTCTGAGCCTGCCTGTCCATCATTCCCTCCCAGGTTAAACTCAGCCTCAGGAACAGGGGCAAAGCCATGCTTGGGAAAGGAAGCTGCTGAGGAACATCCCCAGCCATCAAACTCCCCACGCTGCAGCCAGGGAGTGACTCCTGCTGCTCTGGGGGTGTCTGTGTGTGCTGGGAGCCTGGCAGTGGGACGGGAGGGATGCAAATCCCATCATTCCAGCCCGGAAAGAGGCGGCACAGTCAGGGGAAGAAGCAGAGAGATAGGAATGCTCTTTTGGATATCTCCCAGATTTGGGGGTTTATGAGTTGTTCCCCGCATCATCCCTGGCTCTAACGCTTCCAGAGGCATCCACAGCTCCAGTCCCAGCACAAACTGGGAATTCTGGCAGCGAACCCCCTGCGCTCCCCGCTCTGCAGCTCAGCCCCTCGTGCTCTGGCACTCACAGCAGCAGGACCTGCCAGCACCGCAAGCACCACATCAGTAGCGCTGCTTTGGAGACACCCGAGATGCTGATGGCTCCTTCTGGCAGCTCCCAGACACTTCAGCACCAGGAGGGCTCTGCAGCACCACAGGCCGCTCCCGAGGAGATCCTCGCCCAGCAACCCACGCTCTCCTCAGCCTCTCCTGCTCCAAATCATTTCCAGGAACGACTTTCAACTATTTGTCCTCCCTGCAGCAGCGCCTGGGACGAGCGATGCCCTCAGGGTGGATGTTTTGCCCCTGAACCCTTCAGGAATGAAAGGAAAACACTGATTCTCTCCCCTGTCCTGTTCTCGCCCTATGGTTTGATTTGTTCCCGGTTATCAGCTGGATTTGAGGTGGGTTGGAGCTGTGAAATTCCTGCCTGGTGAACACAGAGCCAGGGATTTGTGCCCTGATCCCAGCACTGCTGCAGGTGGAGTTCTGGGAGCAGCCAGCACCCTCCAGCCTCCCAAGCCACCCCAATCCAAAGGAACTGGGAAGCATGGAGCAATCCATGTATAGTCATGTCGAGAGGCAGGGAATTACGGGATCCATCTGTCTGCAGCAAAGCCAATTCCCTTCGGAGTATATAAAATTAACTCCTTTTTTTAAAAAATGTTCCTTTCTCTTTTTTTACTACAGTCAAAACTTTCGGATTTGCCGATGCGTGGGACAAGGAGAGGACAAGGACAGGGATAGAGAAGATATTAATCTGGACAGGGATCAGGCAGGAGAGAAAACTCCTGGGGAAGTGGTCTCCTGGCCCATCCTCCCTGCTCTGACAAGCTTTACCACTGATGCTCTGAGGCCTGTGTGCAGCGTTTTTCCCAAATTGGGAGTCAGGCTGTCTTTAGGGCTGCAAAGCAGACAGAGCAAACAAAAATAGAGCTTGAAAAGAATGTGAGCAGGAATGCCAAAGCTGCCTCATTTCCGAGAGTCTCGCTCCTCTCAGATCAGCTTTCTGCCCCCACCTCCCAAAGCCACTCGTGAAAAAGCATCCCTGCCTTGGAACACAAACCCCAGAAGGAGCTTTCAAGGTGACATCTCAAACTTCATTCATAATTCTGGGAATTCTCGCTGTCCTGGGCGGAGAATCCTGGTTAAAACCTGAGGAAAATCTGGCTGGCAGCAGTGGGGAATGGGGCTTGGTAGGTCCCCAGGGGAAAGGAGCTCCACTGTCACCCTGAGCATCTTTAATCCACACCTGGCTGGTTTTTCCGTGCCTTCCCAACATTTTTCCCAGTTAAATCAGCTTTAGAGGTGCAGGGCTCTGTTCCCATTCCCAATTTTATTATGACTTGCAACAACTCAGAATCACTGAAATTAGAAAAAACTTCCAAGCTCATCAAGCCCAACCTTTGAACGCCACCAACCCACATCCTGAAATGCCACATCCACGGATTTTTCCAACACTTCCAAGGATGGTGACCCCACCACTACCCTGGGCAGCTTCTTCCACCGTTTAACCACTTTTCCAGCAAGGAAACGTTTCCCAATATCCCACCTGACCTGGTGGCTGGGAGCCCCACATGGCACAGAGCACATTGCAATCCTTGTCTCAGGGAACAAAAAAATCCAAGGGAACAAAAGCTGGATGCAGAAACATCCTCGGCTCATGGAGCTCCCACTACAGCAGCAGTTGCATCCCTCCTGTGTCAATCCAAACCACTCCTTGCTTCCCAAGACACCAACATTTTCCTGCCTCATACCTGGTTTGGCCATCCCAGTCTTTCACAATTCCCTCCCTCCTCTCCCTGCTTTTGTCCCCACTTTTCCTGGGGGCACTTGGGCTGATGGGAGCTGCTGCCATGTGCAGGGGGTGCTGGGGGGACCTGGCTGGGGCACGGTGACTTCTCTGGGGTCCCTGATCACAGCTGGCACTGGAGCTGTTCCTGGAACTTGCCCCTTGTCACTGCCCCGCTGAGGGGCTGCCCTTAGAACACGGAGTTTGCTGACCAAAGGCCCCCTCCTCTGCCAAACCCACTCCCAGATGGAAAGCACAGAGCTGGCTGGCAAGGCCTGGACTCGCCACAGCCCCGCTCTTTGGCTGTGGAAGTCCCTTCATCGCAGGCCCCCGTGTCCCTCTGCACAGAGCAGCCACACGGTGCCAGCCCTGCCCGGCCTGGAGCACATCAGAGCCACCGGCTGGCATTTACACACATTCCTGATGGGATGCAGCTGCCAAGAGCTCTCTGCTCTCATCCTGGGGGCTGCATTCCTCTTGGTTTATTTTACCTGCCAGCTGAAACTCAAACAATCCGGCTGCAGCCTCCAGCTGCCGGCCCTGTGCCACCCCAGGGGTTTTTGGAGCCGGGGTTTGCACTGGATCAGGGCACTGGGGATGGCTCCCTGTGGGATCCAGATGGAAAAACCACATCTGGGGGGTCCTGCACGCTGTGGGACTGAGCACATCCCCGGCTTGCAGGCAGCAGGGAGAGCTGTCGCTGTCACCTGCCTGGGAAATCGGGATTTATATCCCAATCCCTCACCACAGAGAACAACCAACGGCATAAGCGAGGGGAAGCAGTGGCAGTGGGAAACGTGCCTGCAGTTCTGCAGGGAATATCTGGATATTCCCATGGGCAATGAGCACACCCAGAGGAGCAGCTCTGGCTGGAAGGCCCCTGCTGCTCGGGGTGTCAGCACCGGGCTGAGTTAGGACCCTGCAGAGGTGCTGCTCCTGCCCGCTCCAAGGCCTGGGGATGGAAGGATCTCTGGGATCTCTTTTCCTTATATAGTAAAAAAAAATATCCCAAGAGAAGGAAAACAGAGCAGGGGAGGAGCCCTTAAATCAGAGAAAAGGGGGGGAGAGGAGGCTCCGTGTGGAAGGATGTGGTTTATCCACGACAGTGATCCAACACCGAGCTGGGACACCTGGATTTTCCCTGCCAACCCTTGCCACCAGTTCATGCTACCCAACCTCTGATCCCTAATTCCTTCTAAGGTAGGAATGGCACCTTCCAGGGGCACAAAAGCTGGAAAACACCCCTTTCTTCCCAAAGTTTACCTGGCAAAGCCCTTCCCAGAACAGAGACAGAATTCAGGTTATCCACAAGTTGTGGGAAAAGCCAAATTTCCATACAGATGTGTTTTCCACTGATCCAACCAAAGCTTAGAGAAAGTTGTCCACTCACTGCTGGGATCTTGGAGAGGGAGCAGGGAAGGGAGAGCTTGGAATGCAGCTGGTACAGCCCAAACCCAAACCAAAGGACTCCTGAGGGCAGGACAAGTCTCACACCATTTATACAACCGCAAACACACTGGGATGAATTTTCACATCCCAGCCTGGGCTGGGGGAATCACTTTTCCTCAAATCAAGCTGGTGTGTGAGCCCTTAAAATTGGATCCTGCAAAAATCTGGAAGAACGAACAAGTTTTGCCAGCTGAAAGCACAAATCGCAGCTCAGGGTAATATTTTATTGACTCACAACTCAAAAGGAATTTCAGCGATTTGATTCAAACACTGCTGAAAAATTCTGCTCTGCTTTCTGAGTAAGTGCTGAGCTTTCCATGCCAAACCAATTTTTCAAAGCAAAATTGGCAAACGCTAAAACAGGACGTCACTGCTGAAGCGAGCACTCCCCTCAATCACACAGAATGAGTTTTACTCCAGAATAATAAAATGTTCTACTCAAAACCAGTGCTGCTCTCACTCTGACAAGCCACGGACCACTGGGTGCCCCTCAAGGTCAGCTCCAACCTGCTCCAAAGGCAGCTGCTCCCAAACGAAACATGCCATGGATGAGGGATCAGAAAAGCAATTAAAAGCTCTTTGAACAGCAATAGCTTGGAACAAATACTAATTTGTACTTCTCTGCTGAGAAGAGAATATAAAATAACATTTCTAGTGCCATTTGATGTAAATGGAGCCTTTTATGTGGAATCATTATGAGTATCAACAGCTCCTTCAGCGAATCCTTCTGGGAAGCCAAGTGGGGGGCTCCTGGATGGTTTCCCTCTGCAAGGATAACACCAGCACCTCTCCTGGGAAAACGAAGGGCTCTGTCCTTCTCCTGGATAACCCTGGAGCTGGGAATCGAGGCAGGCTGAAGGAGCAATTATTTCCCCTGACCACTCAGCCAACTCTGGGGCAAAAAGGAATCAGTTTTCCGTGGCAGAGAGGCACTTGGAAACATCCTGGAATAGGATGCCTGTGCCAGGTGTCCCTGCCCACCATCCCAAAGGCATGGCACAGGCGGTGCCTTTGGAGTGCCCTATTCCCTGCTCGGTTGCTGCAGTGCCATGGCACATTCTCAGATCCTCTGGAGAGTCATCAGCTGCAATGAATGCAGAACAAACTCATCCAATGTTCTGAAATTGCCTGGAAGATTAATGCAAGGATTGCCTCCCTTTTTGTGCTTGGCTCTCCTCATCTGTGGGAGCGCTCATTGTGTTGGGGACAGACAGAATAATTAATAAGTAAGTAAGTAAGTAAATAAATAAATAAACACAGCACAGGAGGGAAAAAAAACCAAAACCCAAGAACTCCAGAGCAGGCAATTAACCTTTGAAATCCAAGCTGTGCTGCTGCTAATGAACATCACCCTGGAACCTCCTAATTCCCAGCCACGTCCAAGGTGGAGCTGGCTGTGAACCCTGCGGATGTGCCGGGCAGGATCCAACTGCTCCCAACACCTGGAATGCCCAGGAAATGCTTCCCATCAGCAGCTGCCTGGATCTCCTGCTGTGCTGCCATGAAACCTTTGCTGTGCCTCGTGAGAAAAGCAGGATCAGCTCTGCAAAGCAGGTCTGGCATCTCCTCACCTTCCCAGTGACCTGTCTGTCCTCAGGCTCAGTATCCTGGCCTCAAGGGAATGACACGATTAGGAACAATGGTTTGGAATGTGTCAGGAAGAGATTCTTCCTTGTGAGGGTGGGAAGGCCCTGGCACAGATTCCCAGAGAAGCTGCCCTTGGATCCCTGGAAGTGCCCAAGGCCAGACTGGATGAGGCTTTGGAGCACCCTGGGACAGTGGGAGGTGTCCCTGCCCATGGCTGGGGGGGAATGAGGTGATGTTTCCAGTCCCTTCCAACCCAAACCATTCCATGATTCCATGACTCCACTCAGGCTCCATGCATTAAAGGGGGTGGTGCCATTTAGCCAAGAGCAGCCATGTGAGAAGAGTGGTGGGACCTTGACATTCCCATAAAAACCCAGACTGAAGTCTTGAGGGGCTCTGGATATGGACAGGGCTCTCCTTCATCTGGAGGCAGCACCCGAGGCTGTGGCAGTACCACCTACAGCTCCTCCTGATCTCTGCTCCCTGGGACAGGATCCAGGGAATGGGATTTTAGGGAAAGGCTCTTCCCCAGAGGGTGCTGAGCACTGCCCAGGCTCCCCAGGGAATGGTCCTGGCCCCAAAGCTGCCAGAGCTCCAGGAGGGCTTAGACAGCGCTCCCAGGGATACCCAGGGTGGGGTTGTTGGGGTGTCTGTGCAGGGCCAGGAGCTGGGCTGGATGATCCCTGTGGGTCCCTCCAAACTCAGCAGCTTCTGTAATTCCAAAGACAAAGAAGGCCCACAAGCCCAGTGGGTTTTACCTCCAGCCTGGCACCTTCCAAGCGTGATTCCCTCATCCACAAGACCTGGACAATGATGCTCCACTGCCTCAAGAGGGCTCCGTGGGACTTCTCTGCAGAGCTCTGCTGCATCCCAGGATGACAGGAGCGGTATCAGCAGGATGGAGCCCTGCCATCCTGCTCCATCTCCCTCCCCGTATGTTCACAACCCCTCACCCTTCCCCACACACGGGGTTGGAGCCTCAGCTCTGATCAGACCCAATAAAAATCTATTTTCTGTGTCCATCCATCTGCAAAGCCATAGGTGACTACTGAGAAGCTGGGAAAGAAAAGCAAGAAACCATGAATAAATTTAATAAAAGGGATTGGGCATTTCCCCATGGACAGTGAGCTTTGGGATGGGCTTCCCTGGGGCTGCTGCTCTGGGTTGTTTGCAGTTTGATACAGTCAATGGCCTAAAATAAATGGCCAAAGTCAAGAGCAGAGAAGTTGCTGAAGCTGTTTCACCCTGAATAAATGGTGGGAAGTGTTGGTGGGACAGGATGCCCAGAGAAGCTGTGGATGCCCCATCCCTGGAAGTGTCAAGGCCAGGCTGGAGCAACCTGGGATAGTGGAAGGTGTCGCTGTTGGACTGGATGAACTTTAACATTCCAACCCAAACCATTCCAGGATTTTGTGATTGTGTTTTGCAGGGATTCAGGGCCCAGCAGACTCCTTCCCGTGCTGCCACCAGCAGGCACAGAGCACAGGCTTCCCAGGATTCCCTAAACTGTGCCCTTGGAGTAACATGGGACAGCCTGGCGGGAGCAAGGAAAACAGAGGAGAGCCACAAGGGAGCTCCTAAAATCCTTAGGATTCGGGGAATGGCCTCCTGGTTTGCCCTTGGGAGGAGAGAGAAGATGACAATGGCAACACCCACACCTGGTTACAGCCCGGGGAAGGCACAGAACTTCCCACTTGGAATGCTCTGGGAGCAGAGATGACTGGGCAGCATCCAGAGAGGGTGATCCCACTGCTCTTCCTGGCAGGCTCATGATCCCAAACAGAGCCATTTTCTCTCCCTCCACCCCAACACCAAGCTGTGGCTCAGGGACACTTTGCCCAGACATCTCCTGCTGACCTCCTCACAAACCAGCCCCACCCCGAGCCTTGCAGCCAACTCTCACATGAGGGGGACTCCCAAATCCCCCCACTTTGCCCACAGATTTTTGTGCAAAATCTGGGAGCCCAGAGGCATTTTTTTCTTGGATTCAGACGGTGCCTCAGCCCCTGGGACACCACTGGGAGGAGAGGGCTTGGGTGAGGTGTCACCAAGTTGGGCTCTGACACTCCACATCTCATTGTCCCAGGCACGTGCAGGAACTTTTCCAGGTTTCACTTCCAAATTCCTCCCTTTTTATTGGGCAGTGCCGGCAAGCAGAGCTGGCAGGAATCTGACGCTCTGCAGCCAAAAAGCTCCAGAATCTTTATTGCCACTGGCTTTGAGATGCCCTCAAGCCAACCTTTTACAAGGTAAAATCCAATAAAAGCCAGCCAGCTACAGCTCTCCTTTGTTAGCAGTGAGGCTGTAATTATCCCAATTCGCCTTTATGGGAGTGACTGGGGACACACTCCATGTGATCCTTGGATTTTCTCCCTGCTGCCTGCCTCAGGTTTTCCCCCAGCTCCCATCATGGCAATATCCAAGGGCTGACAAAGCTGTATCCGCCTGACAGAAGAGTATCCATGCAGAAATGAGGGATGAATGGCCTATTCAGAAGCCACTGACAAGGTGTATTTCCCAATTTTAGAACTTCTTGTGGAACAGCTAAGCAGGATTCGACAGGGAACTGACAGGGACAGCTCAATCCCTGTTGGATCCGGATGCTTTGCTGTAATTCTGATTTGTTGTTGCATGGTTGAGGTGGTTTTAGCTGAGTCCTGGGTTTTTTTGGAAGGAAAATAAGTCTCAGCCTAAAATAGCGGGGGTAAAAGCACAGGAGTGGAGAGAAAATGAAGTAGCAGCACTCCAGAGGGTTGGCTGTCATGGTCCTGAGCAGTGCTTAATCCTGGGAAATGATGGAGAAGGAGCTGCAGAGCCTCTTGTCCTGCCTTTGGGTGGATTATGCTGCTCTGCCTTTCCTCCTCATTCCCGAATGGACAGACCATGGAAGAGAGGAGAAGCGGCTTTGAAAATAACCCTGACCTGGTCATGACCCTGCAGGGAAGGTTTTTGGGGAGCACTGGATGCCTTTGATCCCAGAAGAGCAGATCCTGTCCTCCCTGGGATGCATTTCCTGCCCCTGACACAGAGGTGGCACAGAAATTCCTGAGCACACCTCAAGAAAACAGTGGAAAATCCCCAGTTTTTCCAAGAAAGAAAAGCCCAGAAGAACAGAACTTTTCCAGGTGGAGATGCTCAGATGTCTCAGCTCCCTCTCCCATGGCACAGCCCCTCCAGTCCCAAGTTGTCCTCAGCTCCAGCACTAGGAAGAACGGCACCATTCTTCTTCTCTCCCTCCAAACCCTCCAATAAAGACCTACTCACATCTTGTAAGAGCAAATCAAAGGGTTCAGAGCCTTCAGGGAGACCCTAGTTTCTTTCTCTTTGTTGCTTTTACCATTGCCTGATTGTTTAAGTCTTATTTGAAGGTCCAAATCAAAGAAATTCCCATGTGGGTCATCTCCACCACAACCACCAGACCAAAGGTATTTCCACCACAAAAATTCCTGTTTATATGAACAATTCCCAGCCAACCAGCAGCCAGGCTCTGAGCAGACACATCCAACACACACATTTCAGCTCTGCACACCCCAGCAGCACTTCCAGCTGTCCCACACCCCAAAGGATTCTCCTGCTCCTCACAGGATCATCTTCAGCCCCATTTCCAACAATGACAATCCTCTTTCCTCCTGACATCACTTTAGAGTGACCCCAAGCCACCACTCCAGGAGCACCTGAACCCCAAACCCCGAGGGTCCCGGTCACTCACCTGCTCGTGGTACTCGATGCCCATGCTGAGGGTGTTGATGAGGATGGCGATCATGATCCCGCGGTTGAAGTATTTGCTATCCACGATCCGCTTGAGTTTGGTGCCAAACGCCCTCCACAGCTTTGTCACCTTGTTCTTCTCCTTGGCTTTCTTCTTCTTCTTCCTCCTCCTGACCCGCTGCTGCTGGAGCTGGTCCCGGTGGTCGCCGTGCCGCAGGTCCTGCGTGAACTCGTAGACGCCATTGCTGTCGGAGTCACCGTTGCTGTCGGAGTCGCTGAGGGCGAACTCGGGGTCGTCCAGGAGGCTGGCGCAGAAGGGACAGTCCTGCAGCTCACAGCTCAGCTGGGGGCCACCAGGGCTGGGCAGCGCCCCGGCCGTGCTCAGCCCCGACAGCCGGCTGGGCGTCCGGCGGAGACCTGCGAGGGACAAGGGCACTGTGAGCCACTCAGAGACACCGCTGAGAGCCACCAGGCTCTGAGAGCCACTGTGAGACACTGAGACACTGCTGAGAGCCACCAGGCTCTGAGAGACACTGAGAGCCACCGCTGAGAGCCACCAGGCTCTGAGAGACACTGAGAGCCACTGAGACACTGCTGAGAGCCACCAGGCTCTGAGAGACACTGAGAGCCACCAGGCTCTGAGAGCCACTGAGACACCGCTGAGAGCCACCATGCTCTGAGAGCCACTGAGACACTGCTGAGAGCCACCATGCTCTGAGAGCCACTGAGAGCCACCATGCTCTGAGAGCCACTGAGACACCGCTGAGAGCCATCAGGCTCTGGGAGACACTGAGACACTGCTGAGAGCCACCATGCTCTGAGAGCCACTGAGACACCGCTGAGAGCCACCATGCACTGAGAGCCACTGAGACACTGCTGAGAGCCACCATGCTCTGAGAGCCACTGAGACACTGCTGAGAGCCACCATGCTCTGAGAGCCACCGTGAGACACCTCTGAGAGCCACCGTGCACTGAGAGCCACCCCGAGAGCCACCACATGCTGGAAGACATTGCATGGTGGAAGTAACCGCGCACCCAGAGCCACGGTGAGTCACCATGAGCCATCATGCACCAAAAGCCACTGTGAGAAACCGAGGGCCACCAAGAGCCACCAGGGGCCACTTAGAGCTACTGTGAGCCACTGAGAGCCACCACATGCCAGGAGACATCTTGCATAGTGAGCCACCGCATGCCGGGAACAACTGCACACCAAGAGCCACCGCGTGCTGCAATTAACCACGTGCCAGGTGACATCACACACTGGGAGCCACCATGAGCCACCGTGAGCCACCAAAAGCCACTGCACATGAGAGCCATCACGCTCTGAGAGCCACGAGCCACCGTGCAGCTCGGCACAGGGGACACCTCAGGTCTGCCCAGGGCAGAGCAGCTCCTGCCACATCCTCAATAAAGGTAATCCCTGGTTCATTAAGGTGGGAAAAGATCTCCAGGGTCATCGAGTCCAACCTGTGACCGATCATGGCCAGCCCATTAAACCATGTTGGGAAGTGCCAGGTCTGCTTGGGTTCTGAACACTCCCAGGGATGGCCCCTCCACTACTGCCCTGGGCAGCTCACTCCAAAGTTTAAATATCCTTTCAGTGAAGGAATTTTCCCAATATCCAACCTGAACCTCCCCTGGCACAACTGGAGGTCATTCCCTCTTGTCCCATTGCTCCCTGGGAACAGAGCCGAGCCCCCCCGGCTGCCCCCTCCTGTCAGGGAGTTGTGGAGAGTGAGAAGTGTCCCCCTGAGCCTCCTTTTCTCCAGGCTGAGTCCCCACAACTGCTCTTCATAGGAATTATTCTCCAGACTGTAAAAATTCCTTCCATCCCTCCATCCTCCCAAGCAGCTCTGGTTTGGCCTCATTTTCCCCTCTTGGTCCCTTTTCCCACCCTCTCCCCACTCCATGGACTCTCATTTTGTGTCCCGGGCTGAGGGAAGAGTGAACTGGCCCACCTCTCCCATTCAATTAGTTCTGATTATCCCTGAGCAGGCTTCCATCATTAACGATCTCTCAGAGCTATCAAGCTGTTCCACCCAATTTAGCCACTGCTGCCATTTAGTTCCTAATGAGCAGGGAGAGGGAGAAGGGACCAAAGGTGGCTGCAGACCACGGATCACAGCTCGGAGACTCACGGAGCACACTCAGTCTCCTTCAGCCTTTAATAAAGCTCAGGTGGACTCGTTGCCTGAGGCTCAGGGGGTTTTCAAATCGAACACGTGTTTTGCGATGTGAGGAGAAATTCTGACTGTCCTGAAGCCAGAGAATGGAAGGATAGGGACAAAAATAACTGGAATCATTTGGGTGGAACAGCAGCCAGATTTGATTTCCTCATATTTAGGAATCCAATTCATAAGTTTCCTCATATTTAGGAACCTTATTCTTAGTCTCCTTATATTTAGGAACCAGGTATTAATGCCAGGAAAAAACCCTCTAGTGGAAGTACAGGATCCTTCCCTCAAAATGCCATTTAAACACCAACTCCTTGGGCTTCAGGGATATAAGGCAAAGGTACAATTTTCCCCTCTCATAGACCCATGGAAAACACCTCTAAGGTCACCAAGTCCATTAACCCAGCACAACTAAACCACCTCTGTAAGTGTCACATCCACGTGTCCCCATCTGGAGGTGGCATGGGGACCACTTGAATCAGTTTTGGGGAGCCCAGGCTAAAAGCAGTGGCTGCTCCTGGCTCTGGGCCCTGGAGCTCACCCAGCAGGAATGCTGATTTCAGCCACAGCACGGAAGAGAAGGCAGCACCAAACCAAGCCAACGCATCCCTTCGCTGGAAAAATGTGATGCAACCAGAGTCAAACACATTTCCCTTGCCTGAATGTCACAGGGATATCAGTGGCCTTCACAATGGCCTTGGAGGATGGGCCTGGCTCCTGGGCATTGCGTCAAAGGCACCAGAAGCAGCAGGAATATTTTGCCCCTTGCACATCAGCACGGTGCTCCTGCTCAGGACTGAGCCAAGGAGGAAAGGCTCAGCCCAGCCTCAAGAGCAGCACAGGGAGGGGGGCTGCCAGATGGCTTTTAATGCTATCAAAGTGTTAAAAACGATATGAAAAGCCCTGGCGCCGCAGATGTCTTCAAAATACCAGAGTCTCCTTGGCTGCCTGCTAAAATAACCTCCAGCATTGCAGGGCACGGGAACACGGGGAACAGGCTGTACTCTGAGCTCTTCAAATCCACAACAAAAGAGGCAGGAGAATGCTCTCTCCCACAACTGCATCCTTCCCAGCAGACAGCAACCTCGCCTCCAGCTGGGGCTGGGAGAGCCCAGGCTGTTAATGCTCCTTAATGCTCTCAATTATCACTCCTGTGCTCCCCTTGCACAAGTCCTGCACTGAACATGCTCTGCTTGTTGACTTGGGAGAGGAGAGGGAGAATTAAAGGCTCTTTGCCCAAAAATTCTGAGGAAGGGTTGGGAGAGCTTGGGATTCTTCCCCAGCATTCTTTGCTAAGCTTTAGGGATGGAGAAATGAGCGTTGGGGGCTGTGCCCAGCAGGGAGATATCCTGGCACTTAAAGAGCACTCCAAAGTCTGGAAGTCACATCCACCACTCCCAGTGCAGAACTGACCCCGACTCAGCCCTGCTGGGGTGGCTGAGTGGGAAGAAGGGCCTGGAAAGAGCCAGATCCATGCAAGGGAAGGGTCTCCAAGCGGACCCGGCTGCCCTGAATCCCTCCCCAGCCCATTTTCCTCAGGGGATGGATGAGCAGCCTCTCACCACCTTCCAGCCCTTCCCAGCTGTGACTACACTTCTGGAAGAGACAAAACAATTCCAGGAGATTTGTTTAAAGCATTTTGGCATCCTCTGGGCTGAAATCCCTCTGTGGAAAGAGGACACTGTAATTGCATTATTAATGACAACTCAATCTAATCCCAGCTTTCAAAGAACCACCCCAGGCTACGGGAAAATCTCCTAAATCACTGATTTGGCTCAGGGATGTCACAGTTGGGACTGAGATTTGGGCCTCTCTTCTCCTAAAAAGGACCCCAGCAGCAAGCAGGCGGATCCAAACTGTGACTTCAAGAGCTCTCCTGCTCTTTTCTTTCCCAATCCCAGCCTTCTGCAGAACCTGGGTTTTTATCTCAAGGTAAAAACCCATTCTCCTAAAAACCATCATTAATTTGCACAGCTAAGGAAGAAGCAGTGATGTACACAAAGTCCTTGCTGAACAACAGAGCTGTTGGCAGTAACCTTGCCCCCCGTGCCAAGCTCCTGAGCGTTCGGAAGTGTCTGCCTGAGGCAGTTTCTATAAACAATCCACTTTTACCCTTTTGTGTGGTCCTTCAAAACAAGAAAATTAACAAAGGCAAGTCACCCAACCTCTCTGTCAAGCAACCTTTTCCCCCAAGCCAGGCTTGGTATTTTTTTCAGCATATCCATCACCAGGGTAAATATTTGTGTTCATGCACACGCAAATAAACAGTTTTGGAAAATACAGGCACTGAAAAAACCCAAATGACGAGTTTGGCTTAAAGAGATTAAAAAATAGAAGCTGGATCTTTGTGACTTTTCACTGTTTGAGGGCTTAAGAGTATTTTGCAGCTTTTACCTCCAGCCATGAGGGCTGGAAAAACATTTTATAAAATAGAAATCCAAGTGTTGCGTGTAATCACTGCTCCAGTGGGTGATTTATGTGTGAGGGGAGATAAAACCTCACTGGCTGTGCTGGGGTGGCTGCATCTATGCAGAGAGGATGGGAAAGAAGTGCTGAAGAGTTCCCCAAAATGTTCCTCAGATTGAATGGAGCCCCAAATCTGCAGGAAAACTCAGCCCCACATTTCTTCTGCACATGGGGAAAGCCTGAGATGTGCAGCTCTGCTCTGGTCGTGCCCTCCACACGTCCTCTGAGCACGGAACCCTCCTTGCCAAAAAGAAATTCAGAGGCTCCAGGGCCCATCAGAGCAGAACTGGAAGTGTCTGGTTTGAGTTCTTTCAGCGACTGCCTGTTTCAAACTTCTCATTTTGCTTTATCTCATGCTTCTCCTGCAGCTTCCACCTGCTCATCCTTTTCAAGGCACCATCTCCCAGCCCCTGGGGGGTCCCTGCTGGAGCTGGCAGCTCCAGCACTCACTGCAGGTGTAATCCCAGGGGCTGCATGCCTCTGGTTTTGGGTGGGAAGAGAGGGAGCATCTCCAGGGTATCACAAAGGACACGAGAGCCCAAATTCAGATTTTATAAGCACAGGAAAGAGGCCTCCAGCAGCCACCTGGACCATGCAGTGATGGTAAATACACGGATGGAGGGAACAGAGCTCCCAGCCTTAGCCTGACCCACCTCTGGCTTCAGCACACTCACAACGCTCTCAACCCTCAGCACCCCACAGGCTGCCATTAAAACCTCAACTCTTGAGCCATTCACCCTTCTCCCAGTTTTCCTAAGCAAAAAACCCCATCTTGGTTGCCCTTACCATGCTCTCCCACCAGCTGCTGCAGCTTCCCGTAAGAATCCAGGCCCAAATTCCCCGGGCTGTTCACCACGGCCACCGGAGAATTCCCGTTCTTCTTCCCTTTGGGAACGGGCGTGGAGCCTCCCTTGCTGCCAGGGGAGGGCAGGATGGTGGGGTAGTTCATGCTGCCATGGGTGGCCAGCCCGGCCAGTTTGCTGCCCGCAGGGGCACCGGGAGCCTTGCAGCCCCCGGAGGGCCCCTCCACGTGACAATCCGCGTGGTAAATGCTGTGCACGGCCTCGGCGTCGGCACGGGGAGCGGCAGGGCCCTGCGGCCTGGGCGATGGAGGAGGGGGAAGCATCAGCTGCCTGCCAGGCTTCATCACCTGCAGCTCCAGCTCGCAGATCTCGGGGTTGGCACGAGGCCCCCGGGGGCTCCCGTTGCTGATGTGGTAGTGGTGGTGGTGGTGGTGGTGGTGGTGGTGGATCAGGTGGTGAATGGAGGTGATTCTCCTCCTGCTCCGCTGGCTCTGCCCGCTGCTACTGCTGTTGGGGTTGACTTTTTTCCGGCGTTTGCTCTGCCAGTTGTTGTAGAGGCGGATTGTCCTTCGCTTCACCTTCCTGAAGATGTGGCAGATGTACTTGAGCAGCTCCTCGTAGCAGCTGCCCGGCTCCGAGAAGCTGGCGATGGTGCTGTCGTTGGACAGGTAGCGCGCCCGCTGCTCCTGCATCAGCTGGTTCTCCCGCTGCTTGGTCTCCGAAAACTGGGTTGCTATCACCACCAGGCACAGGTTAATCATGAAGAAGGAGCCGACCTGGTGAGAACACAGGGAAAGGAGTCAGCAGGGATTGCACGGAGCAGGGGAAGCCCCTCACCACCACATGCGGTTCTCGGTGATCCTGGGATTTCCAAATGTGCCAAATCCCAGGGTCTGCTCGCCAAAGGTGCTGTCAACGTGTGCCTGAGCTGCTAAATTTGATCTGAACCATGATCAATTATTTCAGCAACAGCTCTCTCCCCTCAAAGCGATGACTTTTGCTACTAACACAGGGTGCACAAAACACAACCAGGCCCCACCACAACGCTGATTTGGACATCCACGGAATCACAGAATCCCAGAATGAACCAGGTTAGAAAAGACGTTTGAAACCATCAAATCCAACCTATGATCCAACACCTCCTCACCAACTAAACCATGGAAATGAGTGCCACATCCAGGTGGTTCTTAAACATGTCCAGGGATGGTGACTCCACCCCCTCCCCGGGTAGACTATTCCAGTGCCCAATCACTCTTCCAGTGAAGAGCTTTTCCCTGAAATTTGGCCAGTCTGCAGGGAAAGATGATTTCAAGTCCAATTTGTGCTGTTTTGAAACATCCTCTTCTCAACTTTAATCATCTGACACCCCAAAAGCATGTGCCCTCATTTTTGGGGTACAGTCAGGGCCCATGGATCTGTGACCTTGTGCTCCTGGGACTCCTTGACACAGAAATGCATCTCCAGGACACTCAGTGCTCCCGAGGGGCTGATTCAGTGCCTGGTTGAGTTGATGCATTCTTGGGTGACACCAAGTCTTCAGAATGAAGTCCCAGGGACAAGAAAGTGACGTGACCTAAGGCTGCATCCTCCCCCTCAGCTGTCGAGCCCACAAAGTGATTTTTCACCATTTGTGGTCCTAAATGAGCCAAAGGGAAAGGTCAAATATTCCCAGCAGGGAATCGGTGCCCTGAGGGGTGACAAGGGAGTGACATCAGGGCAGTGCCACTCTCTGCAGGGCCAGCCCTGGGCACAGATAGATTTAATCTGGAATTGTCTGGTGAATCCTCAGGGAAGCTGCATGGAGATGGCTCGTGGTGCTGCCCTTCAGTGCTCCTGGAGAAGCAGCAAAGCTGCCTTTCCCAGCTCCAGGTGACTCGGGCAGGAGTCACCTTCTGCCTTTTCCACATGGATCCACTTGGAGAGAACAGCTCAATGGAGTAGAGCATAAATCTCTGTTCAGGGCCATTGCCCAGCTCAGAAATCCCTGACTTCTCCAGGGCACTCCCACATGGCTCTGATCCAGGCTTTTCCCACTGCTGGTGGGAACTGGTTTGACTTCCCAAGGCCTCCAAACCCACACTGATGAGGACAGGGCTGCCTCAAAGGACTACCCAGTCACAAAATCACTTTTAAATACCTTTATCCCATGTCCTGCTGACATCTTTGTGGTACCTTTCCCTTTGCTCCCCTCCTGCCTAAAGTATTTCACTTTTCCACTTCCTGAGGAGGTTGTGCCCTTTGAAAAACCAGAACCTCATGGATAATGGAATGGCAGCTTCTAGAGACAACCCCCAGCACGTGCAGTGGGTAATATTTTGTTTGTAGGAACGTGAGACCTCAGAGAGGTGAGAATTATTATTATTTAAAGGGCTTGGGTGAAATTCAAAGGTTTGAGGGCTCCCCAAAGAAATGAAGCTCCTTCTGGCACATTGAGGAGGTCAAGGGAAGAGAAGCCTGGACTTTTGGGCACAGACACATCCAGGTGACAAGACCAAGACTGTGAGGGCAAGAGGGAGGCAAAGCCCTGAATTCTTCCTGGCTCTTCCCAGTGAAAAAATCTGGGAACAGCTTCACCCCACAAGGACAAGGAAAAGGAGGTCCCAGGTCATACTTACTATGATGAGCAATATAAAATATATAAAATTGTAAAAAGAATGTGCATCCATCACGTAATACATAATGTCCACCCATCCTTCCAGGGTTATCACCTGCAGGGAGACAGAGAAACAGAGTGTGAGGACAAAAGTCACCCAAAAAAGTTCTTAAATGTCAATTTTCTGGTAGTGCCAGGTACCCATCGCTCCACAGAAACTCTTGGGATCCATCCAGAACTCTGTTCCCAGTTGGTTTGGGAAAGAAGGAATGTGTGGCCAAAGGATGGGCCTGAGGTTCCTACAGGAATCTGCTACAATTAAACTCACAAAACATTCAAATAAACCACCTGAAACATTGGTTCTGAGGTAAAGAAATTCCAAGGAGGGATTATAATCCAAAAAAGCCTCTCCCTGCCAAGATCTAGAGTTTTTACCTAAAGCTGCTGGTTTTGTAACGTAACCCAGAAAATTCCCACATTTTTAACTTCATTTTGTTTCCGCAGACCCAATTTCTTTGTGATTCCTCCTGGCTCAGCATCACAACTGCACCACCACTATCAGAGTGGGAGAGCGTCTGAATGGAAGAGAGACTTTAATTAAATGTAGGCTTGATTTAAGCCTCGTTTTCTCAGCCTTCCCCTAAAAAAAGCAGCTGAGGGTTTAATTAACACCACCCAGGCTGTGTGCAGAGCTCCACCACGTAATTTACACTTTTTATTTAGATAAAACATACCCAGCTTCCAGTGCTGGCTTGCTACTAGAGCTGAAATTCCATCCTGGAATTCCAATTTCCAGCAGAATCCAAGCTCCTGTCCGAACTCACTCCCAGTGACAACCCTTCCTCACCACACCTCATGTGAGCCTCGGAGGTCTTGGCAAACCCCAGAGCTTCTCCTGTCCCCATTTTCAGTGGCATCCTTCCTGATTTAAACTGTGTTTGCAGGGAAGGCGTTTGCTGTGGGAAGAGAAGGCTCAGACCTCACGTAGGGGTGTAGGGGATTTTCTGTGTGGTGTGCCCCCAAAAGCTGATCCATAACCCCCTCCCTCCTGAGGCAGTGAATAGAACCTTGCAGGCAGGTCAGACCATGAATCCATGAATTCCCTGGTTTTTTTTTACCCAAGGAAGCTCTGGATATGGATTTTCAGGACACGACCACACATTCACACAACCAGAAGTACCCACAGTTTCTCTGGGACTCAGAGCAGCTCAGGGCTGCTGGAAGGGAAACTCGGTCTCTTTGGGATTTCTCAGCCCAAATTCAAAATGCTGATGTTTTCCCAGCAAGTTTTCCAAACTTCTTCCCATGTGGGAGCTCGTGTAGGTTCTGCCCCATCGTGCAGCTGAGTGAGAAGGCAGCACAGCTCAAACCAACCAACCTCATCTGCCAAGGAACAGATCATTTGTGGAATTTGTCTCTGCAGCCATTTCCCCGTGTCAGGGCTGTTAAAGGCTCGTGGGAATCAGGTCTGACATGTTGGCTGCCTTCACAAACTGCTCCCACCTCTCCTGTTCCTCCTCACATCCGTCAGCTGTTCCTTCATAGCCCCCCCTCACTGATCAGCAATCACACAGCAAAGCTTGGCTTCACAGAATTCTGGCGTGGTTCAGGTTGGAAAAGCCCTTCAAGCTCATCCCATTCCACCCCTGCCATGGGCAGGGACACCTTCCACTGTCCCAGGGTTCTCCAAGCCCCGTCCAACCTGGCCTGGGACACTTCCAGGGATGAAGCAGCCACAACTTCTCCGAGAATTTCATTCCAGCCTCTCCCCACCCTCACAGGGAACAATTTCTCCCCAATATCCCATCTAACCCTACCCTGTGCCAGCTTAAAACCACTGCCTCTCATCCCACCATGAACTGCCCACAAGTGGGTGTAACCAAACCCCAGAGATCAATCAATGAAGGCTTTTTATCCCCATTTTTCCCTGTGGTGCCGTTATTCCCACGGGTCTGGGAAGGGGTTAAGCTGTCTGGGTGTTCATCCGTGAGGAACAGCCAGGCAATCAAACCCCTCCTGCCCTTTCCTGCCTCTCCCTTAACACATTTATGGAGAGCAAAGTCCTTTGGGGCAGGTCCCTCGTCTGTGAGGGCTCTTTCCACAGCTGAGCCTCCCACAGCTGTTGTGGGGCCACGGGAAAGCAGAGGGATCACGTCAGGAGGTGACACAAGGTGACACCAAATCACTGCCACTTACCCAGGAATTATTTCCTTTGTGCTGTCCAGCTTCCCTCCCTCCTTTCCCTCTGTTTGCTGCTCCCGCCATTCCCACTGAGGGATGAAAAACCAGCCCAGGCACCCCAGGAATATGGGATGCACCTCTCCATTGGATTTGGCTGGAAATCCTCAAATCTTCTGGATCAAACCCATTGAGCACAGAGCAAAAAAGAAGGAGGGCTGCTCTTGGGCTTCTGAACCAACCCTGAGGTCCAACCAACCCGCAGAGGGATATTTTTGTTGCATGAGAGGCAGGATTTTCCACAAGAACCAATCAACACCCCCTGTTCTGCCTCAGGAGGGTGAAATGCTCATCCAGCTCCCCAAATATTCCAGGTGTAATTGGAATTTACATTATTTACTGCTCGCTTGTACAGCAAAGTGCGGTGGGAGGGATAAAGAGACCTCTGGGGTTTGTCCTCCTGCTTGAGATGTTGGGGATTCATCCCTGGCCTCGAGGGCTGAGTGCAGCAGCACCCAGGGGAGATTCCTGGGCTGCCAGGACCCGGGAGCAGCAGCCCTCCTGGAAAAGAGGCGGCTCCCAGACATCCGCCGGCTCCTTTAATCCCAGAGCCCTGGGGAAATGCAGCACAGCACATGCACGGCCACCTGCAGGGGCTGCGCTTTTCTCCAGCCTCATTCCTGCTGGATTTCAAGTGCTCCCAAGGACTTTCCGAGGTCATTTTTCCCTGATCCAAGAGCTCCCCACGCATCCCCAGCTAAGCCCTGGTGGAAAAGGGAACCAGAGCACCTGGACTTGCCAACAGCTGCAGCACAAACCACCAGCCAAAGCCTTTAACTGTTTCTGGAACCAAAACAAAGGCACCTGCACAGCGCTCGCTGCTGCCCTGCGAGCTCTGGTCCCACACATTTCTCCTCAGACCAGCTGAACTCGAGGCTGCCCCATCCCTGGATGTGTCTAAGGCCAGGCTGGATGGCCTTGCAGCAGCCTAGGGTAGTGGAAAGTGTCCCAGTCCAAACTGGATGGGCTTTAAGGTCCTTTCCAAACCTCTCCAGGATTCCATGGACTCGGAGGGAAAAACCAGGAGCTCTCCCTGGTCCCCCAAGAACTTGGGATATTTTTTCAGCCCTGATTTGCCTGTTCCATCAAGGAGAAATTACTTCCTCTCCTCTTCATTCCCACTCTGATTAATCCACTTCACTGCCCCTCCAAGCCCTCCAGCAATGTCTCCCAAAGCCCTGGAGCACCTTCCTTGTGCTTCCCGATCTCAGCAATCCCTTCTCAGTAATTAAACCCTGCTCAAGCCCTGCTTGTTCACACAGAGCCCCATTAAAGAGCCTCTCCAAAGGCTGCAGCTCAAAGCCTCCAACAAACGCACGCCACAATTACTTATCAGCGAGATAAGAGGGTGAGAACTCACTCCTAATTCTGCTGTGATGGGAAAGATGTGCAAGGCACAGGAAAATCGGCAGCTGCAGGGCCAGAGATGGAAGATTCAATTAAGATGATTGGCAGGGTGGTGCTGGAGGTGCTGCTGGCCCTGCTGTGCTCTACACCCAGGGGCAGAGGAGGTGCCTGTGGAAAAGATTTCTGCCTTGCAAGGAGAGCAGAGGTGTCCTCTCACCCCGCTCAGCTCCTGGGTGATGCTCCCTGCTCCTTCAGTTCTTCACCCCTTCCCCAGGGCTGGGATAAATAACTTCTCTCCCATTAATCCCAGTAAATCTCCCAGTCTTGTGTCCAATCCTCTCTCCCCTCACCACAAGAGTTTAACAGAAAGTTCCCTCAGGTGAACACACAGACAGGTTTTGATTTCACTGATCCTTGGCTTGAACACTCCCCGAGCACCTCACTCGCTGGAGCAGGATGAGAGCGGACAAAACCCAATCAGATTTAATTTTTTTTAGGTCTTTGCTGATTCCGATCCCCCAGCTCTGCTCATGCCCCAGTAATTTCATCAGCTGTAATAAAGATGCTCGTCTGATTTATAGGAGAGTAATTGGGGACAGAATCAGATCTTCTAGGCAAGCTAATCAGAGTCAATCTAAAACTCCAGAGTGAAAATCACGAGGGAAATGGAGATTAAAGATGCTGGCAATTAACTCAGACCTCCTCAGCGCTCCCAGGGAGGCAGTAGGTTTACATTGGTTTTTCTGGGGTCACTTCAGAGGTCACGCAGAACGATTTCTTTTATTATGTCAAGAAGTTTTCATCATAAACCCCCTTTCTTTGAGCTCTGCCAAAATCTTTGCAAGTTCTTGGCTGCAGCCCACTCAAGAGCAGGGTATTTTTTTGCTTCAGTGTCAGAGAACAAAGAGAAAAAAAGAATCATCCAGGGGAAAAAAAACCTCAAACTCGTTCTAACTCCAACTTCAATTAGTCAGGGGGTGAATTCCTGGCTCTTAGAAGGCACCGACGGCTGGTGCCAGAGCTGCAGCTCCAAACCCACCTCGAGGTGCCACCAATCAGTCGAGGGAAGTTGGGAAAATCGCCATGTGAAGTGAGGCTGGGAAGATCAGAACCGAACACAGAGCACACAGAACTCCAGCCTGGAGCTGTCTCATGGCAAGATTTCCCTCCTCTGATTACTGGAACGAACTTCATTTGGAGTGACAGCCTCCCTGAGCACGGACCCCAAATCAGCAGCTCTCCCTTATTAAAATCCTGATGAAACACAGCTCTGGCAACCAGAAATTCCTTCCGATTCCAGGACTGCAGCTGCCGGCTGAGCTTGGTGCCTGGCTGAGGCAGGAGATGCTCTGGAAATCCAGAGAAACACACATTTGAAGCCTTCATCTCGACTGACATCTATAATTTGCACTCAGCCACTTCTTCTTCAGCCTAAATTGAGTCCTCTGGGAGGAAAAAAATGGGAATTATCTGCATCCAAATCAATTATCCTAAACCCAACAGCAATTCTGAGGAGGGCCGTGAGCATTTGGGGTCATTTACTTTTTATCTCCTCATTGCCCTGGCCCTGCTGCAAGGCTTTTTGATATTATATTTTCATCAAACTTATCACGATGAGATGCAGAGCTATAAATTGTGAGGGCTATTAATTACCCTGATGGGCTCAGGAAGTTTTAGAAGGCCTTTAGCCTCCATTTCTGAAAGCCTCTTATCTCTGGATTCTGTCCTCTCGGGCAACGTTGATTTGGCTCCCAAGCGCTGCCCGGCAAATATTCCAGGGAGTATTCCACAGGCAGAGTGAGCTTGGCAGATAATCAAATCCCTATTTTTGAAGCCAACGTCATCATTTTAATTATTTCCTCCCGAAACATCTCGTTAAGGAACCTCTGTGGCCAGAAAAACAGGTTTATTACACTGAGTAACATCCTTTGAACAGATGCTTTTTCCTTTCACTTTGAGGCCTTGCTCCGTTTGTAATTCCTTTATAAACTGAGATTTCCAAAGCAGGAATCTGCTCTGAAAAGTTGCCTTAAATGATGGAAAAAAGGAAATTGTGCTTCTTTCCATGTCCTGGGCTCCCAGCCTGTCAATTTTGTTCCCATAAATTCGACCCCTGGGTAGTGCAGACAGTTCTTGGTGGATTTTGGGAAGCAAAGTGGGCAATAACGTGTGGGATAATGCCAGACACGTCAGTGAGGCTGTTTGTTGCTCCAAACCTCATGGAATTGTAGCTCTGGGATCAAAAAGCCCCACTTTTGCTCCAAAGGAAGGTGAGTTGTTGTTGTTTCACACTAAATAATGCAAGTCCCTCAGCAGACAGCAAAAACCTCCCCAATTTCACTCAACTGCTGCTCCAACAAATCCATCCCAGTCCATATTCCTGAGGTTTGGTTTGCTGGGATAACGATGACCCCGTGACTCCATGGTTTGTGCAAAGATCCTTGGCACAGGGAAGGGGTTGAACTGTTTAGCTGCAGCACTGACGGGTCCATCACATCCAGGATTTCTGGCAGGGCCAAGCTGGGAGATGAAGGATTTGCCGTGAGGGAAAGGGAAGCACAGCCAGGCTCAGACCTTTGCTTCCAGCTTAGGGAATTTCACCACTTATTCCAAATCATATCAGGGATGGTCAGGGTGCACGGGTTGGGAAATTGGGATAAAGGAGCTGCACCTTTGGCTCAGCAGAAAGATCACAGAGCAGATTTGGGGAGCCCAAACCAAAGTGAGATTTCCCTGTAAGAATTATGGAGTTATGGAATATCCTGAGCTGAGAGGGACCCATGAGGATCAGAGTTCAACCCTGACACCCCAACAATACCACCCTGTGCATCCCTGGGAGCGGTGTCCCAACGCTCCTGGAGCTCTGGCAGCCTCTGGGCCAGGATCATTCCCTGGGGAGCCTGGGCAGTGCCCAACACCCTCTGGGGTAAGAGCTTTTCCCTAAAATCCAACCTAAACCTCCCTGACACAGCTCTATTCATTCCCTTGGATCAATTGCTGATGTTCCTCCAAACCAGCACCATTTTGATCTCCTGACTGGACTCCAGTTCAGGCCAGGGCTTGCTGCAGGACCCCTCCTCCTACTCCAAACACAAGAATCCATGATTGAGGTTGGATGAAACTCTCCCAAAACTCCAGACATTTGGAAGTCCAAAACTTCATCTACAGGAGGCTTTAATTCCATCCAACACCCTCATAAAGTTGTGGGGCCACACCTGGGATCTGGGTGGCCTCTCTGCCCTGTCCTACACAAGACAATTCCTCCTAACCTTCAAAATGAAGATTTTCCAAAGGCAACTAATGCCTGTTGGAAGCGTGCTCCGAGCTGCTTTAGAAGCAGCTGGATATTTTTAGATGGGGTATTCAGCCTGAGAGCTCTTCAAATGCAGCGAGCGCTGTTTGTTTGGCTGACCAAATTAAAAAAAGCAACACCAACAGAGCTCCAACCCCGTCATTTCCAGGGAAATATTTTCGGTGATCCAAAACAGATTCGAGTTGAGTGACAAAGCAGCATCTCCAAGCAGGGGGAATGAAAAGCTCCAAACTCTTTTCTTGCCAAATGCAGCACAGAGAAGCATTGTTGACATAGATCTCCAATTTAAAGGCTGAACCATTGGAGGAAAAAAATTCCTTTTGGTCCCAAATCCCAAATTTCTCTGCTCAGCAAACACTGGAAACATGGGCACCCGGTGTGACAGCTCCTGAAAACATGGCCCCAAAATTACTTTGGACACAAAAAAAACTGCAGCTGGAAACCTCAGACCTTTTCCTTCTTTTCCAGCTTTTTGGCTCTTTCCCAAAATCTTTCCAGCAAGACTGCTGGAAGTGAGAGAGCAGAGGGTGCAGCAGAAAGCAAGCAAGGGGTTAACAGCACCCTACCAGGGTGCTTGAGCCAATGGGAAAACCATTCTGGAGCTGGAATTCTGTAAGGAGCTGGAGCTTCCACAAACAGACCCCCCAAAATGTCCCCATTAATGTCACCAGCCCAGCCAGGAGGGAGCAGCCCAAGCAGGATCCAATGGATTCACACAGGGAAGCTCTGGCTGCCCCTGGATCCCTGGAAGTGTCCAAGGCCAGGTTTGGAACACCCTGGGACAGTGGGAGGTGTCTCTGCCCACGGCTTTAAGGGCCATGGATGAGCTTTAAGGTCCCTTCCAACCCAAACCATTCCATGGTTCTCAGAATGACTCTGCCCATTCTGTCCTGCCAGATGGTCCCAGATCAGAAATTTAGGATTTTTGTCACCTCAGAAAACATCTTTTCCTGCCTGAGTGACAGCTCAGGGACCCTCAGCTCATTGCTGTGCTTGGCCAGAGCAGGAGTGCCCTGGAGCCCTCACCATTTCTCCTTGAACTCCCACAGAAAATACGGTTCCCACTGGAATTTCATCTGGAAGATTCCCAGGCGAGGAAGGAATCCTCAGGGAGGGATTTCAATCCTGAGGAACAGCAGCAATGGCTGGGCAGCAGATCAGGGCACCCCAGGAGTGAGAAAGGAGACAAATGAACTTTTCCCAGCCAGGACATCTCCCCAGACTCTGTCCCTGCTCCCTGGGACGTGGGATCAGCCACACAGACACAAACCAAGCTCCTCACCAGCACATCCCAACATGGAGAAATCCCTGGTTGGACTGGGAGCTCTGACAGGCTCCCAGGGGCTTTTCTGATGAGCTGGAGCACAGAGAGGACAAACTCCCATCCAAACAAAAAGGGCTTTGAGCAGGTGGCCCTCAGCAGGTGGCTGTCACTGCCCTGTCACTCCTGCTCCTGCCACCACCTCCGGAGCCATGGGAAGGACAAAGGAAGGAAGAAGAGGGAAGCAGCAATTCCCTGACTTCCCCACCCCAAAGGTGTTCCTCTCCTGTGACACCCCCCCAGCCTGGCTGAATCCAGGGGCAAAGGGAGCGTCTCCACCTGGGAGTTGCAGAGGGAACGTCCTGAACTCCCGCTGCTCCCAGGTCCCTTTGTGCCGCTCCATCCCCAGACATCTTTCTCCCGATGATTCAGCTTTTCTTTTCCTGGAAACTTGTATCCAGCTGGGCTGTCTGCAGCTCTCCTGAACACAGCCTGGCTTTTCCTGCTCCCTGACAGCAGCAAATTCCTCAGAGAATTCCCAGTGATGAGCCAGGGACGTGTTCCTTGCAGGACTCGATTAACTCGTTCCCTGGGATATCTTCCTAAGGAAACCTCAGAGAAGCAAGAGGTGCTCAGAACAACAAACCCAGAATTGCATCCAAGGGCACACTCCAGGAGGGTCTCTCATGAAGGAAGCCCTTAGGAAAAGGCAGCTGCCTCTGGAATCCATGGGAAGAGGAGGCCATAGGAAAGGTACTCTGAAGAGCCAGACAAATCTCTCTTGGATTGGATGGGCATTTCCTGAATTACAGGGACATTTCCTGCAATGTCCATGGAATTCTTCCTGACAGATTTGCTGTCAAAGTTCAGCCCTACCAAGCATATCCTGGAGGGACGAGGGAGGAAAAGCGTGTTCCTCTTGGATCTGGGATGGTTTTCCCTTCAGCTTTTGCCAGAAGCATCACCCCTGGAGTAAAGTGTGAGTACAGGTCTTGCTTTCCTACCAATCCAATGTGAAATTATCCAGTCGATGCTTCTCTTCTCTCCGGATTTCCTCCCAGCTTCCCAATACCTTTCATTTTCTCAAGACTTCCACACTCAGGCCTGGCCACCCCGAGGCTGCCAGTCAGGGAGGTGGAAAGGTTTTGGTTGCTCTGCTGGGACTGCTGGTAATTCCAATTCAATTGGACTTTGCTGAGGTGGCTAATTCATCATCTGCCGTGTGACAACAATACCTGTAATTACAGCTCCGATTGCTGGGGCTGCAATCCGCGTGCAATAAAGGGATCTTCATATCACGCCAAACCTCACAGTTAATTTAGGCTCCATCTCCTTTCATTTAGGCCGTAATAAGCTAATTAGTTCACCTAATTTGCCACTGAACGTGCCTTTGTAACAAATACAGACACGAATTAGCCTCTTGCACAACAAATGAGGGGAAGCAAAACATGAATCATTTGCAGGATTACATAAGGAATTATCATCCCTTCCCACGCCCAGGGACGCAGCCATTCCCTTCATTATTTTTAGATTTTTTAATTTGCACCAGGTTCTCCCGTCTCTGACTTCTCTTCTCCTTGGAAGGTCGACAGCGCATTTCCCTGTTTTCCTGCTGTCACCTGTCCTGGCTCTGGGAAGTTCAGGATCACTGCCATGGAAAGAAATGTCTTTAACAAATCCCAGGTCTGGCAGCTGGAAAAGCTCACCCATTCTTAGGGCTCCATTTCCAGGATGTTCTGGAGGGGAAATCTTTGGACTTTTCTGCTTTCGGCTTGGTTTATCCGTGGGGTGCCCTTGGGAACTTCCCTCTGGATCTCGCCTGTGGGGCTCCTTCCACCCCCCTCCCTTCTGACAGCTCTGGAACACCAGATCATGGAATCCTGGAATGGTTTGGGTTGGAAGGGACCTTAAAGCCCATCCAGTTCCATGGGAACACCTTCCACTGTCCCAGGCTGCTCCAAGCCCCATCCAACCTGGCCTTGGGCACTTTCAGAGATCCAGGGGCAGCCTCTGCCACGGCCTCCCCACCCTCACATTCCTTCCCTTTATCCCATCTATCCTTGCCCTCTAGCAGTGGGAATGCATTCCCCTTGTCCTGGCACTCCAGACCCTTTCACTCAGTCTCTCCCCTCTTTCCCATCAGCTCCTGGAATGTCACCCCGGAGCCCTCTCTTTCCCAAGCTGAACAAGCCACAATTCCTGGCTCATTTGGGAAAAATCCTGAGGGAAGCTCTGTCCAGCAGCCTCCCAAGCGTGCCATGGTGCCCACTGGAGCTCTGCCAGCCCTCAGGGCTTGCTCCACATCAGAACTCCAGCAAAGCTCTGCGGATTCATTATCCCACAGGATAATGGCTCGGGATGATCGGCCCCATCTCATCCCAGTAATTCAATACCAATCCCCAGGGAAGCTCCTGAGTTCCTAAATCCATCAGTTGGACTTTCTGCACCACTTACTCGCAGCCCTCATCCAGCTGCTGACCTGGTGCTATCCAGCTCCAGCTATTAAATGGGATGAGAGCACAGCTCCATGGATTTATTTGCTAAATGTTCTCTGCTTCCAGCAATTGCTCGGATTTAGCACCTCCCCTCCTGCACTGATGATCTCCTCTTCCCACATCGAGGTTGAGCCAGCATCTTGCTCCCAACAGCTGCCTCTTTACCTGGAATGAAATCATTCCCCGCTCCTAAAAATGAACCCTGATTTCCAACAGGAATAAAGACACAAGAAGAGTTTTTGGCTGGAAATCCTCTGGAGCCTTTGGACGGCCTAAGCAGCACTAAAACCAATCATCGACCTCCTGCCAGCTGCCAAAATGATCTAAGGATACAAGATCCGACTTTTCCAGACATTGTTCTGCTCCAAGGAATCAGCTGAAACCTCTCCTGGGGCTGGGGGGTCCTTCCTAAATAGAACTGAGCTTTTAAGGATGAGGAAATCAAATGCCAGGATGGAACAAGAATTTGCAGCCTGGAAAAAGGCTCTGGGAGGGAAAAGGAAAAAGGAAGCAGGGCCCCTCTGGAGAAGCTCCTGCTCCTCCCCAATGCCCTTTCCCTGCCCTTTGGTGGGAGCCAGATGGGATCTCCTGGGAACATCCCTCAGATCCATCAAAGAGCTGTTCAAGAGCAGGAAAAAGAGAATTCCCTCTTCCCTTTAACCAGCACTCACTACCAGCCAGCAGCTCCTCTCTTCCTTGCTAATTCCAAAGAATTATCCCAGCAGGATCTGCTTGAACCCCTCTGGATTTGGTTCTGATCCTCTGGCACCAGCACGGTGATCCAAGGGCAGCTCCTGTGGGTGCTCAGAGCAAACATTCCCCACTTTATAACCCCCAGGAGAAAACAGGAAGTTATGGAGTTCCTGGGATAACGTGGAACTGGGAGGAAATCCATAAACGAAACGCAGAGCTCTGGATAAGTAATTATCCATCATTATCAAAGCTACACGGAGCCTTCTCCTCGAGGACCAGATGTCACCTGCACTTCAGGGCACTGAATCAACCAGGGCATCCAGCCAGAGCCTGAGGAATGCTTTAAACCAGGAAATGTCCATTAAAAATGGAAAACAACACAGGGATCATCCCAGCTGGGGCAGCCCTGGGAAGCCACAGCCTCGGGACTGTGTGGATGAACCCTCCAATGTTCCAGAGCTACAAATGCTTGGAAAATCCTTCCAAGTGTTCCAATCCATCCTAGAGTGTTTTGGCACCTGTAAAATCTGCCCCCAGTCTCAGTGAGAAGCACTTTTCTGAAAAGCCTGAAATTCCCTGGGGGCAGAATTTCCTCACAGGAATTCTGCCCAGAAGGGATTTTTCCCCTTCCCAGCATTCTGTGCTCACCCTGTGATTTAAAATCAAGCCTAAGCCATGACAGGTTCCTTCACTTCAGCACAAAATTAAGTCTTACTTAAAAACCTCAGCACCACTTTCAGCTTCCTGATGCTACAACAAAACTCTCTGCTCTCCAAAATCCCTGGGATTTATCTGATTTGCAGAGGTGGAACCCACTATGAGTTTTTCTGCCTCAGGAATTACTTTCCCCCTTTTCTAAACTGCCCTAAAAATAAAGTTTCTTCTCTCCAAATGCTCTCTTGCACCATTTATTCCCTGATTCATTTATTCCCCATGTCCTTATTTGCAGTTTCACTCAGAGGAGAGCAAATTCCTTTCTCCTCTGACAAATTCACCAAAACCTCCCCAAGCAAAAAATGCCAAACCCAACAAAAACTGGGGACCACCCCACCCCCCTTCCTTTTTGGGAGAATCCTACCTGAAAAATAGCAATCCAGGCATATCCAATATTATCAAAATTGATGGCCCCGTTGTGGGGGTTCACATCCCCAGCCATGCACACGTTGTAGTACTGGTTCCAGTTGATGCAGGAATTCCTGCTGGGCTCGGGGCTGGCCAGGCTGGGGCTGTAGGAATCCATGCTCAGGGTGCACTCCATCTTGGACTCCTTCCTGCTGGGAATGTTGGAGCACCTCTGCATCCCGTTCTCCCGGTGCGAGGAGCAGATGAAGGGGTTCTCCTCTGCCTCGTCCGGCCGGTAGTAGGGGTGCAGGAAGGTCAGGTTGTACGTCCTGGAGGAGATGGGGGGGAGGAAAGAAGGAAAAGGATGAGGAGAAAATGGTTCATCCCTTGTTTTAGCAGCAGGAAAAAGTGCTGGTTGCTGTCCCTTCACCCTTCAGGAAGTTCTAGTCAAGATTCCAGCCCTTAAAATCAAATCCTTTTATACCCTGTAAGGCCTCAGTGATCTCCCAGTAAAGATCAAAAGATTTGTTTCCCCAAGCAAACAGAGCAGTTAAAAGCATGAAATGAGAGGGGATGGAGAGAAAACCCCAGTGGATCAGCTGCTCCCCAAAAATCTGGGGAGTTTTTAGCTTCTCTGGAAGGATTTGAAGATAACCCTTCTGATCCAGAGCAGCTTCCCAATAAATTTGCCCCTCAGGACGTCTCTGCTGAGGGGGCTGAGCTCCCACAAGGACAGAGCCAGCCAGAGGCCATTTCCCATTCCCTCTGTACTTCCAGGAAAAAAGGAAGAGCCCACAAGAATGGGAACGGCGGCTTCCTGCGGATCCGATCGGCTTGGATGAAACCAATGGCTCTGCCACAGCCTGGAAAAGGAAATGCTGGAATTGCAGCCCGGCAGGAGCTGCTTTTGCCCAGGTTGTGTCCCAGATCTGGCACTTTCTGGGCCGTGAGCTCAGCGTTGCTGAGAGCCTGCAGCGCTCAGGGCTCCAGCTGAGGAGCTGCATTGCTCCAGAGCCAACTTCACCCACTGTTTTCCGAGCTCCAGGGATCTGGGATGCTCCATAATCACCTGGAGATAAGGGAGAGGCAACACACACATTATCAGAGATGTGGGCAGAAGATAACCAGGTAATTCTTCCAGCCAGGACAGCTCTATTTTTATCTCTCCCTGAATGTCCCTAACCAGTGAAGAGATTTGGCTTTAACAAGTGTTATTCCATACAATTGCTCGGAATTGCTGCCCAAAACCCTGGAGCCAAGCAGGAGTTTAAGGAGAGAACAATTGCTGCAGAGCAGAGCTGAGGGGAAATCAGCCCTCAACAACTTCCCTGGGGAATTTGGTTCTCTTCCATCATCCACTTCCCTGAGATGGGCATCGAGGGTTCATCAGCTCCAGGAATGGGAGAGGAAAGAGGAGCACATCCCGGGAATCGGGCATTGTTGGCTGGGAATTATTTGTGTTCAGCAGCTCCTCCCCTTGCCTTGCACCTCCCACGCCTCCAGCCAGAGCTGCAACATCACCTGCCCTGTCTCTGGGCCTTGCATCCAAGAAAAACCTGGAAGATGTTTTTCCTCCCAGACTGCCTGCAAGCCTTTTCCTTGCCCTCCCACCAGCTGGCTTCCCTGGGAGGAAATTTCCATATAAACCAGGCTGGAGAACGGGCCAAGAGCTGCAGCAGCCACATCAGGCACCAAGCAACAGTGGCACTCAGAGAGGGGGGACTGCAGAGGATTGAAACACATCGAGCTGCAGGAAAACTTGGGAAGAGATGGAGAATCTGGGAAAAGGAACAAGGAGCAGAGAGGAGACACCTGAGAAGTGACTTTAACTCCCAAAAGGCAAACCACAGGATCAACCCCCATCCCTCTGGAATGGTCCTGAAGAGCCACACACAGTTGGAGAGGCTCTGTGCTTCCCAGGAATCGCTGTTTGGGGAGTTTGGGGATGAAGAACGGCTGCCTGAGGACACAGAGCCCCAGGCTGGGGTCTGAGGAGCTGTGCAGAGAAGATCTGGGCACAAACCACCTGGAGAAGCAGCAGAACGGCGCAGTTTGGAGGCTGTGGGGGGGAAATCCAAGCAGGAAAATAAAGCCCAGCTCTTCTGGGAAGGGGTGGGGGAAGCTGAGTCGGTTCTGCTGCTGTCTGACAGGTTCAATCCTCTCTTTCCTCCTGCCTTTCCTCTGCTTTCCTCACTTTTGCAGCTGTCCCAAAATCATTTCCAAACTAAAACTTGTCCCTATGACAGAATCAGTCACCTGGGGGGGAATTTCTGCCCAACTTTTCCCTCTTCCCTGTCTGCCAGGAGCCTCTGAGAAGGAGCCACTCCTGTGGGATGCTCCAGCACCACCCAGTGAGAGGGGAAGGGACCCAAACTGGCAGCAAACACTGCAAATTTCGGGCCTTTTCTTAAAAATTTCTCCCCCCCCTTTTTTTTTTTTTCCTGGTAAAACCAAAGAGGGGAAAGAAGGAAAGAGAGCAAGAATGAGAAACAAAAATGCTGCAGAATGAGGGAACTCCCAACATCCCCCCCAAAAATGGATGAGTTCTGCCAGGACCATCTACCTCCAAGTCTTCCTGACTTCCTTGCCAACAGGTAGAGTCAAATCACTCATTAATGCTAATAAGCCCACTAATTAGGAGAGCTCTGGGGGAAAGACAGGAGCAGCCAAGCTCCAGGATGGATCTGTTATCCCACGAGAGAGGATTAACACCCCTTTCCCAGCCCTGCTCCCTGCACAGCCTCTGGATTTCCCTTCCTCTGTCCCTGGGACAAGAGAGGGGCAGGAAAATCCATTTTTCTCTCACTCCTGATGGATCATTCTCTGCTCCATCCTCCCCCAGGGGCAGTTTTCCCACCCCATCCATCCCATGCACACATCCCAACCACTGGAGCACTGCTGAGCACAATCATGGCCCGGCTTTGGGGAGCAGAGGAGAGAAGGGAAAATGTGGCAGGAACTCAGCACTGAGTGGGATGAATTCCCTGTTTTCCCAGGGAATTCTGCTGAGCAATGCCAGGAGCAGCGATTCAACACCTTCCTGACAAATTCCGAGCTGCCAGAGCCTCCCCCCAGCTCGCACCAGCCAAAGGCAGAACAACCCTGAGCAGCTCCCGAGTTAATCAAGACTGAAAATTCACACTGGACGTGTCCTGAGGCAGCAGAGAAACACAAAGCACCTCACAGCTCCCTCCCTGCCTTCTGAGCTGCTGAGTTCCTTGAAAGGCTCCCGAACTGGAAAATGCTGCTCTGCATCCCAGTGCACGTGGAGCAGCCCCAGGGGAAGAGCCCAGACAGGCCAGGGCTGACCCGGTTCCTTCATTTCCACCGGGAGTGGCTCAGGAGGGTGGGAAGGAGCCAGAGAGGGAGATGAATATCCCAGAGATGCCACCCAGGAGCTGCTGGCTCTGCTTGTCCTTCCCACCTGGGCACACCGAGCCTTCCTCTTTCCCACTAAAAATCCTTGAGGATTTTTCAAAACCAGGGAGCATCCCAGATTTTGAAGGATCACTTCGGGCAGGGAGGGAGAGATTCTCTCATGTCCCAACAAGCAGAGCCCCACTTCCAACCCACTCCCGCAACAACCCAGCCATTCCTTCTAATTCCTGACTAAAAATCCTTAAATAACCTCATTCCAGCCCTATTACAGTGCAGCTCCCAAAGGCAGGGAGAAAAAAAGAAAAAAGCAGATATTCCCAGTGCACCTCCAAAAAGTCCCCAAATTTCTGTCACAATGAGGGAAACTTAAAAATAGTCGCTTTACTTGGAGCTGCCGAGTTTCGAGGGGGATTGAGAAGAAAAGGTTTCCATGGGAAAGAAGAATGACAGCAGAAATCAAAGTCAGCCCTTCCATGTGATGCCTCTGGAAAAGCTGCAGGCCCAGGAAGCTGCAGGGCAGGACTCAGCAGGACCAGACTGGATTTGAAGCAGCTGTTTGTGATTCACTTACACCTCCTTTCATCCAGAAAATTTGGGGTTAGGACCCTTCCTTGCCTCGCTGCCCCCTGAATTTTGTCCAGATTCAGTTTTGGTTTCTGCTGGGAGGGTTTGGCAGCAGCGCCAAGGGGACTCCAATAATTCAGGTTTTCCCTCTCTATGGGGCTGTAAAGGAAATCAGCCAGAACTTTGTGCTCAGCCCCAGCCTGGCTGTCCATCCATGCTCCAGCTCCTCCTGAAGGGCTGGGAAACCGCTGTGCCCAGAGAAATTCTGGATTTCCCACCCCTGGAAGCGTTCAAGGCCAGGCTGGAGCAGCCTGGGATTGGGTAAGCTGTCCCTGCTCATAGCAGGGGTTGGAATGAGAATCTTTAAGGTTTCTTCCAACCCATCCCATTCCAGGATTCCATGAGCTGTCCAACAGGAGGAAGATGGAACCCTGAAGTGCTTTCCAGGTCATTCCTTGCCTTTCTTCCCTTTTCAATTTGCTGCTGGGATGATAATGACCACTGCAGGGCCAAGCCATGTCCTGACGCCTGGATTGAGAGAATGAGTCAGAAATGCTAAAAAAACCCGGGAACAGTTCCATCTGGATTCCCTTAAACTTCCACCCTGAGCTCCAGTAAACCTGGGATAGCTGGAAATGCAGGGGTTGGATCATTGCTGGATTTCTCAGGTCTAGAATTAATGCAGACCAAGAGCCCAACCCAGCAGCACCACTCAGGGTGAAGGTACCAGAGCACCCCACATTTCTCCCACTGACAGAGCTGGAAGTTGGAATATTCCTGCCCCATGGGCACCTCAGCAGCCTCCTTTCCCCAGATCCCCCTGGAATGCTGCAACTTCAATCACAACAAGCCACAGGACTTGGGCAGAGCCCCCCAAATTCACCATTGCCAGCTACTCTGGGGAGAGGCCGGGATCCATCCCAGAGGGAAGGAGACAATCCCGGACAAACCCTTTAAAACACGGCTCATCCCAAAACCTTCCTGTGCCTTCCCTGATGAGGAGCAAGGCCTGATGAGAAAATCCTGCGAGGCCTTTGATGCTGCTAATGGCCATTACATAACTGCTGCTTAATGGCCGTGCTCAGCAAACGCTTCCCCTGTGGTTCATCCTAAAAGCTCCGCTTTGCGGAAAATCACAGAGCATTTAAAATCCCCACTCCAAGAGAACAACAGGGGCTCGCTGGAGTTAATTACAGTGACAGGGCCACCCAAGCAGGGCTGGGACACCACGATTTGGGCTTGGGAATGGCAGCTCAGGGGATCACCCTGAGCACGGGGGGTTTTGGTGAGCGGCGAATTCCTGCTGGGGGTGTCAGGAGAGGGTTTGGAGCATCGGGATGTGGGGGTGGAATCACATCCGTGGCAGAGTCATCGATTTTTCACTCTGCTGGGATGAATAAATGCCACCAGAGCTGGTCCAGAGAACAGGGAAAGGCTCAAGGAGCTGGAAGGCCCAGGAGTGAGCAGTGAGAGGCAGGAGCAGGACCTGAGGGATGAGCCGTGCCTGTCTCGCAGACAATCCCACTGCAGACAGCAGATGATTACCCAGGGATGGAATTACAGGTTCCATCTTCCCTCCCGGAGTTAGAGCTGCCCTGAGAGCTGCCCTGGAGCATTTCCTCACCTCGGAGCCACTGACAGCTCTGACAGGAGCCTTTGGGAGGATTTTCCCAGGGAAATCTCCCTTTTCCATGCTGGCTGCACACAGTTTTCATCCCAGTGCTGTGCTGGGGGTGCTCAGGTGTGTCCTCACCCCAGGAAGGGGCAGGGGCACAACAGCCCCAGCTCAAGGGGTGTCCCAAAGCCTGGCATGAGCCAGGAACCCTCTCAGCTCCAGCAGCACCTCCACAATCCAGCTCTGAACCCAGCAGAAAGAGCTCAGGGCTGGCAGCAGGCTCCGAAGGATCAACCAGATCCAGGATTCATCCAGAGAGCTCAGGCAGGAGCCAAAGGCACCAGGAACAAAGACAAGCACCAGAATCCCTACTAAAAATCCTTAAATAACCTCATTCTGAGACTAAGAGCCTGGGCTGAGCTTAAATGGAACTGCTGGGCCTTGGGCAGGGCTGGGGGTCCCAGGTGAGGCTCAGGAGGGCAGTGAGGGTCGATTATCAGAGGGGCTGCTCCACACAGCTGCCCTGCCTGGATGAACCCGAATGAAAATTAGCCTCATTAAGGTTGGGCTGGATCTTGGAGGTGTTTTCCAGCCCTAACGATCCAGTGGTTCCAGGTGCTGCCTGTTCCCAATGCCTGTCCCACACTGAGAGCTGTGTGAGGGATTTGAATTCTTTTCACATCCAGCTGCTGATCTCCAAACCCCAACAAGGATTTATCTCTGGGTTTCAGCAGCAGCTCCAGTTCACCAACCCCCTGCCAGTGTGCTTGGTGATCTGAACTGTTGGGAGAACTGGGAATTTGTTCTAAATCTTCCAGTTCCCAGAGTCAGGGATCTCAGGCAGAGCTGATCCAACCCACTCCCATCCTTGTCCCATCCTCAAGCCACTCAAACCCTCAGGAAGTCGCTGAGAAATGGGATTTTTTCAGACAAAAAGCTCCCAGCTGGACCCAGAGCCCTGCTGAGGGCTGAGATTTTTCCAGCAGGGGTCAGAAAGGAAGAAAAAGAAGGAGAATTTTTCCTTTAGCTGTACTTACATGGCAAAATTCCTGTCTAGGAAGCACCTGTTCCTCAGCAGCCCCGCCCAGAGCTGGACCCCGACAATCCCAAAGATGAAGAAGACGAAGAAGCACAGGAGGAGGACGTTGCCTAACATAGGCAGAGTGTCCAGCAGCAGGGTCACCAGGATCCTCATACCTGTGGGAGAAGGGAAAAGCACGTTAGGAGGGGAAGAACCCACCATTCCCAGCTTGGATGCACAGAAAATTTGGGATGTTGGTGTTTTCCCCTGGAAAAGGGAGGGGAAGATGCCAAAGGCTCAGCATGGAATGGGAACAAACAGCAAACTCCAAGAGTGGGGTTTCCAGGTGTTTTCCAGAGCACTCAAGGACACACAAACTGCAAGATGATTTTTCCTGGAGAAACACTCCCAGGAATCATCAGGCTCCAGAGGAATTGTCAAAATATGGATTTGTAAACACAGCAAACTCCTATCATGGATCACAGAAATTTTTCCCCTAAAAACCACGGAGCCTGGGGTGGGATGGGAGCTGGGACTCCACCACAGAGAATTCCTCTTCCATGGAGTTCTCCTTGCTGGACACAGGGAAATTCTGGAAAGCTGGGAAAGCAGGGGAATTGTGACTCGGAGGGTGGAAGGCAGGATGTAAATGTTCCTCCCTCCAAGGAAAGCTCTGCTCCCATTCCCTCCTCATGCAGAGACCTTCCCACCGATCCCACACCTCTCCATGAGCCCTGGGCTCCCCCAGCCTCTGATGCCAGGGAAATGCCAATTTCCATGCCAAATATTCCATCTCAAATGTTCCAACTCGAGGAATGGAGGCCTTGCAGAGCCTCAGCTAAGCCCGGCATTCCCAGCACCTTCCTGGGAGAGACTGGGAAAGGAGGCAGGGATGGGGTTGGGACTAGAGGCTGCCCTCTCCCACCTCAGGGCACCTCCAAAGTCAAGGATAAAATGGGAATAATGACTTGGAGCTCAGCAGAGGTTGAATGAACCTCTGGGACACAGCCAAACCATTATTCCAACAGCTGATAACGGATGAACTGAGGAAAAGAGGGAAGAGACAAAGGCAAATCCTGAACTATAGGAGGGAATAAAGCCAAATCCAAGGCTTGGGATCCACAGGGATCAAGTTCATGGCACAGTTGGAATTGTGACTGCTGGCAAGGAGACCCCGCTGGCTTTGGAGGGATTTATCCCACTAAAATCCTCCTCTGCAAACACCTCTTCCTGTCTGCCCGTGTGGAGCCATGTCTCCCTGAACATTCCCGGGATTTGCTCTCCATGAGCCATCCCGTTGGATCCAGGCACTCACTGGTACCCCAGCACATTCCATTGGCTTCTCCCAAGCTGTGCCTGACGCCTCTCCTGTAATTCCATGGTGCTGAGCCTGGAATCTGCAGCCCTGGGGGATGGGCGCTGGGAGCACCAGGATCTCCAGGAGAGTGGTGTCCCTCCATCCCAGCATTCCCACCCGTCCATCCCACCATTCCCACCCCTCCCAGCATTCCCACCTGTCCATCCCAGCATTCCCACCCGTCCATCCCAGCATTCCCACTCATCCATCCCAGCATTCCCACCCGTCCCTCCCAGCATTCCCACCTGTCCATCCCACCATTCCCACCCGTCCCTCCCAGCATTCCCACTCATCCATCCCACCATTCCCACCCGTCCATCCCACCATTCCCACCCATCCATCCCAGCATTCCCACCTGTCCATCCCAGCATTCCCACCCGTCCATCCCACCATTCCCAGGCACTGCTGGCAGGAGCTGGGATCCCACCACACCGCTCCTCATGTGCATTTGCCAGCAGAAATCCAAGGGAGCCAAATCCCAGGGAGCCAAGCAGGGCTGGAGCTGCCACCACCCTGTCAGGCGGCACGAGGGCATCCGCCAGCCCAGCCAAGAATTCCCAGCTAATTAATAATTAGGGATGAGTAATGACCTCTGCATCCAGAGCCTTCCGAGGTCTCCGTGCCCAGCTGGGCCTTGGCTCCGGCGCAATTCCTGCTGTTGGCGCCGGATCCTCTCCGGAGGAGAGGCAGCCTGTGCCAGCCACCCCCATCCCTGTCCCTGCGCTGTCCCAGTACCACCCTGAGGGAAAGAGGAGATTCCATCCTCTGGAGCCACAGAGGAGGCAAAGGGGGGTTGGAATTCCTGCTGCTTATTCCCAATGTGTCTCGTCACACAACCACAGAATGCCCTGAGTGGGAAGGGACACACCAGGATCATCAAATCCCACTCCTGGCCCTGGCTGGGAGCAATCCAAGATTTTCCTTGCAAATCCATCTTTGGAAAACAAAACTCACTCAATCCCCATTGGAAAGATGATGCTGGGATCTTCTCCCCTTTTTTTCTCCCTACTCTCACTGGTATCCTCCCTCTTTTTTCCAAAAATGGGTAAAATTTCTCTCCCCCTGTCAGACAATTTTTTTCTGCTCGGCTCCTTTTGGAATTTGGGGTTGTTCAGTGGCATCATTCTGGAGATGGAATCCAGCTGTTCTCCAGCCAC
>JACBWW010000025.1:6376972-6387569 GCA_020086605.1 Lanius collurio | reverse complement strand
ATTAAAATTAAAAAATTACAATAAAAATAAATAAATAGAAAATTTTTAAAAATAAAATTAGAAATATTTTAAAAAGCCTAGTGATCACTGCTGAAAAAAAATCTGCGTCTCCAAGCCCCTACTGAGTGTATAAATTGCAGGAATTCTGTTTTTCCAGTGGTTCGGAAGGAATAATTTCTAACAGAAATGATGTTTTTATTGGCCGGGGTTCTTCTTTCTTCTCTTAACAAACTGCACCCAGATGAAATAATCTTGGGGGTGAATTTATGGTGTCTGGAAGCAACGAGCTGCCAGTGCTGGCTGGATGCCAGGAAGAGCCCAGGAATCCCAGGGATAAATCTCCAGGTTGGTTCTCCCTGTTTCACTGGATTTAATGCCAGGTTCATCTCTCTGAGCCAGCTGGAAATTTTATCTGCTCCATATCCTTGTGGAAAATCCTATTCCCAAGTGCCAGAGCTGGGAATGGCACGGATGGGGCTGTGCTGTTGCCACTGCTGGGATGTGCTGGAATTCCAAGGAAATCCCTTGGATGAGCTGTGCCATCCCCATGGATGAAAGGCTGAAAAGGTAACCACAAAAATCCAGGGATGTGCCCATCCCTTCTCCACAGGTTCTGGAATATATCGGTCTGAAACAGCAAAATTCCCAAGGTTCCAGGTGGATGGGTTGGTGTCTCCCAGACAAGTGGAGGCAGGGATGGTCTGCCCTCCAGGAATGGGGATACTTCTGGGAATAATTTCCAGGAATCCTAATGCTGGCACTTGCTCAGGGCTCTGGTGGTGCTGTCAGCCCAGCCCAGCCCAGCTGCTCCTCAGGCACCTTCACTCCAAACACAGATTGAGCTCGCTGGATTTTATCCCATTGAATATTAACCAAAAAATGGGATATTTTCTATCACCTGTCTTTTGGAAAAACGTGTAAATCCCATGGGAAGTGCAGTGAAAACAGCCTGGAAGGCTCATTCCATGTTGGAGCTAAGGGAGACAAACATGAGAGCAAAATTCCACCTAAAGCTGGAGTTCTTTGGATCCCTGGAGCTCGGTGTAAATCCTTAAATTCCCCTGGCTGCTGCCCTCAGCCCAGCTGATCCCAGCTTGAGATTCCCACTATTCCATGGGAGCGCTGTGAGGGATTGTGTGGATTTGAAGGATTTCAGAGGGAGCCTGATCCTCGTCCCAGCCTGGTGTGCTCTGAGCCCGGCCTGTGCCAGGGTCCCTCTGCTCCACCCCAGTGAGGTCTCCAAATCCCAGAGGGAAACTTCCCTGGAGCTCCAAATCCCAGAGGGAAGCTCCGTGTTGTGCTTTCCAAAACCCTGGCAACAAAACCCAGTTAGGGAAACAAAGCTCCAAAGGGTCCTGTGGCCCCTTTCAGCCTCTCTTTTTTCAGTCTTGTTTTTCCCTAAGGACGTCACTGTGGAATTGGCTGGTTTTATTCCTTGTTTTCCAGAAAAATCCTGCAGAATTGGAGTTCGGAGAGAAGCTCCCAAGGCTCCTGGGTGTAAACATCCATCTGCTGCCTCACATTTTCCTCGGAGGGCCTGGAATTAAACTCCTTCTGGGGGAGGTTGTTTGGCTGTCCCTGGATGCGCTGACAAGGAATCCAGGCAGGATGTGGGGCTGGATCACTCCCAGTGCTTTCCAAAAGAACGGGGAAAATCCCTTTTTTCTTTCTGCAAGGATCCCTGTGATTTCCATACAATGCTGCTGCATTTTAATTGGCGTGGATTTGGGTTGGAAACGGCTGGAATTGCTGTGGAATGAGCACCTTGCACGGGATGGCTCAGCAGCTGGCAGATTCCAGCAGGGAATTATTCCAACAGTGTGCCTCGGCTTTCAAATTGGATTTAGAAGCCAAGCAGCTGAAGCCACTTGAAAATGGATTTAGGAGTCACTTGAACTTTCTACTGAGGATGATCCCAATTTTGCTTCACATGGAGCAAACCCTCCGTGAGGTTTTAGCAGCAAGGGAGGCTCCTGAGCTGCTAATCCTGAACATGAAGTCATAGAAAGACCTTAAATCGCCAAGGAGGGAAAATGAACCCAGCAGGGCAAGAAGATCCCTCTTGGAAATGACCTTTTCCCTTTCATTGGAAGAACATTGTTTACTTTACACCACGAGCAGAGTTGTTTTCCTTAGAAAAGCCACAAAAACTTTGGAAAACAGCCCTGAGGGTCAATTCCCTGCTCCCTTGGCCTTTCCTAACACCAATTACGAGAATGATGAGCTCTAACTCGCCATTAAAAAATTCAAATAAATTAATTTCCTCTCAGTGGCAGGGGAGCAGATTCCACAAAGCAGAGAGCCAGGTGGGATGGGGTTATTCCCATGGTTTCCCAGAAGGAGCCGTGCCCAGGATGGTGTCACTTACTTGGGACCCTGTTGATGGCCCGCAGTGGCCGCAGGACACGGACGGTGCGGATGGCGGAGAGGCTCACGTTGTGTCCATCCAGGGAATATTCCATCATCCTGCAGGGAAAACAGGAAAGGGGTCAGCATGGGGATGCTCTGGCTTGGCATGGAATTGGGGTCAGGAAAAGCTTTGCTGCCTGCAAGCTCAAGGGTGCAAATCCACTCACTCTGTGTTTCCAGTGGATGCAATTCCATGTGCCTGGAAGTGTCCCAGGCCAGGATGGATGGGGTCAGGAGCAACCTGGGATAGGGAAGGTGTCCCTGCACATGGCAGGGGTGGAGTGGGATGGGCTTTAAGGTTCCTTCCAACCTTTACTGTCAGCACAAGGAACGCTTTGGAAAGCAGGATTTTCCTCCCAGGATGTGAAGGAACCTCCAGGGAAACTGGAGAGGGAATCTTCAGCAGGAATTGTGGGGACAAGGCAAGGGACAATGGGTTCACACTGAAAGAGGGGAAATTTAGGCTGGATATTTGGAAAGAATTCTTCCCTGTGAGGGTGGAGAGGCCCTGGCACAGATTCCCAGAGAAGCTGTGGATGCCCCTGGATCCCTGGAAGTGTCCAAGGCCAGGCTGGATGGGGTTTGGAGCGACCTGGGAAAGTGGAAGATGTCTCTGCCACAAGATGATCTTTAAGGTCCCTTCCAACTCAACCCATTCCATGATTCCACAAATTTGCAGGACAAGGAGCTGCACCCCATCTTTTCTCTCCACCGTGACCAAATCTGAATCTCCAATCCAACAAACAACGCACAAACAATTTAATTCCATTTGATCATTCCAAAATAAAGAACATTTCCTTCCTCATTCTTCCTTCCCATTCCCCCTAAACATTTCTGGGAAGGACCTGGAGTCAGTTTTCCTGCTTTTTCCATCCATGAGTGGCAAACGTGTGCAGAGTTGTTGTTTTAACAGGGTTACGGCCACTTAGCCTGGCTGGAATTACGATTTATGGCTTTCACTCCAGGGGACACTTGGAAATATATCCCAAATCCCTTCTGTTCCAAGAACACAACAGCATCCAAAGCATCCCTGCGAGGGAGCTGTTGGATCCCATGGAAAAAGAGGTTTTGCTTTGGGTTACCAAAGCAACAAACAGAGATGGAAGGCCAGAGGCAAATCTGAGCTGCACCCAGGCACTTGGGAAGGGTCAGTGGGAAGAGATTTCCAATGGAATCTGCAGCCAGGATGGAGCAAAGCCCATCAAAACCCCACAGCCAAAGGGCTGAAGGAACAGCAGGATGGATTTGAGCCGTCAGCAGACGGAATTCTGGGATCCTGCCAGCCTTGCTCCCGTTCCTCCCTGCCCACGTGTCCCAGCTGGGCACTGCAGGAGCCTTCCCGTCCTGTTGGAAGCTTTGCCTGGCTCTCCATGGTTTAATTGGGAATATCTGGCTGTCCTGATGTTTCCCACTCTGCCAGCCATGTCCTGGAGCTGTTTGAGGTCACCCTGGCATCACACTGAGGTGACTTTGCCTCTTACCCTCCATTTGCCATGCAAAATTCCTGATGATTTGGAGCTGTTTCAGTGATCAACTTCCAAAGATTTCTTTTTTTCCTGGAGGAATGAGTGAGTCTTTACAAATCAGAAGCTTGTCCATTGGAACTGAGCCAAAAATGAGGAACAAGAGCCACTGAGGACATGGCTGAGTGGGGAAATTGGTGGTGGGGCTGGGTTGATCTGTTCCAACCTTAATAACTCCATGATTCCAAGGGCTTGAAACCCCAGCATGGCACAAATCCAGGGTTTCCATCTGCCATGTGCTTGTGAAGCTGGAGCAGAGCACTGGGAAGCCTCAGGAAGGACCACACAGCGGGACAACCTTGGAAATGCTCGTTCCCACCTGCAGGGAGGGGTCTGGACCCAGCTCCAGCTGTTGGCTCCAAATTCCTCACAGGAATTGCCCAAATCGGGTTTAAAGTCCCCGAAGCGCCAGTGCCAGGCCCGGCTGCGTTCCCTGGTGTGGGCCCAGCTCAGCACAGCCTGGATTTGTCCAGAGGCTGAGGGAGGGAATTTGAGTGTAACTGATCCCAGTGGGGAACTCCTCATGGAGTGGAAAAGGAGCAGGGAATTCTCCAGGGGGAGCTGGGTTTGTCCTCCAGGGGGCACATCCGTAATTAGAAAATTAACGGGACGACTCCCAGGGCCTCACTTTCACTTGGCCTTTGGAGCAGAGCTGATAAAAGATGGATAATCCAGGATTTGGCCTAGGAAACAGAGTTCTGATCCTGGTACTTTGGGTTTCCAGGATACTGCACTTAGGATTTGAAGGAAAGACTCAGGGGGATCCACGCTGCCCAACCGAAGCCTTGATGGATCCCAGACTGGACTCCCTCCAAGCAGTGAAATTGTTGGAAACCTCCATGGAAAAGCCAAAGATTTCTTTGCAAGGCCAAGTGTGGGGTCCTGTCCTCAGATCCCACCTGTAAATCCAGAATCTCTTGGAAATGCCCCACAGCAACCACTGGAGATGGGAATTTTGGATGGACTGGCACTTGATAGGTGATTCCCTACCCTGAAGAGGAGGAGGCACAAGGCTTTGGGATGTCTTGTGCCATCAACAGCTTCCAAACCTTCAGCTGTCAAATCCAAAGCATATCCTGGGAGCTTGGAATGTCTCCAGGGACTGGATGCACCAGGAACCTCTTCATTTCAGCTCTCCTGAGCACCATCCCTGACGTCGGGGAAACGCTTTCAACTCGGCTGCTGGGCAGACGGGGAGGCTGCGAGTTCCGCCGGGCTTGAAATTTTCCAGGGAACATTTCTCAGGCGAGGAAAACATGAAAGGACTCTGGGAGCTGGGAGGAACTTCAGACATGATCTGTGCTGGAGGCAGGAGCTGTGTTTATTTTGTAGCTTCCCTGCTCCCTTTGGAGCTGCTGCTGAGGCAAATCAGCTCCTCTGAGAAGGCAGAACGGGCAAACGAAGCGCTGCCGATCACTTGTTTCCCTTCTTAGCCCAAAAAACCTCGGAATAACTTCAGCACATCCATCCCCTCGATGGAAAAAGCAGCCTTGTTATTCCAGTGGTGAGTTCCCTGCTAAAAACAGCTCCAGGTTTAGAAGCACTGGATTAAAGGCTTCTCCTCCCCCAGGGTTGCTCCAGCTTTTCTTTGGAGAGATGGGAAATCATATCTCAGGTACAGCTCAAATCCACTGAAACCAGCTGGAGATAGCCCAGGATCAGCCAGGGAAAGGTTTTTTCTTCTCATCTCCAGCCTGAGTAATGCCATACCTGCAGCAGCACCTCCTCTTGTTTTCATTCTCCTCAAACATATCCCCATGGAAAGTGAGGAAAAACCTTGGAGAACTCCCAAATGGTCTCACCAGGCACTTTCCCCCTCATTCCAACAGCAAAATTCCTGCTCCAAAGCTGCCCCTGAAGATGAGCAGAGGGCTCAGCCCTTCTGCCTTCATGAGGTCCCCCAGTCCTGGGTTTGGGGGATCTCTGAGGAGCTCAGGATTTTTTGCTCATCCTCAGGAGAGCTCATCCTACATATCCAATGTGGAAAAGCACCCTCAGTACGTTGGTTATGGGTGGCAGAATCCCAATCCTGAGTTTCCCCTGCTCTTCCCCTACCACTCCTCCCTTAGACACTGCAGCAGCTTTATAGGAAAGCATAATTAGGAAAAAATCATTAATAATAAGGGTTGGGGGGTTTTTTTGCTGTCCCTGATGTTCCTTCCCAGGCTGGAACAGCACCCGAGTTCCGAGGAAGCTCCGCTTAGGAGAGTTCATGTTTTATTCAGAGCACTAATTGTATTCCAGACAAATAACACGGAGCACAACAAAACTCCATTAGTGCAGGGAAGATGGCACGGCACTAATGGAAGGGGAAAAATGCCCCAACATATTCCAAGGATGTTTTAATTAACCCCAGGCCGGTCATTAGGAACGCAGGAACGCAGAAGTCAGGCAGTAATTAAAGCTTTCCGTCCCTTCCCAGGATGTACGGAGCAGGTAGGAGAGCCTGGGGTATCCAAAGCCATTTATTTATTGGGTAAAAAAAAACAAAGTCTGAGCTTTGCCAAGGCTTTACTCCACTCTGTTTTTCCCTGTGGGAGAGAGGGAAGTGGTGTCAAAAGCAACGTGATCTTCCTTGGAGCTGTTTATTAACACATCCTGCACAAACCAGCAGCTGGGGGAGAGGGAATTAACTTGTAATTCCAGGTGGAATTGCAGAAAAACCAGAAGGAGTTTACAGGAGGCTTGGAATTTGGGTTAACTCCTGGTCAGCATTTCCCACTGGGATTTCAACCTTCTCAGTGGGAGTTTTGGGGCCATGTTCTCCTTGTTTGCCCCATTCCTGCCTCACTCCGAGGGTGCCATGGAGCAGGAATGGGGCTGAGCTGCTCTGTTTTTTTTTGTTTTTTGGAGACAACAGCACTGGGACACTGTGGATCAGCTCGGGATGTGTTGATCTGATGGACATGAAAGGATTGCTACAAAAACCCCACAGCTCTGCCCGATATTCACAACCCACCCCAAACCCAGTGTGGTTTTGGGGTGGGGATTAAGAAATACAACCTGGGAGATTCTGCCTCCCAAGGCATTCTGAAAACCAGCCAGGACAAGGCATGGATGTGGCTTGCTGGGATTTTCCTGCTCTCAGGATAAAGGGATGAGGTGGTTACTGACCCTGCCATGACAATGAAGAAGTCCAGGCGATTCCAGGTGTCTCCAAGGTAACACTTCTGCCCAAAGATGCCCAGGGCCACCATCTTGATGACCATTTCCACAGCAAAGAAGGCGAAGATGAAGTCATCAAATGCCTGGAGAGAGGGAAAAGAGGATTTCAGTCAGTCCTGCTGTGCTCGGAGAAGGAGCGATCTGAGTGCTCCCACCACGCGGACATTCCATGTTCCCTTCACCAAAGTGCCACCTACCAACCCCAGAATCAAAGCTGCAGGGTGGTGGCACCCCCTGACACAGCTCTTGGCTCATTCCAGGGCTTGGGAAGTGCCCCCAGGTCCTGCTCATCCACTGACAGACACGAGGATGTCACAGGGCTGGAGCTCCTCAGCTCCGGAGCCAGGCTGGGAGAGCTGGGAATGTTCACCTGGAGAAGGGAAGGCTCCAGGGAAACCTCACAGCTCCTTCCAAGGCCTAAAGGGGCTCCAGGAGAGCTGGAGAGGGATTTGTCTTTATGAACCAACCTTCCCTCAAGAAACTACACAGGAATTTTTCTCCATAACTTCAGTTCATTTAATCACTGGCGCCCAGACACCTCCATAACGAAGTTCAGGCTTTTCCAACTCATGTTCCAGCCTCCAATCCCTCCTGCAGGCTGTGACAGAGCAGGGATAATGGGGATTTTCCAGCTCTTTCCTGCCTGAAACCTGTCAGGAAGTGTCTGAAGCCAGGGTGGAAGGGGTTTGGAGCAACCTGGGATAGGGAAGGTGTCCCGGCCCATGGTAGAGGTGGAATGGGATGAGCTTTAAGGTCCCTTCCAACCAGTTTGGGATTCCATCAAGGATCCCAGTGGCCTTCCATATGGCTGGAACACCCTGAGGGAAGGAAAGCAGCAGCTCCATGTGGGATCCAAAGAAGCCAAGCTCATCCCACCAGCACATTGGTGATCCAGGGTCAATGTCACACACTGGGAACGAGGGAAGTCATTCCCAGCTTGTGGAATGTGCGGGAAGCCAAGGAGCTGCCCACACAGCAGATGCCCAGGATGTGCTTCCAAAGCTGTTCCAGCAGGCAGATGGCAGCGAGGGGCTGCCAGGACACAGCAGGAGGGACAAGGGACAGACCCCGTGTCCCCTGAGCTCGGGGTGGCCAGTGGGGCTGGAGGCTCTGGACGGGGGAGAATTCCCAAATCCACTTTTCCTGGCATGTGGAGGAGAGCAGGGATGGGCTCATCCCACATTTTTTCTCACAGAGAAGGGAATGGAAAGGCAGAGGCAGTCCCTGGTGCCACACTGCACAGAACAATCCCAGCAGGAGCTGGCTGGGATGGAACCGACAGAGGGGGAGGGAGAGATTCCCCCTTATGACGTTGGCCATGGAATCATGGAATGGTTTGGGTTGGGAAGGACCTCAAAGCTCATCCAATGCCACCCCAGCCATGGGCAGGGCCACCTTCCATAGACCAGGATGCTCCAAGCCCCATCCAGCCTGGCCTTGGACACTTGCAGGGATGGGAGTGCATGAGTTTTGTGGTGTCCAAGGAATCCAGTGGGATCTGGCTGCCTGCTTCTGAGCCCCCCGCCCTTGTTAAGGATGGACAGAAAGGATCTTGTTGGGACAGACCCAAATTAGGCCTCACCCAAAGCAGAGCCCACACAGGCCAGGCTTTGCACGCCCCGGCCTATTGCAAAACCCATCCCTGTGGGAAAGCTTTTCCCGTGGAAAAGGAACACGATGGGGCTCCTGTCTCCCAGAGCAGCCACCCCCTGCGCCCCAAAACCAGCAGGGATGGGGGATCCTCACCTCCAGGATGGTGCAGCGCTCCGATTGGCATTCCACGTCCTCGCAGGGCTGGAACATGCCCAGGGTGACGCAGTTGAGCAGGATCACCAGCATGCTCACGTGCTCGAACCAGGTGCCACCGGGGTTAAGGACAGCACAGCTTTGGCAGGGGACACCCCAGGCAACGTCCCATGGACACAACCAAAGCCCCCTCCCATCCCAACCCCTTCTCCCGGGCTATTCCCAGCTCCACATCCCAAGTTTTAGCAGGGAGTCAGCCCAAGGGAGCAAGACAAGGCACCAGCACCGGGATGCTGCCCAGTTCCTTGCTCCCATCCTGCTCTCCTTGTGTCCCTCTGGAGTTGTGGGAATGAGGTCCTCATTCCAACCTCATTCCCGTATCTTGAGGAGGGACAGATCCCACAGCCCGATGGACGAAGGGAAAACAGAGCCAAGCTGGTGGGGCCAAAGATGGGAATGTTGGGATTCAGGATCCTGAGTGCACAAAAAAGAAGGAAAGGGCTCCCAGCTGAAGTCTCCAGTCTCCAAAAAAACCCATCTTCCTTATAGGATCCACCAGTGCTCAATTAACTGATAATTAATTGATCTAAGTAGGAAGTGGTGATTTGCATCAGTGCAAAATAGGCCCAAAGTTGCTGTTTGCAGTTAAAAATCCCACAAAAAGATGGAATAATTCCATAAATTGAGCGGGAACGAGAGAACTGTTCCCAGGGAAAATAACTGAGAACATCTGGATGGGAATAAACCTTTTTTGCTTCCAAAGCCACACGTGGGGGAGGCAGAGAGAAACACAGGCACTGAATTATTTCTGATAACAGCAATTCTGCTTCGGGAACCTGGATAAAAATCCCTTCCATGTTTATTCCTTAGGAATATTTTATCAGTTCAGGATAAAAAATTATTCTTTTTTCCAGGGCTTCAGTCTCAAACTGGTTTTGCCCATTCTTATTTATCCAGATGGGGGAGAAAAAGGGTAAAATCAGTGGGGTCAAATCCTGCAGATCCCTAAAACCTGATCCCAACCCAGTTCTTGTTTTAAAGGGTGTTTAATTGGAAAATTCTGAGCTGGGAAAACCTTGGAGCTGGGAATGAACAGGGCAGACTTGGAAACACGCTTGTCTAAATGGAAATAAATGTAAGAAATCAGAGAAATAAAGGAAATAAAATTCCAGTCCCCACAGGAGTGAAGCAGGAGAAGCTCCTGATAGGATTTTTCCATCAGGAAAATTTCCATGCTGAAATTCCAAAGTTGGTTTAATTTCTCCCCCCCCCAATGATTTTCTCCTGATTTTTCCCATCTTTAGGAGCTGTTTGGATGCTCTTCCCTCTTCCCTGACTGGAAGCATAGGGATAATCCCACCCCAAATCAGACCCAAAAAACCCCAACCACGGCCACATCCCACTCCCAATATTTGCATGAAGTGATGGGATCCATGTGAAATTCCCTATAAACAGGGCTCCCATGTCATTCCCATCTCTGCAGTTGCATAAATTTCCTTTATTATATTTGCAGGGGTTTTTTCCCCTTTAAAGTCCCAAAAATCCGAGCCTGTGGATTTGGAACCGTTCAAAGGCTCCACTCAGCTTCCCAGACCTTTGATCAGGTGCTCCGCTCATCCCATCTCAAAAAAATTCCTTTATCCCGTCTTCTAACTGATGTAAAAGTGCTTTTTACAGCTAAATAATCACCAGCAGGGGAAGAATTGTCCCTGGAGTTGAAATCAGTGCCTTAATTCCTTAAAACCAGGCAGAGC
>JACBWW010000025.1:6329534-6376572 GCA_020086605.1 Lanius collurio | reverse complement strand
AGAAGGGGGAGAAGGGGGAGAAGGGGGAGAAGGGGGAGGTTGCGCTGCCTTTTCAGAAAAGATGGGAAAGGTGGAGGAAAACCCGCTGTGGGAAGAGTTTTGCTTTGGATGCAGAACACAGGAGGGAAGCAGTTCCCGCTCAGGGCTCAGATTCCCAGAGATGCTCTTGTCCTCCCTTCCAGCCCAAATTCTCCTCCTGCACCTCCGGCTCCCTCACAGGCATTCAGCTCCTGCCCTATTTAGTTCCCATCGGATTAATGCCAGGGAAATCCCTAATTGGAGAGCGAGATTACTCCCAGAGCTCTGCCCTAATGGGGCCGAGCTCCCTCCCGGCAGAAATTGAAGGGAATTTCAGTTCACTGCCCCTTCCTTACCCCTGGATCTGCAGGAGCCTCAAAATCTGGGATTGAGTCCCTGAGGCTTTTCCAGAGCCTCCAAAAGCCATCCAGGCTCCAGCAGCCCCATTGAAATGTCCCCAAAAAAACCCCCTGGGTGATGCTGCTTGGAAGGGTGGGATTATGGAGCACATTGCCAGCATCCTTCCTGGAGCAGCTTGGAACATCCATCGAGGATGAAAATCCAGTTCTGGTAGGGTGGGAAAACACCCAGAGGAGAAAAAGTGAGGAAAAGGTGAAAAAAGTCCTGGAGCAGCACAAAGAGCAGGGATGTGCCTGGAGGCAGAATTCCCACAGAACATCCTTGTGGATGTTCCCACAGCAATTTTCCAGCTGTTTTCCAGCCGGGAGGTCAAGGAAGGTGAGGGATGGCACACATCCCGCTGGCACCGGGATCCTCCCAGCAAATCCCCTAAAACCGTGACTCCGCAAAACCGGGAAGGCGGCGGTTACCATGGCAACTGCCAACTCCTTGGAAAGGGAAAGATCCAAAGGGGGGATCCGGCAGAACGGCTGGAAGCAGAGGGGATTGCAAAGGGTTTGCTCCGTATTTCCCTCTCTGGCAGAAATTCCATGGAAAAGCCACCTCAGAACATCTGGGCCAAGCTCAAATTCCCAGATTCCCTTCGGGAAGGAGCAGCAGAGTCCAGGGGCTGCTCCTGCTTGCTTTGAGGGATCGACTTACACTAAAGTCTAATCCTGAGTTTAAATGTGGCATCACAAAACCCAGGCTCTGCCCCAAGATGTTGGCCCCACCGGGTTCCAGCTCCATTCCTGATGCTCCAGATTCTCCCAGGAGAAGCTCTCTGGATGCTCTCTGCCAGTTTTATGTGGCATTTATGGAATGACCTCCCAGCAAAGAGCAGGGCTGGAGGACAAAGGGTTTGGGTCGCCTGGAGATGCCTCAGTCCTGCTTTTCCCATGGATCTGTGCTGGCCCAGCTCAGCTGGAGAGGCCTTGACTCGGTTTAGGAAGAGAGGTGGGAAATCGGGGATGTGTTGGAGCAGACTCCCACATTTTAAGCAGCAAATCCATGTGGAGAGTTCCTGTTTCCAGAAGAGTTTCATAAAATGGGCTGGGTTGGAAGGGAATTTTAAAGCTCATCCAGTTCCAATCCCGACACCTTCCACCATCCCAGGGTGCTCCAAGCCCCATCCAACCTGGCCTTGGACACTTCCAGGGATCCAGGGGCAGCCACAGCTTCTCTGGGAATCCGTGCCAGGACTTCCTCACCCTCACTGTAAAACCCTTCCCCATCCCTGCAATCCTGGGAGGAGATTTCCTGATCTGTTGGTCAAAATCCTGATTTCAAATCTAAAATTTCTCTTTAATTGAAAAATGGGAGAAAATTTCCCTGCCTGGCTTGGCTGGAAGCACCATCCTCAATATCCCTTTATAAATTCCTTCAGTACAGACCAGGCTGCCAGGCCTTATCCCAGATTTTTCCCTTTGAACCAGTCACTTCCCAACTCCAAAGAAAACAGTGGAACCTCCCGGGATGTGGAGGCTCAGCCATCCCAGAACTCGGGCAGTTCCCTCCCCATTTTCATGGGGATCATCTCCGCCATCCATCCCTCGAATCCTACAAATATTCCTGCAGAAAAATGCTGGGATGGCATCACCACTATCACAGATCCAATGCTTTCATCCCATGCTCTGGGATAAAGGATCCACTGCCCAAATTCCCAGGTGTTCCAGAGGGATTGGCCCCAGCTTTGTTTAAAAATTCCCTAATTCTCATTCCATGTTGGAGAGAGGCCAGAGCCACAAGCCTGGCACCCAGGAACTCAACAGAAAAAGATCATGGCACTATTTTCTCAATTTCCCATAATCTTATTATTTTTAAGCCATTTAAGGGATTTTGGAGACTTAACCCATTGTTTTCCACTGCCAAATCCAGTGGAATTTGGCAGCCTCCTGGTTATTATGAATCTCCACCATCCATCCCTCGAATCCTACCAATATTCCTGCAACAAACACAGCAGAAATTGTTGGGATGTCACAAATCCACCGCTTTCATCCCATGCCTTGGGATGAAGGATCCACTGACCAAACTCCCAGGTGCTCCAGAGGGAGCAGCCTCATTTCAAAATTCCCCAATCCCAATCCTCATTCCATGTTGGAGAGAGTCAGGAGCCACAAGCCTGGCACCCAGGAGCTGAGCACAAGAAGATCATGGCACTGTTTTCCCATTTTCCCATAATCCTATTACTTTTAAGCCACTCAGAGGATTTTGGAGACTTAACCCATTATTTTAACCCCTGGGATTTGGTGGGATCTGGGTTATTATGGATCCATCCCTGCTGCACCCGAGGCTGAGGGAAAACCCAAAGCTGTAAATCCCAGTTCTAGTTCCAAGGAAAAACCAATGTTTCCAGGAGGAGCAGCCAGGGGAATTTCAGTTTGTGGGGTTTGAGATGTGAGTAATGCACTAAAAAACAAACACCCACAGATCCTGGGAATTCCATGGCATTCCAGGGATGTTCTGCTGCTCCGAGAGCAGTAGGATTGGGGTGTGATTTGGGAAGGAAAGGAAGGGAAAGGAAAAGGAAAAAAAATGGGGGAGAAAGGTTTAAAAAGGGGAAAAAATGGGGAAAAAAAGGGGGAAACATTCCCAATGATCCTTCCCAGGGTTACTCAGGGAGCAGCAGAGAAAGGATTGTGCAGCTGTAACTGAGGAGAAGGTGAAGCAGGCACTGTCTGGCCCCAAATTTTGGGAAGGGGCAGTGGGAAGGGGGAGCTGGCAGCATTCCCAGCTCCAGGCTGGAGGTGGATCCAAAGCAGCCACACATTCCTGCCTCATTTTCCAACATCTGCTCCAGCCACGTGCTGAGCTGGAGGAAACAAATCCCTCCCAAAGCCGGATCCAGACAGGGAATGCCCTTTTCACCTCAGGGATGACACTCCAAGCCTCCAGGGGAACTCTCGGCTTGGCTGGGCCCTGCCACACTCCAGGCACTCTTTTCCCAGCTTTTTCCCAGCCTTTTCCCTGGCTCTGGGATGTGCAAAGCCTCAGTGGAGCCGTGGCTTTTCCAGCTGATCCTGGAGTGGAGCCATGGTGGATCCTGAGCTGGGCTGTTCCTGGGAATTAGTGGGGCTAAAAGAGGTCCCAGGGGGCAAAAAAAGGGATTTTGGAGCCTCCCCAGTTTCTGTTCCCTGCCTGAACATCCCGGACACCCACAGGACACATCTGGATCTCGGGGTGTCTGTGCAGAGCCAGGAGTTGGATCCTTGGGGATCCCTTCCAGTCCAGGAGATTCCAGAATTCCATGAACACTGAGTTTTAAGAAAATTCCATCCAAAATATGATCCTAGAACCCTGGAAGTCCCCATGGCCTGCTCTCTCCATGCTCCCTTTTCCCAGGATAGGTCCTGGGATTTTTTTTTTCACTGTCATTTGGACTCAGCTGGGAAAACTTCAGTGCCATTGCCAAAGAGCTGGAATCTCGGGATGGATTTCCACAAGCAGCAGCATCCACCCCTGCCAGGCACCGCTGGCCTGTCCCAGTCCTGCAGTTCCATGGATTGACCTGCTCTGCTCAGGGAGCATCACTGGGAGAGAAAAGATGGTTTGGACTCGGTTTATTTTTCCCCCCCTGACTGCAACAGTGGAAAAAAGAAGGAAAAATAAAATGCAATCCCCAATCCAACAGTTCCTGCTCCACTCGGGATCCCTGGCACATTCTCCCATGAATAGAGGAAGTTATTTTTTCAGGATAATCGAGGCAGCTTTGGTTCGAGGGGCAGCTTAAGCTGATATTCAAACGAGCTCAAAGTTAAGCTGAGCTTTATTCTCAGATGGGGTTTTTGACTTTGCAGTGCAAGAGCTCCCCAAATTCCTGGGAGTTCAGGAAGGACCTCAAGGCTGGAGTGACCTGGGAGCTGCTCTGGGATTGGGAAGAGGATGGAGACGCCATGCAGGGGACAGAGGTGCCACACAGGATCATTCCAGTGTGGCACTTTGGGGTTTTCACCCTCCCCAACCCCTCCATTTTATGCTGAGGGGTTGAATTTCCCCGGATAAATCCAGGTTGGATGGAAGCCTCATTTTTTCCACTTCATTCTCCCATCCTGGATTAGCTGGAAAGGACTGGACAAATCCCACTGAAGCTCAGAGGAATCCCAGGGAATAACGGAGCAGCTGATCCTTGGCCCCAAAAGGGACATGGGGCACCCCAAGTGCGGGGTCCCACAAACCTTCCACCAGAAACACCAGGACACTGCTGAGACAAGGAATTCCTAAGGAGCTGCTGGAGCTAAACCACCTGGAATTCCTGCCTGGGGGGTTGTTCCTGGTTAAAAAAAGCCCTGCTGGAGGTTTCCCAGTGATTCCCAGGTTCTTCCTCCTTCCCTCAGGCTGAATTTGGGATGGCTGAATCCACCCAGGAGCTGTGACACATCCCTGAGCTGTCACACTGTAATCCCAACATAAACACATTCCCACACATCCCAGAGACATTCTCCATGGATTTCTATCCTGGGAATTCCCAGCCTGGCTGCTGTGGGATCCCAGACAGTCTCAGGATGTTTTATGGCTTCTCTGCATGATCAATGCACCTCCCTGCCCCTCGCCCCAAACGTTTTCATCCTCTCCCTGTGCTTCTCCTCCCTCTGGATTTATTCCCTTTTATCCGAGCTCTGCTGGGATCACAAATCCTGAATGCCAAAGGAAATGAGGCAGAGGCAGATGCAGCATGGCCGAGATAACAATGGATCCCACATCCAGCTGACCCCAAAAATAGGGAATTGCTCCTGAATCTCCTCCCAGGAGCTGCTCCATACAGGAATTTGGGGATAAATCCCCAGCAGGCAGGACTGGCAGTGGTGAATCCCTGGATTTCTCGCTGGAGGTGAATCTTTGGCAGGTTCCAAGAGGATGAAGGATAAATGAGTATTGGGAAAGTGAGGATTGGGATGATTTTGTAGCAAACCTCTGGAGGTTATGGGATATGGAGCATCCAATCAGGATCCTCCAGTCCAGCTGTGCATGGATCACCCATGGATTTGGGAATTCTGTCACCAGGAGAAGTCCATGGACTCCCCCATCCCTCTGCTCCATAGCCTGAAAATGTCCCACCAGCAGCATTTGGGATTCCTGGATATCTCCAAACTCCATGGAAACCCCCCCATCGGTGCCTCTGGGAATGCAGGGCCTCTCCCCAAGGAGCCTCCTCATGCAGAGCCCTCCTGGAATTCTCTCCCAGACACCCAGGGACTGGAATCTCACTCCCAAATGGGATTCCCAGTGGCTCTGGGATCAGGATGCTGCAGTGGGAAGAGGGAGAAGTCCCAGGAAGTGACTTTTGCTGCCACCTGTGACCCCAGAGCTGTTCTGGGCGGCCACAGCAGGCTCTGGAAACCAGGAGAAGCTCCCACCAGCCTGGAATTTTCCCTCTGCCATCTCTTCCTTCAGCCTCCAACTGGAATATCCCCAAAATAAATACAAGAACAATCTGAAGGTGCAGCTGGCAGAGAGGAAGGAGGAGCACTGGCATCCCTTTGGATGAGGAAAAGGAGCCAATTCCCAGGGGATTTTCAGGCCACACAAGGCTCAGATGTGGAGCTTCCAACCCAGACTTCCAGGTCTGCAACTGGAAAGCAGCTCCAGGAAAACCCAGCAGGAAGCAGTGAGAAAAGAGGGATGCGCATCCCACTGAGGGCCTGATCCTTGTTTCCCACTGCTCCAGGTGAGCAGGGACAGGCTGGGGAGCCCAGCATGAGCGGGGGGAATCCGGGATAAAGAGCTGGGATTGCCTAGAGATGGGATTTCCTTCCCAGCTTTCCTGAACCACCATTCCCAAATAGCCGTGTGGCTGGAGATGCCACCAGGCGCTGTGGCACGCACGAGTTCAGCCAGGCCATAAATCACCTGTGTCCCCACCAAGGCTCCTTTTTTCCATCTAAACCCATCATCCCAGTGCGCACCAGTAAGGCCCAGTGGCTGCTCCCAGCGCTGTTTTCTGACCCAGCCCCACCCATTCCCACTCCAGGCTGACACGTGGAATTCTGCAGATCCTCCCCCAAAGGCGTGGAGCAGATCCGAGCTCTATTCCAAGGGACGCTCTCACAGAGCTGAGCTCCAGAAGGAGCGGATTTGTAAACAAACCACCCCAACAAAAGACTCCCAAAGCTTGGGATTAATAGAAAAATTATTGGGCTGCCTTTTTTTTCCCCCCTTTTCACACAGGGAGAAAAGAAAGCTCCAGGAAAATTCCCCCCGCAGCGTTTCCAACCCAAACAAGCGACGCTGAGGTGCCACGTGAGGAGCAAGGAGTGGGAGCTGCAAAGAGGAGACAAAATCCCTTTTCCCACCCTGTTCCCAAGCTCTCCTACCTCAGATCCCTCAGAATCACCAGGATTCCCTGGCAGGAGGCTCCCAGCCCTCGCAGGGGTCCTGGTGCTGCCACAAGGAAGAGCAGAACACAGGGATGAGCAAGGAAATCTGGGGGGGGATCCCTCCTCCCCCTAATTAAGGCCCTGCTCGTTAGGGGTGGGCTCAGCTGGCCCAGAGCTGCAAAACCCCCAAACATAATTGTAACTATTTACTATTAATTATAACTATTGTAAATAGTTACAGAATTCCAGGGATGCTTGCTCTGGAGAGCAACAGGTACCTGGATGAGGCAGGCTTTAAATTGGGATGGAAATCCTATGGATTTGTCCCATCTTCCCTTGTTTTTGCCTCCTGAGGGTGCTGCAGGGAACAGATTTTTGCTCTGAGCACTGGTGGGTATTTTAATGTTGAGCTGCAACCCTGGGTGATGGCATTTAGGGTTTAGTCCTGGCTCAAGCACATCTGGAAACCTGACCAGAGCTGTCCCAAATCCAGCAGAGCACTTAAACCAACCTTTTCCTGAGGATTTCACCCAGGTCTGGAGTGGGCAGGGCTGGAAATGGAAAGTGAGGATGAAGCAGCAGGAGGGGAGGATGTTATGGGGCAGGAGAGGAATTCCTGGGAAGCAAAGAAGGGCAGGAATTGGTGGAGAAATTGAATTTCTCAAGCTCTGCCAGGGCACTTTTCATTACCTCTGTTTCCTCCTAAAAAACACTGCTGGGGGCTGATTTCCAAGAGGGAATCACTCCAAGCTTTCAGCTGGAATTGAGGAATTCTGCAGCAAAGAGACTTTGCAGGAAGAACAACACAAATCCGGTGGTTTTTCCCACTCAATAACAGAGCAAAGCTAAAACAAGGCTGGGAATCAAAGCTCCAGGAATCCCAGGACTCACAGAGCTCCAGGCAGGTTCAGGCTGAGCAATAAACACGAACTCAAATCAGCAATTCCCACCTCAGGCTGAACTTTCTGGAGCTGTCTGTGTCAAACTCCTTTCCTTGGATATAAATCCAGATGTAAGTCAGGTAGAAATTCATTTCCAAGCCCAGCCAGGCTGGGAAAAATCCAAGCAGACACTGAGATGAAGCTGCCAGGGCAATCCTTGGAAAAAGGCTTTGTGCTGCTCCGCGGGGAGAACGCGCCTCGTGGATTTAATTCCAACGTGCCCCATGTTCCAGTCATTAACTGTGCATAATAAATCCAGGGAATACCTCATCCCATTTCTCAGGGTTAATTCCGGGAGGTTTGAGCTGCCAAGATCCAAGGTTTGGAGTTCATGGCAGAGACGGTGCCTGAGTTTTCCTCACGGAATTCCCACCTGACCTCCAGCCCCAAGTGCCGTGTCTGAGCTGCCCCAGGAGCTTTCCCCAGCCTGGATTCTCCCAAAATCGAGGCCATTTGGAAGTGCAGACACCAGCACACTTCAGGCTCTTTGGAATTTTTCCTGTGTGGCTCCTCTGGGTTTTTCCAGGAGCTCTGGCTCATCGAACCTGGATAAGGTGGGGCTGCAGAGCTCTGCCCCAATGAAAGCCCTGAAGGGCCCAAAACTCATTTAGCAGCGTTAATTGCAGCCCTAATGAAAGTGGATCCTGCCCTCACTGGGGTTTTGAGGTCACTGCTGTCCCTACAGACTCCGGGTTGGTTATTCCAGACTGGTTCTGGATCCAGGAGACGTCTCTGGAGATGTGGGATGGAACAAAACAATTCCTGTCTCTCCCACTGCTCCATGGCATCCAACACTGAATCCAACCTGTCCCCAGGACATTCCCGTGTCCTTCTCTCCATGCCTTGGACAAGGTGGGAATGGCCACGGCCTCCTCCTCTCCCGGTTTGAACATTGGGACAGGACTTTTCCATGTTTCCCATTGCGAATTCCAGTTTGGAGAGCAGGATCTCCACACTTCCTGCACATCTCAAGGACTTTAATCCCCAGCCTGGTTGTGTCCAGCTCAGAGAATTCCAGGATGGTTTGGCTTGGAAAAGCCCATCCAGCACCATCCCTGCCATGGGCAGGGACAGTTCCACTATCCCAAGTTTCTCCAAGCCCATCCAGGCCTTGGATTGACCTGTTCAAACTGCCCAGTTCTCCTCCAGGATCCCATCACACCCATGGGATCCATAAACCCATTTTCCACCATGAACCCATCAGAAAATTCCCAGACCTCAAGCAAAACCCAAATCCTACAAAAACAGCATCACCAGCAACAGAATAACCTGAATTCTTCCCCCAAAATTCCTCAGAACCAGCTGCAAGCAGCAGGAACCTCTCAGTACTCCATGGGAATTTACCACTACTTTTTCCAGCTGTGAGTTAGACCCCAAAATCCACTTTTTTCCACCTGGATGCTGCAGGGTCTGTAACACCGAGCTTGGCATGACTGAATCCCTGCATCCCTCGATCCCTGCCATGACCTGGTGCTTCCCAGTTGACTCAGCTGGAATTTTCTGGATTGTCCCTCTCTGCCTGTGCCAAACAACTTCCTCAGCAATCAAAATATTTTGCTGTCTCCAGATCGAGTAAAAATAACCCTCAATTCCCTTCCCAATTAGTTGAGGGCTGGAATGTGCAGCTAATTGGGCCTTTCTTGCCTCAAATGATCTCTGGGAAGCAGCTCAGTCCCATGGAAGCACCAGGCAGCACAGCCAGGATGGGATAATGGGGCAGCTCATCCTGGAGGGGTCTAACAGGGAAGGGGAAAAGGGATTTGGGGGGAAAAAGGGGAGAAAAAAAGATGGCAAAGGATGGAAAATCATTGGATGCTTCAGCTCTAAGGCACGTGGAGGAATGGATTGAACTTGGAAGGAAAAAAAATCCAGGGAGAAAAAAGAACATTTCTGAGGGGGCTGCACAGGGAAGGGAAAAAGGGATTTGGGGGAAAAAATGGGGAAAAAAAAAGCAAAGGCTGGAAAATCATTGGATGCTCCAGCTCTAAGGCACGTGGAGGAATGGATTGAATTTGGAAGGGAAAAAAAAACAGGGAGAAAAAAGAACATTTTCTCGCAGATTAGAACCAGTTAATTGCAACGGATCTAAATTTGGGAATTAGCCTTTTGTTTCCCAAGAAACCCTTGGAAAATATTGATAGGGCCAGTCTCAAGTGGCCACTGTGGAGCCACTCGGTGTCCCCGGGGTGGCTTGGTGCCAGCTCAGGAGGTGCCACCCACGCTGCCTCCCGGGCACCCGCCAGCGGCACTGGCTCTTCCTTCCCTGCCTGTCAGCTCCTCTTTTCTCTCCGGCTGATGAATAATGGGAATAAAAACCAGGAATAAAAGCGGCGTGACAGTCAATTACTGCCTGTGATGAACCACCCTGGAGCAGCTCCTGCTCCGAGTGCTGCTGGACGCTCCCATTAAACAAATCCATCCCTCCGGAGCGTGGGGTGGACGTGTAAACAGGGAAACAAAGGAGCTGCTGATTTATTTCCCTGTTTTCCTACGGAATAGCAGCTTCCTAAATGTTAATGAGCTCACAGCACAGCACTGCCAGCTGGATTTGTAGGGAAGCCTGGATTATGGAATGTGAGTGTGGATCTCCTCAGTGGAGGTGTTGGAGGGTGGGGGAAGGAGCTGCTCCAAGGGCCACCCAAAGGGCAGGAAATGGGACAACTCCTTGGGATGAATTCAAAACAAGGAATTTTGGCAAAGCAGCACTTGGGTGGTTGTGGTTTGTTGGAATGGCATTTTATGGGATATTGGGACAAATCTGGCCAGAAAGCTGTGGCTGCTCCATCCCTGGAAGTGTCCAAGGTCAGGCTGGACGGGGCTTGGAGCGCCCTGGGACAGTGGAAGGTGTCCCTGCCCATGGCAGGGGTGGCACTGGGTGATTTTTAAGGTCCCTCCCAACCCAAAACATTCTGGGATTCTCTGAAGGCCTCAAAAGCCCTGATAATAAATCAGACAAAAGCCCAGACTCCAAAACCCTCTCTGCACTGGATTTTGGGGATTTCTCCAATTTAGCTGAGGTTCATCTATGACCCAAGTGAGAAGCACAGTGGGAGTTCCTGCTTCCCTGTTTCCAGCCCTGCTCCTGCATGGATGAGTTTGGCAAATCCTGTTTGGAGTTTTCCATCCTGGTGCAATCCCACCCTGCTGAGCCCTGGCATCAGCATGGCAAAAACATTCCCAGCTTCCGGAGGCACCAGAGAGCTGGGAAGGGATCCCTGGGAATGCTGAGAGAGGAGCATCTCTCTCCTCGCCATCAATCCCATGGAGGCAGAGCTGCCTCCAAATCCCCATTATCCCTCCAAATCTCCATTATCCCATGCAAATGTGGCTGTTCCAGCTCCATCAAAGTGTCAGGATAGGCAGGAAATGAGGATTTGATAGAATTGCATTTGCAGCAGAGCAGGGACAGCAAGGGCAGGCACAGATATGGATCCACTTCCCATCTCCTGTGCCTCGCTGGGGCTCAGCAGTATCCACAGATCTCCCTTTTCCATCTTTTCCGAGGATGGTTTGCTCAGGGGAGCTCAGGAGATGCCAATTAAACCTAAAGACCGCCTGTGCTTCCAGAGCCTGCGGAGAGGGAAGGACAGCAGGAGGACAAACTGCTCCACTTCTGGATGGTGGCCCTGGAGATCACCTTGTCCCGTTCTCCCCACCAGGATGGAGCTGCTTTTAATTAAAACCTGGGAAGGGGCTGCTAGGAAGATGTGGCTGCACCATGGAAAGGGAATTTTGGCTCTGAGTTTTTCCCCAGGGAATTTGTTGCCCTGAAACCTCCAAAAGCAGCTCAAGTTCTCAGTAAACCCCAAGTCCAGGTGGCCTTTAGGACGAGCCTAAATCCCAGAATACACAAATCAGAGGATTCTCAATATGGGGCCCAAAGCTGAGCTTTGCCCCCTGAGATTCGGAGCAGAAATCGCTGCTGAGGGAAACATGGAGCCCTCCCACAGCTCCCATCGATCCTTTGGGAATATCAACATTAATAATTAACCAAGTCCTTATCTCTCCTCACCCTCTTCAGTGCCTCCTCCCTGTCTGGCAGATTTGAGAGGGGCTGTGAGTGACAGAAAACGGGGACATCTGGGGACAACGTTCGAATAAAGAGATAAAAGCGTCCCGCTCCTTCCTTTCTCCAGCTCCTCATTTATTCTGTTCCCACATTTATTCTGTTTTCACATCTCTGTGCAGCTGTTGTGCCACGACAAAGTTGCCTCTTCCCCAAAACACAGAAACATGAGGCCCCTTTGAATCGAGACTAAAAACCCTTTGAAGGATTAAAAATAAAGGAAAAATCAAGGAAAAAGCCAAGGTTTTTTCCCTCATGAGTGGTCCCAGCACATTCAATCTTGTATGGAGGCCACGGTGGAGAGGGAATATTTTGATGTTGGGAAAGTTGTGCCAGAGGAGATGTGGCTGCTGCAGGGTGGCCAGGGAGGAGCTCTTTGTTGGTTTAGTCTGAAGAAATACCTTGAAAGAGTAAAGCCAGACTTAAACTAAATCACCACAGGGTAAATCAGGCAGATCAGGTGGCTGCTGTGCCTGAGGGAAATGAGGAATTCCGAGCCTGTTCTCCCTCTTTCCAGGCTCCAGGAAACAGGGAGCACACCCCAGGTCAAAAAAATCCATCCCTGGAAGTGTCCCTGGCCAGGCTGGAGCACCCTGGGATGGTGGGAGGTGTCTCTGCCATGGCAGGGGGAGAACGAGATGATTTTTAAGGTCCCTTCCAACCCAAACCATTCATGGAAAAACTTCCAGTTTATCCAAAACTGGTTGCAAAAACCCCAAAGAAACCCCATAATATCTCTCAGCTCAGCATGGGACGTGAATTAAAGCACAGAGAAACCCCCCAAGTGCACAGGTTTGGGTGCATCAGAGCATTCCCACCCTCCTGATTTCTGGAATTAAAGTGGGATTGCCCCATCATGGTGAGAAGAAAGCCTGGTACCCTCTGAAGGGATCCCAGGAATATTTGCAAGGAGTTCGTGCCTACGGAGCCATTCTCCTAAAAATACTGGGAGTGTTTTGACACCGAGCGGTGCCAGAATTCCCCCAGGCCCAGCGAAGCAGATGCTCCATTCCTTTTCCAGGTCTTCTCCAAGAGCTGGGCTGGGAGCTTGGGGGTGGAGAAGAGGCTCTAAAATAGCGTTTTGCAAACTTCTGGGGAGGCTCTTGGCAGAAAAGAGGGAATCCTGGAAGTGTCTCAGCAATCCCAATCAAATGGCGAGAGGAGGGTTTCCCCCGTTATCTCACTGATAAATCCGGATCAACACAGCTCCTTCCCTGCCCACATCCCGGCTGGAGATGAATTCCCAGCGGGCACCACCCTTGGCAGGAGGAAAAGGATCATCCCATTCCACCCTCTCCACAGGCAGGGACACCTTCCACTATCCCAGGCTGCTCCAAGCCTTGTCCAACCTTGGACACTTCTAGGGAAGGAGCAGCCACAGCTTCTCTGGGAATCTGTGCCAGGGCCATCCCCATCCTACAAAAACAAGGACATGAAAAAATTCCTCCTTTTCCCCAACTCCTTGGAGATGCCTTTTTGAGTTGACAGCAGAGTGACAAAGTTGCCAGCGCTGGAGTCGCCGGTAAATCGGTTATCCCTACTTCTGGAAGAGGGAATCCAATGGAATCAGCCTTCCCTTCGGGAAGCACTGACTGCCATAGAAGTGACAATCCGTTACTGAAAGGGCAGCAACACCCAGGGAAGCAGAGGTGGCTTCGCTTCCATCCCAGCACCGCCACATCCCGTTATCCCTGACAGCTCCCGAGCACACCTTGGACACGGAGGAGCTGCCCCAGAATTATAGACCTGGAGCTGAAGACATTCCACAAAAATTCCCTTCAACTTCGGGAGCTGGTGACAAACGTGACAGTGAGACCTGTTTGGATGGGAGTCGTGTCTCCCTTCCCAAACTTCCTGGGAGCTTTGGGAATGCAGAGTCCTGATCCCAATCCTGGGACACCCCCCACCCACGCCCCACTCAATCCCTCACTTTTTGGCTTTTTTAGGAATTGGCAGGATTGGGGAAAAAAAGGCCTGGAAAATGACATGTTTTTAGATCCATGAGGAATCTGGACTTGCAGAGCTTTGGGAATGTATCACAGCATGTGTGGATTTATGGAGCACACACAGTAAACCAAATCCCAGGATCACCTCCCACCAGTGGGGAATTCTGGCCTGGCGCTTTCCTTGCCTGGGAATTGTGACTTTTTGGGAGCTCTGTTACAAAGAGTGGCAATTAAATAAACGTTTTTCCCCAAGACCTTCCTTTCCCTGCTGTATTCCCAGGATTCTGGCACATCCCTGTGGCTCAGCACCTCCCAGCCTCTTGGAGCTGCCAATGGGTTTATCCCACAGCACCCTCTGGAAAGCTCCTTTCCCAAGGATTATCCGCTGGTTAAGCACAAACTAATGAGGTTGAGTGATTGGCACAAGATCACACGGGGAATTCATTATTCCTGTGGGATCCAGCACGTGCAGGAGGGCAATGGAGGGGTTGCAGTTCCAGGGGGATACAATTCCAAGAATTTGGCATTTGGTGACGGAAAAATCCGTGGCCGTGACAATCCAGGTGACCCCACTCCACCTTCCCTCCCATCCATCCACAATGAACTCTATGCAGGGAAATCCTGGGATGTGGAAAGCAGCATGAGCAGGGAATACAGACGGCTTTGGATCCAGGGATGAGGCAAAATGGATGGGAAAAGGCTCTGCTTTTCCACCCTGGAATTACAGAGCACCTGGATTCCAGGGAGAACAGGGACTTGAACTCAGGACTGCCCAACCCAACCACCAAATTCCTCCTTTTCTGGCCAGGCAGCCTCGCTCTGGGCTAAATCCAATATTCTTTGGGAAGCGCAATTGCCGGGTGTCGTCACAGCCTGCCCTGGTTTAATCACGTTAAAAGCCACGGAGATGGAATTATTCGGGATTAGGGATGAATGAGGCTTTTAAAGCCCGACTCCAACCCTCCCAATCTGCTTACACAAAAATCCTTCCAATCAGGAAAAGTCCAATTGCTGCTCCCAAATGCACTTTAAACCAATCCAGCTTCCAAAGGCAGAACTGTTGGGAACACGGGAAAGCTGGAGGAGGAGAGGACCCTTCCCAATCCAGAGCATTCCAAATCCTAGGACACAGAGGAGGTAATTTAGGTCAAGGCTTAAGACATTAAACCATTGCTACAAAGCTTGGGATTTAACGAGCTTTGGGACTTAGCGAGCAAGGGATAAAGCAGCAGAAGTTTAAATACTTCCAGGGATATTCTTCTTCCATGGAAAGCTACAACCTGGGAAGTCTGGTAACACGGCATCCTTTGTCCCTTTTTGGGGCTGTTCCCTGGGAAAGGGGAACCTGAGGATGGTGAGGGATTTGGGAAGGGGACGGCCACACCTGCAGCACCAAAATGATCTCCCCTCAGCTCTCATCTTTTCCTGGAATTCCGATTAATGAGGAATCCATCCCGCACAGGTTGGCTTTTCCTGGCTTTCCAAACAACTCAAATACTCAGAGCAGCCCCTTCCCTCAATCCAGGGAGAGACAGAAAAGAAAGGGAAGGGTGGAAAAACCCATCCTCCTGTGTGGGCTGCTAATTCAGATCCCGGAAAAATATCAGGGGGTTAAAGGAAAAATGTCATCGCTCCAAAGGGCCTCCCGGGGAGGAGTGTGGGAGGGAAATGCTGCTCCTTCCATCTGCTCTGAGCACGGAGCTGGAGCCGGATCCTGCTGCAGATCCTGGTGGATCCGTGCCCTGCCTGGAGCCTGGAGCTGCTCCAGGAAGTTTCTTTGGGAGCTGCCATTCCAAGGGATGTTTCCTGCCATGAGCACGAGTGCAGGGAATGCTGAGGGGGCTCCTTCAGGCCCCTCCTGAAACTTGGGAAGAGCTGTCCCTGCTGAGGATGAGACAATACAGGGACGTCCATGCAGAGAATTCCCAGCAAAAAGCCGCGGTTTGGGTTGGGAGGGACTTAAAGCCTGTCCACTTCCAATCCCAACACCTCCCACTATCCCAGTCTGCTCCAGCCTGGCCTCGGATACTTCCAGGAATCCAGGGGCAGCCACAGCTTCCCTGGGAATCTGTGGCAGGGCCTCTCCACCCTCCCAGCCAGGAATTCCTTCCCAATATCCAATCCAATTATTCCCTCTTGGAGTTCAAAACAATCCCCCCTTGTCCTACACAGAATCCAGCTCCTGCCCCTCCCAGGGAGTTTTACACTTTGGATCTAACACTTCCCCAGCCACTCCTCGTGTGGACATGGCTCTGACGGGGTTGGCTGCTCCAAATCCAGCCCCTCTCCCACGGGGAGACGGATGGAAAACAAAGGGAGCAAACGCCAAGCCTGGAGCTCACCCTTCAGAGACGCCCTCCAAAAGCTCCCCAGAGTTTGCTGTTCCAAGATCCCAGTCATTCCTCCATCATGAGAATTCCCACAGGTTTCCAAAGGTGGTTTCACACCAAAGGAAGGAGGAACCCATGGGACAGCCCCGAACTCTGGTTCTGTCGCTGTCACCATCCCGGGAATGCTGCTCTCCATGGGATCCTCGGAGTTATCCCCCCTCCTGCTGCCTGCTGGAGCTGGCACAACCAATGCCAGCCTTTCCCAGACTCCCCCCCCCGGCTGGCACTGGCTCAGCCATTCCAGTGACATTTACTCCCACGAGGATTTCGAGATCAGCTCGACATTTGGGATGATTCCTCCCAAAAGCATTCCGGTGCCTGCTCACTCCGAAGGGTCCCTGTTCAGCCGAGCTCTTCAGCACGTGCGCAACATTTTAGGCTCAAGCCTGGCAGGCTGAGCCCAGGATAAGCTCAGTCTGTCTGAATCCCACCCTGGCTGCTGGGTAGGGATGATCAGTTATCAGATAGCAAAGCTTTGCTTCCCAGAATCCCAAAATGGTTTGGGGTGGAAGGGACCTTAAAGCCCATCCAGTCCCCGCCAGGAATACCGGGGAAATCTGGTGGCTGAGTGGGATATCAGGGCAGGAGGGAGAGGAGAGGGGTGGAACTGGATGGGCTTTAATGTTCCTCCCAACCCAAACCCTTCCCTGATCCCACGCTGCTGCAGCGCACATGTCCCAAAATCCCATCCCAGGGATCTGGGAAGTTTTGGGCTCCTGACATGATTAAAATGACCGAGCAAGAGGTTTCCATCAGCAGATTCTGAGACTGCAGGGAAGGAAAACAGCACCAAACCACCAAAATCTGGATTTGCAGGAAGCAAAACCCAGCAGAAACTCCTTGGGGGAAAAGTCAGGTCCGGGTGGCTTCCAGCTGGGAGCCAAAACCCCACAGTGGGAACGAGACCCCAAGCTGGATCTGGATGAACTTTCAGGTCCCTTCCAACCCAACCCCATCCATGATTCAACTTCCTGCTGTGTTCATCCCAGGATTTGGGATGCTCTGGGGGCAGCGGGCACAGGAGTGGGGTGGATGCATTGAGGTTGGAGCCCTGGATCAATTACCAACAGCTTCTTGATGATTCCCAACACAAAAAGACAGGGATTCCCAGCAAAATCCCAACTATTGGGGTGGGACACAACTCACACAACACAACCCGGGGATCACCAGCCCTGGCCCTGGCACCTCCACAAGTTCCTTTCATCTGCTGCTGCTGCAGAAAAAAAGCCCAAAATCCCAAATAAAGCTGTTTTATGCCCAACCTGCTGCCAAAACCCCATTATTGGAATCCTCTGCCTTCCCCTCCCTCTGCGCCCGCCTGTTCCAGCTGAGTGAACAAAAGAAAATCCAAATAAAATCAAACGAGTGAGCCTGAGACAGAAACGGGCCCTCTCACACCAACCCAGCGCGCCGGTTTGAAGCCCCAGAGAGAGGCACAATGGCATGGCCTAGATTCCTTCCCCAGCTCCTTTCTTCCCTCTGGTTTCCTGGACTGAGAAAGGGAAGAGAAACCCAACCTTCCCTGATTTTCCCTCGGAGCAGATGGACAAATGAATAAATTGAGGAGGAGAAGGAGAGCAGAGCTGGCAGGGAGCTGCAACGAGCCCAGACTGCCGCGGGTTGAACACGAAGTTCGTTTGTTCCCCCCTTTGCTGGAAAACCTCTGGCGTTTTTCCTGCTGTGTCAGTCATTCCTCGGGATGGGGAATGCTGGAGGTAACCCCAAGTTCACCCGGAGCAGCAGCCGGGGGAAGCCGGCCTCATCCTTGGCAGCCGGGGCCAGGCTTAACTTACACGGTAAATCCCAAGGGTTCCCCCCTGTGAATTCCCCGATCCTGGTGGATACTTGATCCCTGGGACGTGTCAGAGCTAAAAATATCCCCTGGCTGTGAAAAAAGCAGGAATAGTGGAGCGTTAGAAGCCTTGGGGACGGGGCTCTCCCGCTAATGAAGTGGCCGGGGTTTGGTGCTTCTCCCACACACCTTGCCATTCCCAGCTCCCGCCGTTGCCAAGGGAACGCTGCCGAGGCGCTTCCCAAGTACCTGGCAGCTGCCAGATTGGAAAGGGCAACCTGGGAACGTGGGCGAGGCTCTGCGGGTCCTGCCGAGGGGGCGTGGGCAGGAGCTGCACCTGAGCATCCTCAGGGTTATCCCAGAGTGAGGCTTGGCACCCTCAAATCATCCCAAGAACTGCTGCGGGATGAGGCTGGCAGCCTTGGGATCCTTGGATCCTCCCTCTTGGATTCTCCTTTCTGGTTCCATTAACCACGAGGCTGCCCTGCTCCAGCCTCTGCTGGTGAGGAATGAGCTGCCTGTGGGCCACGGGAAGCAAAGGGGTTTTCTCTGGAATATTGGGCTTGGAAAATAAAAAGGGGCCAGGGAGGTCTTTGCTTGAACCTTGCCAAGCTCTGGAAATTTGGGATAGCACTTCCAGTGCTTCCTCAAGGAGCAGCCTCAGGAGGCAAATGAACCAACAAGGGAAAAAAAGGGTCCAGACTGCTCAGGCTTGTCCTCTTCTGTGCCGTGGCTTTATCCTGGAGGATGAGGAGCTTGTGGGGTTTGGAAAACCTCAGGGGAAAGGATTCCTTAGAGAAATCCAGCTTTTTGTCAGGAAAAGCCAAACCTGGGCTGTGGAAGCTGCAGGAACTGTTAAGCAGCAAGGAGTGAGTGCATGGCCGGGATGCCCTCAGCCACGAAAAACCAGGAAATCCCATCAAAACAAATCCATAGCAACTGCAAATGGGCTTCTCTCGGGAAGGGAAGGAAGGAGGGAAGCAGGTGATCCATCAGCCTCGGGGAGATCCCAGCAGGAAAACCAGCCCCAGCCCAGGGAGCACAAGGATTTGTCAGGATTCGAGCCTGAGGAGATCAGTCCTGTTTTCCTGGCCTTTCCCTAATCCCACACTCCCGAAGGGCTCCTTCGGGAAGCCTGGCAATCAGTCTCCCACAGCCGCGAGGAACACCGGCAGCAGGGATCGTAAAGAAGCACCTGGGGCCGTGAACTCGGCGCTCCCTCCGGAGCCACGCCCGGCACTCGGCTCTCCCGCCCCACAGCTGTTCCAACGGCTCGGGAGCAGCTTATCCCAGCCATAAAATATGGAAAAAAAAGCCGGGAGTAATATCTCTGCTGCCTTCTCATCCCTGCCGCTCCATGAACAGCTGAGAAACAGCTGAGTAATTGCCGGGAGCAGGGATGGAGGAGGGGAGCCACGGAGCGGGGAAGCCCTGGAAAATGATCTGGGAGTGGGAATCCAGCTCCCGGAGGCTGGAGCAGGATCCAGGATGATGGATCCCCCCAGTTCTAAGCTGGGAGAAGCAAATTGAGGGATGTCGATGGCTGGACTCGTGTGTTGCTATCCCAGGACAACACATGGCTCTGGAAGGGGCCATGGAGGGATGGAATGCTGGGATGAGGGTGCTCCAGGTGGGATAACCAGAACCCTCCCCACCCCGTGGTCTTCTCTTGATGCACCCCAAATTTTCCCTTCCGTGCTAAAAAGAGGCAGAGAAGACCCATCCCAGATCCTGCAGGAACCTCCACATGGCTCCAAAGGCTGGAGCTGCCCATCCAGAGGATGGAGAATCCATCTGGTGGGCAAAATTTAAACCATCCCAAAATTCCTCAGAGAAACACAAAAACCCTTGGAAAAACAACCCCGTCCCAAAAAGCACGACCTGAAAATCAGCTGCGGTTTGGATCATGCCCAGCTCCAACTTTAAATGAGGACATTTATCCCATCCGGCAGGGACACCTTCAACCTGGCCTAATTTCATCCCAAAGAATTCCATGTATCCCACTAGGAATGGGTTATTCATTTATCCAATGGTCACAGCCCATCCAACATCACCTTCAGCTCCTCCTTGTCTCCCACACACACAATCCCTTCCTTTTCCCGGAAATATTAATGGTTTTCCAATGTTTGCACATTCCATAAATTCCCTGCCACCACTTTGCCAAGATTTCACCTGTGAGCAGCTCTGGCTCTCTGCTCCCAATGAGAATCAGGGAATCTCCTGAGCTGGGATCCCAGGGATCAGCAAATCCAACTCCTGGTTCTGCTCAGGTTAATCCCAATCCCACATCCCAGTTCTGTCCCTCAGGGAGATGGAATGAAGTCCATTCCAAAAATGGGAGTTTCCAGCTCATCCCTGCTCATCCTCAGTGGGCCAGTCCAGGTGGGAAATGCCACTGGACACCCTGGAATGCTCCAGAAAATCCTGGTTGGTGGGATCAGCGGAAAATGCATCAGAGAGGGACCCGACAGAAAGGTGGAGACAACTGGGAAAACACGAGGGGGATCCAAAGGAAGAGTTGGGCTGCAGGGGGGAAAGGAGCAGCAGGTTCATGCCATGAACTTCAGCATGCCCAGAATTCCAGGTGGGAATACAAGCCTTGCTTAGAAATTCTGTGTGGAAGGGAAGTGGATTTGCAGCCCAATCCCAGAGGAAAACGTGGCTCTCCAAGAGCTGTTCCATTGTTTAAACTCCCTCTGACATTTACTCTCTCTAATGTCAGCTCTCCCAATCCAAACATTCCAACGGAATTATTTCCCAACCTTTCCTTTGCCTTCCCTGATGAAGGTTAACTGCTCCCTCTGCTCCAGCCCAGCCACACGTGAGCCGTGTGGAATGAGGCAAGAATTTCAAGGGAAGCAGCTCCTGCCACTTCAGGTGCAGACCTTTCCTCCAAGGAGAGCTGGATTTGGGACTCACAAAAAACTGGGGAAAAGTTTGGAATAGTTGGGATGGGTGTGGGAGAGCCTGAGGTGGAAACTTTGGGAATGCTGAAGGGAAGAAGGGATATGGGAAGAAGTTGCCCTGCACGGCTCTGGGAGCACAGGGAACAGATTATTGGGGTGAACGGATTCCTCTGCTCCAGAGCCGTGTGGGACAAGGCAGGAATTCCAAGGGAAGCAGCTCCCGGCACTGCACATGAAAATTCAACATTTCTTCCAAGGAAAGCTGGATTTTGGGCACACAAAAAGCTGGGGAAAGAGGCCTGGAAAAGTTTGGAATGGGCGGGATGGGCTGGGGAGAGCCTGAGCTGGAAACTTTGGGAATGCTGGAAGGAGGGAGGGATGCAGGAGGAGCTGCTCTGGGAGCACAGGGAACAGATGGCCTTTCCATGGATAACGCTTCATCATCAGGGTTATTTAAAGGAACTGCCCAAATGCAGCTCCTGAGCCTTGGAAAATCGTGTTTTCCAGGAATAGCAATGGATAAAAGGGATGAAAGCTCCTGGCAGCCCTTTCCAAGGAGATCTCCTCAGCTGAGACAGCTCTGGTAGGAGATATCCCAGGAATATTCCAGAATCGTGGCTCTGGAACTTGAGGGATGAAGGAAAGAGACTTTTTACCAGGGTCGGGACAGGAGGGAATAAACTTAATTGGATTTAAATTGGATTTGAGGAAAGAATTCTTCCCTGGGAGGGTGGGCAGGGGCTGGGATAGAATTCCCAGAGAAGCTGTGGCTGCCCCTGGATCCCTGGAAGTGTCCAAGGCCAGGCTGGATGGAGCTTGGAGCAACCTGGGATAGTGGGAGGTGTCCCTGCCCATGGAATGGGAATGGTTGAGCTTCAAGGTCCCTTCCCACCCAAAGCATTCCATGACTCTGTGATTCCATAAAATCCCACGATTCAGGGAACTCCCAAACCCTCTTTGGCTTTGTGGAAGTGTCCAAAGAGAAAAGCCAGGAGCAAGCCAGGCTCATCCCAGCATTCCCAGAGTAAGGAAGACCCCACTCCACAAGGACAGAACAGCAGCCTTGGGCACTTCCACAGCTTCCCTGGGAATCCATGCCAGGGCCTCGCCACCATCCCAGGGAGGAATTCCTTCACAAAATCCCATAAATCTACCCTGCCTTCACCACTGCTAGTTCAGCATCCCTCCTGTTTGGAAAACTAGGAATTTCGCGAATGGATTTGACTGATTCCGTCTTGGAAGCAGCAGAGATTTGTCCCTATGGATTTGTCTCTTTGGATGGCTGTGGATTGGGAATTTTCTTCTCCAGCCCAGCCTGGCTAATTACTGCACCCCTCTAATTACACCTCGAAGGTTATCCCTCATTTAAGTGTAATTTGCAGTGCATTAATTAATTTATTACAGGTTATTTGTTTATTTAACTATTAATCATTTGATTAATTAACAATTAATTATTCAATTGATTAATTACTGAGCCAGGCTGACCAGCACTAATTGTTATTCTCAGCCACCTCCCCAAGCCCCTGCTCAGCAGGATTTCAAAGAAAGGGAATTTTTTCCATTAAAATCCACTCCATGGAGGAGAGAGGGCAGGGAACAGGGATAAACCCAGCCTGGATGTGCCTTGGGAAGCGTTTCAGTGGGAAAAGACATTCCCAAGTGGGAAAAGACATTCCCAGGCTTGGGATCACCCCATGGAATGGCACATCCAGCTCCTGCTGCCAGCAAAGCAACTCCGACTGCCCAGGAAAATCCAAAAAATGGGGGGAAAACAGGGAAAATCCATCTGGAGGCCAAAGGGGTGGGAGTGGCTGGGATTTTGTGGTATCCAAAGGCCCCTCTGGATCCCGGCCGGCGGCTCCGGCGGGAATTTCTGTTGTTAGGGAAGGGATTGTGATGAGTCACCCTCCAGCCAAAGTTCTGCCGGGAGGAAAGGGGGGGCCCGGCAGGGAGATTTCCAAACATGGCAATGTTTATTTGGAATTCGGGCCGAAGGAGAGATTCTGTGAGATCCAGAGGGAAGATTGCCTGGGGATGAAGCCCGCTGGCTACTGGATATCGCCAGCAATCCAGGGAAAAAAACCCTGGGATTGCTGCAAAGCCCAGAGCACGCAGGGACAGAAACGCCTCCAGCAGTGCTTCCCCTCTCCATAAAATCCCAGAAGCCTTGGGGTTGGAAAAGTCCTCCAGGATCACTGATCCCACCTTGTCAGTCCAGAGCCACACCCAGGCATCCCATGGACACCTCCAGGGGTGGGAAATGCTCCAGAAGGAGCCCACAGGAGTGGGAATTTCCCAGCTTGGCCCATTCTAAGGGGATTCTTTACCAGGTTTAGCCAGGCCAGATGTTGGGAATTACCTCCACAGCTGGCCCTGAGCGTGTCCCAGGATTCCCGACCAGAGCTCCCGTCATTCCCATCCCACCACGAGGCTTCCAAGCCAAGCTCAGCAGCAAATCCTGACTCTGAGGCATGGAAAACACAGGTGGGATCATCAGACCAGGGAGCAAACTGCAGCAGCAGCCTCAGCATCATTCCCTATGGAACAACAGCATTCCATATGGATCAGACATCCTGGCTGCCAGCGGGGAGCAGGACAGGGAGAAGGGATGGAACATGGAGGAAAATGGGAATACACCAAAGGAAGGAGGATTGCAACTTCCTTCTCTGCTGGGAGAAACCCCTCAAGCCCTAAAATCTCTTCCAGTGCATCCCAAAATGGGAAATTCAGTGGGAATTGCAGGGTGGGAACATCAGGGATATTTTAGGCTGAGGTTAAGGCAAGGACTAAGCCATTCCAGCTGGAATTCCCAGGTGGGCAGACCTGGGAATATCCATGGGCACAAGGAAGCAGCAATGAGCTCCCCCAGTCAAACCACAGCAATCCCAAAAGGAGGCAGGAGGAGGACAGAAACTCCTGGGAAAATCCTGTATTCCCACATTTGGATAAGTCCATCCACTGCTTCCCAAGAGCAGCACAGCTCCTGAACCTGGAGCTTCCCAGAACAGCAGCTCCTGGAGCACGGCAGAGCTGCTCCCCAGGATCTGGGAATGGCATCCTGCCAGGAGCAGCAACAGCACCCCGATCCCTCGAATTACTCCTGATCCATCCAGCCAGGAATTCACTGCTGATTGGGAATAATTAACATGGATAACGAACCTGGGCTGGAGCTGCAGCCTTGGGGTGATGCTGAGGGAGCTGAGCAGCTGCTATTCCAGCTGCTGGGAATGCAGGAAAAGCAGGAAAAGTCCAGGGTGGGGGAATGCTCGGCTGTTGTGGGGATCTCCCAGCTCCAAGGGTGGGAATCTCCTGGCTCCAAGGCTGGGATTTCCCAGCTCCAAAGGTGGGAATCTCCTGGCTCCAAGGCTGGGATTTCCCAGCTCCAAGGGTGGGAATCTTCCATCTCTGAGGATGGGAATCTCTTGGCTCCAAGAGATCCCACAGCACTGGGAACAGAGCAGAGGGTCCCAGGAATGGCCTTAAAGGACAATGAGGGATTTTGGAGATTCCCAGGATGGATTCCCTGCCCAGTCCCTGCACGCCCTCCTCACACCCCCCTCAGCCAAGCAGAATCTCCCCCACTTCGACATCCATGGATTTCCCACACACCGGGAGCTCTCCGCTGCGTTCCCAAATCCTGTTTAAAGTTACAAATGGATCTGGCTCCTTCTCCAGGAGGAAACAAGGGGGTTTTGTGGGACAGCCCTGGCGACACAGAGTGTCCTGTGTCCCTGTGTCCAGGCACCTCTGGATGGGAGCAGAGTGGGATCATCCTGGGATTTGCATCAGCAAAAGGGCAGCAGATTGCTTGGAAAAATATCCCAGAATCCCAGAATGGTTTAGGTTGGAAGAGAACCTTAAAGCTCATCCAATTTCGTGGGCAGGGACACCTCCCGCTATCCCAGGGTGCTCCAAGCTCCATCCAGCCTGGCCTTGGACACTTCCAGGGTTGGGGAATGCACAGTTTCTCTGGGAATCTGTGCCAGGGCTCCCCTGCCAGCCTCCCACAGAACCCGCAGCATCCCGGCTGGATCCCAACAGGGACATGCGCTCAGATTCCCTGGATTCAGAGGTGGCCACGGCCCTTCCCATCCAAGATCCCCCAGAAGGGCTCAGGGAAGCCCCAGCAGGGCCTGGCAGGACCCCGGTGACTCCAAAATGCTCTGGGATGGGCTTTGCTCTGTCCCACCCAGGAATTCCCACCCCGGCAGCATTCCATGATCTCTCCCTGAGCCAGGGGAGCTCGGATCCAGCTGTTCCCACTCCCACGCTGGGGTGTGGAGGGTGGGAATCCCTCTGGGTAGGAATGGCATTCCCAGCGGGAGGAGAGGGACACATTCCTGCCGTCGGTCCCAAAGCTCCCGCGGCGCAGCTGTCCCTGCCCCAGCTCCCATCCCTGCGAATCCCGGCTGGAATCACGCACACGGCCGGGCCCTTTGGATGCTCCTCAGGGAGCAGGGATCCGACCCCGCCCAGCCCTCGGCTGCCGAGCATTCCCGCTGCGCACACGCTTCGGGATGGCTCCATATTTTCCCGTGTGATGGGATGCAGCTGGAGACCCCCGGCTCGCAGAATTCCCCGCGCTTCAGCCTCTCCAAGACTTTTCCAGGCTGTGGAAAAGGGGAGAGGAGCGCCCTGGCCGTGCTGGGCTCGCTCTGCTCATCCACCACCCCCACCCCAGCACATTCCTTTGGGGACACCCATGGAGCGGCGATTCCCGGGATGGAGGAGGGGACTGGGACACCAGCTGAGCCCTGGCAGCTGGCCAGGAGCCATCCCGACACTTCCCACATAAAAGGAAAAATTCCAGGAGCGGGGGGAAGCCGAAACCCCGCTGACAGCGCGACCTTGAGATTTTCCCTGGCGCAGCCAAGGATTAAAGCGCCCGCTCGGATTTCTGTGCCTGGGACAATTCCAGAGGCTCCAGGCTGTGCCACAGGGTGGGAATGTCTGCACAGGTGGCGGCGGTGCCAAGAAAAGCCTCGTCCCGATCCCATTCCAAAGGGTGCTGCCTCCACCCAGCCCATGGGATCCCTTTGGATTTGCATCCCATTGTTTCACCGAATCCAGGTGCTCTGCAGGGTTAGGAAAAGCCTTTCCCTTTGGAAAGAGGCTGGAGCAGGGAGAGAAGCTCCCCTGGGGCTCGTCTGCTGGAATTCCCACCCTTACTTAGGGAAATTTTATCCAGGGATCTCCATTCCAGCCCAGCTTTTGCTGCTGGATGAGACCTCCCCGTTCCTGGATGTTCCTGCTGAGCTTGGAGCAGCTCCTGGGATTTTGCCTCTGGAAGCACCAGTGGCACCTGGAATGTCCCAGCGGCCAAAAGCTGTGCTGGGAGGTGCCTTTCCCAAACTGTCCCTCCCTGCAACCCCTCAGAATTCCATGGAATTCTCCAGCAAGGGATTTTCCAGGTGTTGTTTCAAAAGTCAAACTAAAAAAGCCATTTCAGATCTCTTGGAATTCTCTGATCCGAGCCTGCTCTTCCCTCTGACTCCTGGAAAAAAGCAGGACCCATCTGCTGTGGGATAAATCCTTCGCCTCTCTCCATGCAGAGATCACTCCTTAGTTCCCAGTAATTAATAGGGAATTCTGCAGGTGGGAATTAAACCCAGCTTTGTTTAAACTCATCCAGAAAATCCATGAGGATCCCTGGAATTTTCAGGGATGAACACACGGACATCCAGGCACCATCCTGCTCCAGCCTTGCCTTCAAATCTCCCTTTGGAGCAACATTTCCAACTGGGAGCAACTGGGGAGAGGCAAATCCAATGGGAGCAGGAGCTGGATGTCCAGAGGTTTGTCCCAGGCCTTTCCCACATCATTCCCACTTCACACCTGTTGCTTCCTGATCCTTATTTTACCAGGAGAAATGGGAAATGAAGGAAAAGCAGCAGCTCTGATGACTCTGCTGGGCTGGAAAATGAGGGTTGGGAATATTTTTCCTTTTACCAAAAGGAAGATTTCTCCTCTTGGAAATGGATTTAAAAATAGACCCCATTCCCCATTAATTCCACAAAGTGGGAACCTTCCAAGTGTTGCCTTATAAGTCCCTATTTTCCAGGAGTTTATGGCTTGGGAATGAACAGAGAGTCCCAGCTGGATTTGTCTCCCTTTTTCCCAATTCCTTCCTTAACCCATTGAAGCTGTGCAGGAGGAAAAAGGGGGAATTTGCTGCTTCCTCCACTTCCCAGGGATTCCACCCAATATTCCCAGTGGTGGGACATGGACACTCCCTGCACTCCTCATATTATCCAATTATCAGAATTCCTATAAATTATTCTTTACAAAATTCCCTGAGAGGGTGATAAAAAAATGATTTTTCCAGCATTTTCCCAGCACCTCCCAGATTTCCAAGGCACATTTCCACTTGGAAAGGAAAACCAGAGGAGATCAAAATCCTTGGACACCAAAGGATTTTCTGACGTCCAAAATTGCTGGCTTTGGGATTTTTTCCAGGACAGAAATGCTGGATCAGGAATTTTCCCTCCTCTGGATGCCGAGCTGAAGGGATAAAGCTGACACAAATTCCATATTTATGGCTCTGAGCAGCTGGAGAGAAAGTCCCCGGATCCAGCCCTGGGCTGAACTCCTGGAGAGTCTGGAAGTTCTGGGAATGGGGATTAATCATCACCAAATCATTCCCAAAGCAATCTTGGATCATGGAAATGCTGGAATTGCGCTGATCCTGCCCCACAAAACAGCTCCAAACTGCTCCTCCCTCCTAAAGATGGGAGTCCCTGGAGGAGTTGGGAATCCAGGCCTGGATTTGGGAAGCAAAGGAGCCTTTCCACTGTTTTCCAACCCCTCTGGACGTGCTGGGATGGGAGATCAGCCATGGAATTGTTGGATGCCCTTGAGGACAGTGGGAATGCTGGGAGGGGGACACGGGGCTGGCACCAACAGCCCTTGGAGCGCCCCAAATCCAGGGAAATCCCTGCAGCTGGAAGAGGCCAGGAGGCTGGAATTTCGGGGTGGAATTCTGGGAGATGTGGCACCCCTTGGCAGAGCTGCCTTCCTGGCCTCTGCTCCATGGAAAAGCGGGATTGGGGATCCCTGGGATGGCCCCAAAGCCCTGAGCAGCCCAGGTTATGCTGATCCCAACCTTTGATCCCACCCACAGCTGCATCCAAATATTCCACACTCTTCTCCCTCTCCATTCCCCCTCCTCAGCCTTAAATCCCATGGGATCTCAGATGATTCCCAAATGCCAGCAGGGATAAAGCTGGATTTTGGTTGTGGCCAAATCCTTGAATCCCAACATGTTTTAAACTCTCCCTTCAGCATCCCATCCCCAGTGATCCCATCCCTTCTCCCTGAAGGAGAGATTATTCCCAGGAAAAATAACATGGAAAAGCAGCGGAGGAAAAATTCCCACCTGCTGAGCACCTGGTTTATGTTGGAAAAGGCAAAATTCCCTGGTTTTCCAGCAAACACCGGGAATGTGCTGGTGGTGGCTTCGTGTCTAACGTGAAGTGACATAGGGAATGTTTTCCAACAGCAAAATATTCCTTCTTTTCCAACTGGGACAAAGCCTGGCCTCATTTCAGTCCTGCTCCGACCTGGCTGTGACCGGGCTTTGAACTCCTGGGAAAAGTGGAGCAGGGAAAGGCGGGAGAGGGGAAGGAAGGATAAAGGGGGAAGGAAAAATCAGGTGGAAGTGTCACAGGTGAGCAGTGATAGGAGATTTCCTGGGATTTAATGGACACAGGCCGGGAAAAGCAGCATGGAAAAGCAGGAATCCCACAGGACCCACAGCACCAGGGCCGGTTTTCTGGGATAAATATTCCCATTCCCAGGAAAAATCATCCAAACCTCCACAGCCAAAATCTGACTTCACCAAAGTTCAAACCCAATTGAATCCCATTCCAAAACAAATGTTGGCTTCCTTGGAGTGAGTTATCCCCAGCAAAAACCCCAGCAAAAAGGATCAGTGGGAAGCTCCAATCCCAAAGCTCCAACAGCTCCACACATTCTGGAGCGGGGATATCCAGAGCATCCGAACCAAAAGATTCCCAAAATCCCAAATTCCCATGGGACACAGGAGCCAGCCTGGAATGAGCTGTGGATCCCAAAGGCTCTCCCAGCTCCAAACAGAACCCTTGAGCCAACACAATCCCAACTTTTCCCAAAGTCGGATTTGCAGGATGTGTAGGAGAGGATGAGTCAAGAAAATTGGATTAAAAGATGCTTTTCTTTTTCTGAACTGGCCAGAAAATTCCTGAGAATGGGAATTTGACTAAATTGAACTTTGGGATCAAATTCCCAACTCATTTTAAGCAATGAATTCTTGTTGGTGCCCACTCCTGGGATCTCGGAAGGATTTGGGAAGTGATCCAAGGTTCCCGGAGAATGGGATGCTGCATGTCCCGGGCAGAGGGATGGGGCTTCTCTGCCAGAGGGAAAGTTTAGATGGAATATGGGGAAGAAATTCCCAATATGTGAGGGAGGGGAGGCCCCAGATTCCCAGAGAAACTGTGGCTGCTCCATCCCTGGAATTTTCCAAGGCCAGGTTGGACAGGGTTTGGAGCAACCTGGGAGAGTAGAAGGTGTTGGGAAAGATCTTCAAGGCCCCTTCCCCCCCAAACAATTCCATGATTCCATGAATTCTCCAGTGCCAGACAACACCAAACTCCACATCCCCACCCCTCCCTGATGGACCAGCCTGACGTTCCTGTTGCTCCAGAGGAAATGATCCCGTTATTACGGCAGCTCAGAAATGCCAATTCCCATTTCCTTCCCTGTATTTCTAATCCTGGGATAGCCCGAGGATCGATAGCCCCGGGATGCAGAGGAAGCTGCTCCCAGTCAGATATCCAATAATTACTGGATAGCTCAGCCTTGGCTGGCTCCGCTGTGGGTGGGTTGCCAGGTTATGCTGGCACAAAATTCCATTTCCAGAGGGAAAAAACGTCTCCTCAGGATCTGGATTGATGGTTGGAGTGGGATATTTCCATCCTGGAAGACAGGGACAGGAAGGATGGGAAAGCTTTTGTTTTCCCACTTCTCTTCCTGCTTTTTCTTCCTCTCTCCCTTGGGACATGAGCAGCTGATATCCATGGATACAACACTGACATATCCAGGGTCAGATCCTGGCCTATTTATCCCAAATCCACCATCCCACCACAGGAAATGATCCCACTGAACTGGGAAGTTTGGGATGGTACCGCTGATCCCTAATTCCAGACTGGTTTGGGATAGAAAGACCTTAAAGCCCATCCAGTTCCAACCCCAACACTTCCCACTATCCCAGGGTGCTCCAAGCCCCGTCCAGCCTGGCCTTGGGCACTGCCAGGGATCCAGGGGCAGCCACAGCTTCTCTGGGAATCTGTGCCAGTTTTCCTCATGGATCAGCCCTTCCCTGCTCACACACTCACGGAGCAGAGGGAATATTCCTCTTTTTCCCTGCCACGCTTCCTTTGTGATCCAACCACAGAAAATCAGGGCATTCTGGATGCACCGCCCGACTCTGCCAGCAGAAATTCAAAACTTAATCCCTGCAGGTGCTGGATTTTGGATTGCACAAAATCCAGTTACCAGAGCTGGGAGCAGAGCTTTGAACAGCCACCAAAAAAATGGGGAAAAAGGGATAAACTCCTGAAAATGCCTGGGGCTGCTCCAACCCCAGCAGCTCCTTCATTCCAGAGGTTTCTTCCTTCCAGCTTCCCAAAACAGCCACATCAACTTCCAAGCAAATTCCAGGTGGGAGTTTCACATGACAAAAGCACTGCTTGGGATTCCCAATTCCTAAGGGCTCCTAATTCCAGCTGGAGGCTGTTCCAGGAGCTTGGAGCTGCAGAAGTCCTGGGATGCTGCCACTGTTTAGACTGGAGCCCTGCTGGGAAGTTTCTCCTGGAAAAGCCCCATATATGGATTACACAAGGAGAACAAAAGGCAAGGAAGGAGCAGGATTTGGGATTCCTCAGCCAGGGAATGGGGCTGGATGTGTCTGGGAGCAGGGGAGAGCCTGAAATGGGGGCACTGGGACAAGCTGGGGGAGAAGGAGGAGAGGAATGAGGGCAATTCCCTGGGTTTTTTTTCCAGCAAATCCCTGCTGGGATGTCTCTGTGTCCTGCCTGACCTTGGAGTCAGGAGGGAGACCTGGAATTGCTGCTGGAGCTGGGAATAGCTGGGACAGATTCCCAGGGAAGCTGTGGCTGCCCCTGGATCCCTGGAAGTGTCCAAGGCCAGCTTGGAAATCTGGGATAGTGGAAGATGTCCCTGCCCATGGTTAACCTTCAGGTCCCTTCCCACCCAAACCATTCCAGGATTCTCCAAGTGCTCCTGGGAAATGTAGAGGGTTCCAATAGGATTGAAAACGTGTCCTTCCCCAATTCCTACCTGGATATTCAGGTCACTTAAAATTCAGTCCAACAAAAATACAGGGATTGTGTCACAGCTTGGACAAAATTCCCAAAAATCGCCTTTTCTTGCCACTTCGACTCCGTTCCCCTGGATAAAATACCATCTCCCAATTCCCAAACATTGCTCTTAAATGTCAAAACTTGGGATGTGCAATTCCCTGGATAATGAAGTGGCTGATCCCACCGTGTTCTCCATCGCTCCAGGTCGGATCTCCAACCGGAGACGCCAACATTGGACACTTCTCTCTTTAAAGAGCCTTTTAATGGGAATTTTTCCTTGGAAATGATCAGGAAAAGTGGGGATAAACTCCCAGGAGTTCAAGGCCAAATCCTGCACTGCAAATCCCCAGCACAACTCCATCCCTATGGAAGAACAAACTCTGGGATGCCTCCAGGTGCTCGGCTCCAGCAGGGCCACATCCCTGGATCCGTTTGCTTCAGCGGGAGTTGTTGAGTCTCCGTTCCCTAATCCAGCCTTGGAGTGAGGCTGCTCCACATTCCTGCCCAAAACAGCCTCGCCTGGAATTGAGGAGGAGCTCCAACACTTCTGAGTGCTTGGGCTCCCAGTGGAAAAGGGAAAAGAAGGAACAGCCCAAATAATTCCATGTAAAATCCATCCTCAGCAAAACCCCAGGGATTTGCACCAAGGAAGATCCCTGTAAGAAACAGCTGCTCATCCTAAACAACATCGGGGCTAAGGCACCAAAATCCACCCCTATCCTTCATGGAACCATCCTGGAATGATTTTGGTTGGAAGAGCCTTGAAGCTCACCCAGAGCCATCCCCAGGGACCCCTTTCCCTACCCCAGGCTGCTCCAAGCCCCGTCCAGCCTGGCCTTGGCCACTTCCAGGGATCCAGGGGCAGCCACAGCTTCTCTGGGAATCCGTGCCAGGACCGCCCCAACCTCCCAGCCAGGAATTCCTTCCCAAAATCTCATCTAACCCTGCCCACTGACGGGGAATCTCAGGAGATGGCAGAATCATGGAATGGTTTGGAAAATGGGTTGGAAAAGATCTTAAAGCTCATCCATTCCCACCCCTTCCATGGGCAGGGACACCTCCCACTATCCCAGGTTGCTCCAAGCCCCATCTGACCTTGGAAAATCACAGGAATAAACCCCCACACGCTCCCTCCAGACCATTCCAAGCATTAACAGCTTCTCCCTCCTCCCAGATCCCGATAACAAAGCTGCTGAAATTCCAAAGTTTTCTACATTTTCCCTTGATCGTGGGATCTATAAATAGCTCTGGCATTTCCAGCGGCACATCCTGCCTGTGGAAATTAAATTGCAAAGGAAAATTGGCCAGAGTCCTTGTTGAATTCCCGTTGTTATCCATCTTTCCCGATGTCCTTCCCTCCAAACACCATCGAAACTCCAGGCAGAGACGCGGAGTGAAGTCGTTAGGAAAGATTTCCTGACAAACCCTGGGAACACCGAAGGGTTCCGGGCATTTTTTCCCTTCCATCAGATAAGCCCTGACACCTCCATGCACTTCCCAAACTTTTCCTTGGAGTCAGCCCTGCTCCTTCCCTGCTCAGCACAGGGAAAGGCCAAAGTTTGTGTGGAATCACCTGGTTCGATCCAGGATTTATCAGATTTTGGAGGAATTTTGCTCAAAGAGGGAAAAATTTAAACTTTCCCAGAATTCTTTTTTCTTTAAAAGTTTCCTCCCTTTGAATGGCTTTAAATTGGAAGAGAGGAAGTTTAGATGGATTTGGGAAGGAATTCCGGGCTGGGAGGGTGGGGAGGCCCTGGAGGAGAATTCCCAGAGAAGCTGTGGCTGCCCCTGGATCCCTGGAAGTGTCCAAGGATAGAGTTTGGAACAACCTGGGATAGTGGGAGGTGTCCCTGCCCATGGAATGGGAATGGAGGAGCTTCAAGGTTCCTTCCAACCCAACCCATTCCAGGATTTGGGAATGGAACAAGACTTTTCCCAGGGATCTCTTTGGTCTCTCCAAGCCCTCAGTGCTGTCCCTTTATTCCCAGCCACATTCCCAGATCTGGTTTCCACATCTCCCTCTTCCCAAACTCCCTGACCACAGACATGATCCTCTCCCAGCAAAACCAAATCCCTGGATTCTGGCAGAGTTTCCTGCCATGATCATCCCAACATTCCTTTCCATGAATCCCCTTCACATCCACATTATCCCTGTTTTTCTCCCATTGATTCCCTCGGACAATTCCCTCAGCCACTCCTGGAGGCTCCGTGGATCCATTTCCATCTTCCCATTAAAAGCCAGGAAGGGTTTTCAGAAGTGCAAAATTCCATTAATTGATATCAAACAGAGGGTCCTGGAATGTTCTGGATCTGCTCCCAAGCCCCAGGATCAGCTGGAAAGGGATAGGGTTGATCCACAGGATCCAGGATGGGATTTGCTCCGTTGTTTCTCAGGCCCATGCAGAGATTTGTGTTATCCCCACGCAGTAACTGGTGTGGCTCCTGGCCTGGTGCCAAGCCAAATCCATGGAATTCTTATTTTCCTTAACCCAGCATCAGCCTTTTCTGCTGGCCACACAGGGGGGATGGAGCATCCAGCCATAAAAATCCAGGAACAAAGGAAAAAGAACAAAAATCACAAAATCTGACCAGGAAATGAGATGAAAAATTAAAAATGATGGATTTCTCCATGAATTACATGGATCAAAAAGGCTTTTGGGAATCCAAATCAACATCTGGGAAGGGCTGGAAGCTGCCTGGGATGTTTGGAGTCAGCACTGACGTGGGATGAGTGACATTGGCTTGGGGACACGGAATGGGATTGAGTGAACCCGATAATTCATTGGGAATCAGTGAGGCTGAACAGCACTGCCACATTCCCAGGGCACCACGCAGCGAGCAGGAATGCTGGGAATATCCCCCCTAATTCCCCTTAATCCTCTTCTTCCCTCCATTTAGGGTGGAAAAGCTGCCTTTTCCAGGAGCCTGACTGGTTCATTCCCTCTAAATCAGCAGGAGTGGGAAATCGGAATCCATGCAGTGCACGGAAAAGGTTCTCCAGGATGGGATGCCCAGGGTGGGAGGGGATGGAGCCAGGAAGCTTCGCTGGCTCCCCTGATTTTTTAGGAATTTGGATTTCTGATCCTTGGCTGAGGATGTTGGGAGAAGGAGTGGGACAATGAGCAATTCCCGGGGAAAAGAAAAGTTTAATCAAAATATTCCTCATTTTCTGTTCTGCATTTCCAGCCTGGCTTTGAGGCATCCTGAGTTTTAATTCCAAATCCAAAAAAAAAAAAAAAAAAAAAAGAAAAGCTTTAAAACCCCTCCCACACGGAATGCAATTGCTCTGGGAAAAAGAGGGATTAGAGCCAGAGGCACACGGATATGGATTATTCCATCCTTTGGCAAATGGAAAATAAATCATCCCACTGGAGCAAGAGCCACAAGGGCAAGGGAGGGCAGGAGGGGGCACAAAAATGGGAATGTGGTTCCTACTCATTCCAGAGCATCCTTGGGATGGGGTGGATCAGCTTCCCACAGAATCGAGTGCCACCAGAGAGAAAAAGCTGATTTAAAAGTGGGGGGGAAAAGGGAACAACCAACAAATTAAATGGAAAAATCCAACAATGGATAATTAGCACATGGAAAAGCAAAGCTGCAATTTAGGTGTCTCCAAAGGGAAATCCCAACAAGTGGCTCCGCAGATTTATTTTCCCTTTTTCCTTTGATCTCTCTGGCTGGGAGGAGAATTCCTACAAAACTGGAGCAATCGAGAGCAGGAAAAACCTGGAGCGGAGACAGTCGGTGTCTCCCCCTCTCCTGACCCCTCTTCCCGCTCCCGGGACTCATTAAACAGGGAAAATCCCCTGGGATCCAAAGGTTCTGGCAGTGAACACACAGAGATGTTTTCCAGAGCAAATGTTGGCCCATAAATAATGGATCAGGAACGGGGCTGGAATGAATGGATTTATCCCCTCCAGAGATGTGAGGTCGGGGGAGGCTGGGATTTCAGTGGATTCCAAGTAATCCAAGATTTTTTAGGAATGACCTTATTTTTTAGGCTTTTCTTTTTCAGGATTTTGCCAGGTCTCCTTTTCCCGATGTCCGATCCATTCCTATGGAATGTGGATGGAGCTGCCCCCAGCAACTCTTCCCTCTGAGGTGACATCCAGCCCCGTGTCCATGACTTCCTCTGGAATGATTTCCTTCTTAATTAACCAAAATTCAATCCCAACCCAAAATCCAGATTATTTCAGTGGAGAGGAGAAAGGATGGGAGAGAGGGAAGTGGTTTTCCAGGAAAATCTTGGATCAGGCAGACTTTGAGCCACCCTCATTTTACCACTGGAGTTTGGCTGAGTAGGAGCTCATGGATCCCATGGATCCCACGCCGTGTCCCATGTCACAAGTCCAGCTTGGATTCAAGGACATTCCCAGCTGGAATCTGCTGGAATGAGGTGTTGGGATAAGACAGGAGACACCCCTTGTTTGCTCCCACTGCTTTTCCAATGTACCCCGTCATTCCCGCTGCTCCTCGTGACCTTCCAGGGAGGACAGGCACAGATACAAGAAGATCTCCCTCAATTCCATTAACTTCCCAAAATTCCCCTCTGCCTTTCAATCCAGGCAGCCTGAATTCCCAAATAATGAAATCGCCTGTCAGGATGATGTGATCCAAAGTGACACTGGAGAAAGAAAGGGGGGAGAAAAAATCAGGATTAAAATGGGAGCGAGGGAGAACTGGGTTGTCCTGGCAACTGGCAATTCCTTCCCAGCATTCCCAGATTATTTCATGGAATGAATGTTTTCTAATTAAATTGATAAAAGGTGGAATTTAGCCGAGGGTGACCACTTAAGCTTTGGTTTCCTTCTCCAATAATAGGAATAGCAGGGAAGGATTTAATCACGGCATGGATTTGCTGGAAAAGCAATAATTCCATGGTTTTTTAAATGGAGCCAAGGAGTTTTATTTTCCCTTTAAACAATCTGAGAGGAAATAGGGAATAAAGCCTGAGTCAGCCCCTCGGATTAGGAAGGAGCAGCTGTGAACAGCCTCTCCCATGGAATGATCTAATTCCAAGGTAATTATCCCGGATTTCTACCACATCGCTAAAATCCGAACATCAGCATTTTCCAGATTGACAGGCTGGGAATTCATGCCAAGGAGCCAAGTGGGAACCTGCAGTGCTGCCCAGCTTCTGCTCTTGGGTCAAGGATGCCGGAACATCCTTGGAAAAGCTGCCAAGATTCATAAATCTCCCTCAAATCCGACCTTTCCTCTCCAGGCACCGCCTGGAATCCCGCACGGAATGGACACAGAAAGCGGCAACACCACGTTGGCTGGGAGAGGGGTTCTGGGCATAATTTTGGGATAAGGAAGAGCAAAATCCACCAGGTTGGGTTGTAAATGCCTAAAAATCCTCCTGCTGTTGGAATACTGCTGATCCTCCCAGGATCTCAGGGTGGATCGTGCCGGAGCCTCTGGAAAAGCTTTGGAGCATCTCTTTGAACTCCAGGACCTCTGGAGATAAACAGTCTAAATTAAGCATCCAAACATTCCAGGCTCCCTAGCAAAGTCATCCATTTGGGAAAAGCCCTTGGAAAACAAGGAATCCACTGGAGAAGGCCACGGGACGGCAAAACATTGGAAAGTGACCCTGAGTGACCTTTCCCGGGATTGAAACAGAAACCAACCCAACTTCCCTTGGAAAAGCCGCTCCTCGGAGTGCTGCTCATCCAAATAAATCCCTTTGGATCCTGCACACGCCAGACTGGGAAGGGGGAAGAGCTCAGGCTGGGAGGCAGGAATTTGATGGGATATTTATCATCCAAAAGTGATGGGAAAGCAACATGGAGAAGGGAGAGGGGAGTTCCAGAGAGTTCTGAGGAAGAACTTTGGGAACAACAAAATCCTGTCTGAGAATGGGAATAAGGAATGGGAATGGGGAGGGAAGGATGTGGAGGGGAAGGATCTGCCCCTTCTCCTTATGGCCAGGGACATGTTCTGTGGAGCTTGGAGAAATCATGGAATGTTTGGGTGGGAAGGGACTTAAATCCCACCCAGTTTCATCCCCAACACCTCCCACTATCCCAGGTTTTTCCAAGCTCTATCCTTAGATACTTCCAGGGATGGGGCAGCCACAGCTTCTCTGGGAATTCCATTCCAGCCCCTCCCCACCTTCCCAGCCAGGAATTCCTTCCCAATATCCCATCTCTCCCTGCCCTCTGGCAGTGGGAAGCCATTCCCTGTGTCCTGTCCCTCCCTCCCTTATCCCAAATCCCTCTCCAGCTCTCCCAGAGCCCCTTTAGGCCCTGAGATCTCCTTGGAGCTTTCCCTTCTCCAGCTGAACATCCCAAATGTTTGATCAGCACAAAACCCCTGGAAGCTGCAGGAGAACATCCCAGGGCAGCTGGGAGCACTCCGGCAACATCCCACGGGATGAGGTTTTGGAATGGAGGAGGAATTCCATGCCACTGCCAGGAGATACTGGTGGGAGTTGGGAAGACACCCCTGGAGCACAGCAAGGTTGGGAATTCCCAAATCCTGCAGTCGAAATGATGGGGAAGATTTTTGGCTTGGGATCCTCCTCCAGGATGGCAAATTCCTGGATCATGGAATACAGCATGCAAGGGAGCTGATCCCATCTGGTGTGGGGCTGAGCTCAGGCTGTTTTCCAGCTCCCAATCCCTTTATGGAATGTGGGAAAAGCCTGGAGAGAGGGACACTCTGGCCACAAGGTCTTGTCCAAGCTGCTCCTTCCCAGGGGAAACTCCTCTGGAAAAATGGGCATTTTTTATGGAATGTGGAACAAAGTTCTCCCTGTCCAACCAGGAGCCTTTTCCTCCTCTTCCCTAAAATTGATGACTTGAACTGGAAAGATTTTGACTCCTGGGAACAACAGAAGGACACAGAACTCCTTCCACATCTTCCCTTCCCAAAGTGCTTCCAGGCAGGATTTTCAGGAATGGCATTGGATGGGGAAAAGGGAAGAAAAAAATAAAAAAAATCCCCCAAATCCCACAAAACTGAACTAAAAACTTGGTTTATGGAGAAAAATCCCAGTGAATCCAAAATCCAAGCCCAGGGAATTCCCTGTGTTCAGCTCATGCCCTCTCCTGTCATCGCAGCTCCAGGTGCTGATCCTGGAAATTCCCACCTCATCCACAAGGTCTGGAAAGAGGGAAAACCTCTTGGAATTTCTCATTTTCCACTTTTGGGAAATGCTTCCAACTCTTTCCAGGGAGCCCCAGCTCAAAGGGAGCCGCCAATAATCCCCCCACTATTGCCTCATTATCCCACTACAAAATTCCCACTTTTCCCGGGCTTCTCTCCCAGAATGCCAAGGGTCAAGGGCACCAATAATCCCTTTGTGCCTCATTATCCCACACCACAGAATTCCCACTTTTCCCAGCCTTCTCTCCCGAACTGCAAGGTCACGGGGAGGGCGAGGGAGAAGAGGCAGCAAACAGCACATGGGAAGTGAGGGCTGGATTTGGGATGAAAAACTCCCCCAAAAAAGAGATCAAGTTGGGAATTTTTGGTCCAAGTACTCCCAAAAAACTCTCTGGAGTAGCACAAGGGAGCACCTTTTCCCACTAAAAATTCCCTGGATGATGGAAAAAGGAGCTTTTTGTGCCCTTCCAAGACGGTGGCCCCGGAGCCACCCAGGGATCGGTGACATCCGTTGCCATGGGAACGATATTCCCAGGAAACGAGGCTTGAGTGGAGAGGAAACCCCAGAGATCCATTAGCAACAGGTTCCCATGGCAACGGCTCCAAACTCATTAATAATTCCTCCTTCCCTGCTCCCCATCCCAAAAAAAAACCCAAAACAACTTTTCCTGGGTGTGGGGAGGGGAAAATCCTTTGGGAATGTCACAGAGGGAATGCACTGGAGAACTTCTATAACAGCTGGGATTGGGATTCCTCTCCAAGCCTGGTCTGGGACACTGGGAATGCTCTGGGACACTGGGAATGCCCCGGGACACCGGGAACGCTCTGCTCCAGGACACCCCTCCCAGACAGTTCTTCCCATTCCTGCAGATCCAAGGAATTGTGGAATACCAGGAATGCTCTTCCCGTCCACTCCCCTCACCCCAACTGAAAATCCATGGATTTTCCTGCTCACCACTTTTCCTGGAGTTCAGCAGACCCTGGACAAAGCTGGGAAGGAGCACAGGGAATGTTGTCCTGGGACACCAACCTCCCGTGCTTCACCTTCCAGAGCCTTGGAATGGGATGTGGGAAACCGGGATTCCTCTCACCACATCCCTAAATATTCCCTTTTAGCCACCAAAAAGTGGGAAGGAGCCCGGATCCATCCCCTGCCACATTCCCAGGTTTTATTTAACCCTAGAGCTCTCCAAATTCAGAGCTCCGAAGCTTTTCCCGATGTTCGGAATCCCAAATTTCATAATCCAACCCAGGCTGGGGAATTCCAAACTGTTTATTTTCCCCTCCCCCAAGGAATTCCTATAAAACTGCGGAAAAATTCCATTTGAAAATCATTTTCATGGAGCTGTACTGGGGATTGCCATAAATCAGGGAAAAACGACCTCGGGAATTGTTTCAGAGCCTAAAAATAATTCCAAGCAGGAATTTTCTCTTCATGCCTGAACTAAGTAATTCCCAAGGAAATATTGTGATTTTTCCATAATTAAGGCAAAATGAAACCTCAAAAAATGGGAATTTTGGGACACGAATGGAACAGTTGGGGAGGGATGGATGATTCCTGCTCCTTTTCCTGGTGTGACCACAGCAGGCTGTGGAAATTCCCATTTTCCTTCCTTTGGGGCAGCCAAGGGTTTTAGGGACGGACAAGCATGGGGAACAGATTCCACATCCTAAATTTGATCCAAATCTTCCCAATATTCCAGCAAAGGAAGGCAAAGGGATCAGGCCAAAGGTTTATCCACCTCTTTTCCTTGGAAAAATCAATACACAGAGGGAAAGAACATAAATCCAATGGAAAATCAAGTCAAAACTTTCCCTGGATTCAGACACTGCCAGGATCTTGGATCCAAAGGTCAAGGAAAGAAATTTAATGGAATTAAAATTCCCAACTTTATAAAAGTGGCACCGGATTCCTGCTGGAATAGAATCCTGCTGGTCAATGGAATTTTTCCAAGCAATGGCATCCAATCCATAATGGCCGAGTCCTGATCCTGCTCCAATCCTACTGGGAATATTGGTGCCCATGGAGCAGGGAATCCATGGAAAAACACAACTGCCAGGGGCTTTTTCCAGCCAGAAAAGGTTGGGAGAAGTTTTACAGCCTAAATACCAGCAGGAGAAACAGGAGGGAGGTGGACAATGCCCAGATCCCAAGCACTGATCCCAAAAATCATTGCTAGGAAAATGGGATACCTGGATCAGATCCAAAGGATTTGGGTTGAACAGTTGAGATGAATATTCCATGATCCATATTCCAAAGGCTGGGAGGAGCTGTTGGCTCTGGCCTGGACCAGTTTGTGACCTGGGATAAAGCAATTCCAGCCATTCCAAAGGGAAACCAGACCTGCCCCTTTGGCAGGGAATTCCCTCTCTCCTGCTGGTATCCCAAACTTCTCCAGCCCTCAGCAAACAGCACTTGGAAATTCATGGATCAGTCAGGCTGGAATCATATGGATCAGGATCTTAATCCAAGCACCCAGGGCCATCCCAGATAATCCCACATTTATCCAGGGTTCTTCCAACCTGGAGAGACCCCATTCCCAGGAATATTTATGGACTGGTGACAACAACTTCCATAGTAAGACCAAGTTTTCCCAACTCTATTTCCCACATCCAGACTAAAGGAGCTCGGGACAAGCTCCCAGCAGAAATCTGGAGCTTTGGGAAAGCTCTTGGCTTCCCAACCCTCTGGAAAGGGCAGCACATCCCAGCATTCCGGAGAAAACAAGCCCGCGGGATGCGCCAGCCGGATTGAGCTCATCCCTCTTGGCAGCCCTGGCCCCTTTTTAGGGATGCTGGTCCAGGCATTCCAAGGCAGAAAGAATCTTGGGATGCCTGGAGCAGCAGGAATTGAGGCTGCTTGGCACTGGATCACCCCAGGAGCCATTGGAAGGTGCAGAAAACCTGGATAACATCCAGCAGGAGCCGGGATCAGGACACACCTTGGGGCCAAGCGCATTCCTTGATGTCTCCCTGATGCCCGAGTATTCCTGAGTCTCTCTAATTCCCGAGTCTCCCAGTTTCCAACTCCCTGATTCCTGCATCTTCCCATTCCTGAGATTCTTGTTTCCTGAGCCTTCTTGGTCCCGGCTCCCTGATCCCTGATCTCTCTAATTCCCGAGTCTCCCTGATTCCCAAATCCCCATCCCTCGGGCAAACAAGGAGCAATCCCTTTGGGATGACGTGTCAGGGAGATCTGCAGCACGGGAAACATTCCAGGCTCCCTTCCCAGGATCTGCTCCCTCTGCCTGCTCCTGGATTCACCCATCCCTTACCCCAAAGTGCTCCTCTGCATCCCAACCTTGATTCCCGTGCCAAGGCCAAGGCAGGATTTGGGGATAAGGGAATTCCTGGAGGGAAAGTGGGAACAAGCAGGCTCAGCCCCCTCCTGGCCATCTCAAACCAATCCCAGTGGGAATGCATCAAGCAGGGAGTGCTTCAGCATCCCCAGGAGAATCCCGGATTTTGCTAAGTCTGGTTTTAGGCCCAGTCTACAAAGACAAATCCCACTTTGGGCTGTGAACATTCCATTCCAACCCCTCCTTTCCCTCACAGCCGATTCCTGCTCGGAATCTGCCATGGAAAGAGAATTCCAGTGATCCCAGGTTGTTTTCCTTGGATTCTGGAGCTGTTCATCACAAACCCTGCCTGAAGCTCAGCCCAGGGAGCAGAGGAAGGAGCGAGGAGGGTGCAAAGCTCAGCCTAAATCCATCACTGGCACAAAGCCCAGCTCAAATTCTGCTTCCATCAGGCTTCCCAGGAAATATGGGGTTAAGCCTGCCTTAAATTTGGGCCTAAAGTGACTCCAGCAGGGATGATCCTGCCTTGTTTGCCCCAAGGGAAGCCGAAGATGGATTTGGGATCTCCAGCAGGTCGGGATTAAGCAGCCCCATTCCACCTGAGCTCAGCTCCATGGGCTGGCAGCCCTTGGAATGCGCCCTTTCCCAAGACTAATCCCAAAGAATTCCTATTTGTGGCACCAAATCCCAGATTTTGCTTTGTCTCCTGTCCTTCCCAAGAAAAGGTGTCAGCTCCTTCTTCTCTCCAGATCCTCGGAGACAGGAGCAGAATTCCATGCAAACACCAATGTTCTCATCCCAAATCTCCCAGGAATTCCTGGGACAGCAGGACAATCCAAACAGGTGGAGAGGATCAAAGAGTTTGGCAACAACGAGCTCCACATGAATCCCATGGGATGCTGTTCCCAAAACATCCCTGTTTGTCACATCCATCTGACATCCCTAAAGTGAGCCTCCATCCCTTGGGAATGTGACCGATATCCCGAAAATCCACACTGCAACTGCCGGTTCCAGCAAGATCTCCCAGGATTTTTGATATCCGGGCAAATCCTCCCTGCCAGGAGGGAGGGAAGGGATTGGGAGCAGTGACCCGGCTGGAATTCCCGGCTGGAATAGCTGCACACACACAGAGCCATCCCATTCCTCTGGAATTTCAGGGAAAAACAGCCAAATACTGGGAGCATTGTGAGCGCACACAATTCCCATCTGTCCATGGAAAGAGGGAAAATGAGATCCCAGAGCCGAGTGCTTCATCTGCTGCCAAATCCCTGCGCCTGCTGCAGTGCCCAGACCGGAATTTTATTCAGGAAATAAAAGAGGGAAAATTGTCTTTTCCAGCTGCGTTTTGTCAAAAGTTCCCCGGGCAGCTCCGGAGTCACCACTCCCGGATTTCCAGGGAGCTTGGGAAGAGCCCTGGACAAAGAGCTGAGCAGCCTCTAATTGCCTTCCCTTGCTGCTTCAGGAAGAGGATTGGGAATTCTCCTGGAATTCACTTTGAGGTGGGATTGTGGAGTAACCCTGGAGTAACTTCCCTCCTATCCCAGACAGGGAAATATTCCCTCCAAAGGGTCTTTTCCTTCGAATCCTGAGGATTAAGGGATTGGCCCCAAGCAGCAGCTGCTGCTTTAAGAATTAAGGGCAAAATCTGAGCTTCCAACATCTGTGTAAATATCCGGAACATATTCCCTGCATGAGGAATTCCAGCCTTGGAATGCTGGGCAGGCACTCCAGGGGATAGAATTGGGAGGGAAAAACTCACCTGGGAGGCTTTGGATGGACATCCCTGGGATTGCTCCCGAATTTACAGCAGCCCAAGGAGATCCCAGACCAAGGAAATCCAGGGAAAATGTGGAGTGGGCAGCAGAAATTCCTGTCTGTGGCAGGAACTGGGAAACAAATCCCAAATCCATGTGAACACAGGGAGCAAATCCTGATTCCCGGTTTGTTGGCTGCAGACAGGAGCAATCCTGGTTGTTCCCATGGAATTATTCCAAACACGGTGCTTGGAGCTTGGAAGTCAGGATTTGGCTCCCAAGGGATCAGCCCAAGCCCCCAAACAAAGCCAAGGGAAAGCTGATCTTAAATCTAATACGAATCAATCTAATCCCATTTTTTTCCATTAAAAAACTCCCTAAACCCAACAAAACATCCACAGAAAATTTGGGATCCCACTGCCCAAACTCCATCCCTAGGGATGAGCTGGAGCCTCGGATCTGCTGCATTTCTCAGCACAGTTCAGCTCCTGGGATCTGCTGTTCCACACTTCCAAGGAATTTGCCATCCCGACACGCTGGAAAACACACCTGGAATCAGGGCCTCGGCCTCTTCCCACTGCCAGAGGGAGCCCCGGGACTCCCAGGATGGTGCCTGCAATCCTTTCCTTCCCTCCTACCGGCTTTGTCCACAGGCTGCTCCATGGTTTCCTGGCAATGCCAAACGAGGATTGGGATGAAGATTCCCGACGCATTTGGCAGGAGAGGGGCGGGATAGGCGCGGATTAAAGCTGAGCTTTGCTGCTTAAGCTCCTCCAGTCTTACCTGAGAGTGATCGGCTGAAGGTGCTCCAAGTGATGGAGCTCAGCCACGCTCACTTCCAGCCACAAAATTCCCAAATCCCACGAGGCAGAGAACAGCAGGGAGCGAGGAGAATTCTCAGGAAGCAATTCCCGCCCGTGCCGAGCCAACGGCTCAGCCCAGCAGGAGGAAGAGGAGGAAAGAGCCGAGTTCAAAGCACAGGAGCTGCTCCAGTTGGTCCCAAATCCCTTTTTTCCAGCATCCAGGCTCTTGGAAATGCTGGAATGAGTGCCCAGGGTGGCACTGGGGATGTCAGGCCTGGCTTAACCAGCAAGGAGCACTTCAGGAAGAGGAATTTAACAAATAAAGCCCAGCCTTGCTGCGAGCAGAGACTTGGCCAAGCAAGAGCAGAGCCAAGAAACCAGCTGGGATCTAAGAGCTCCATTTTCCAGAGAAAATAAATTGGGAAAGGGATTTTCCCTGCCTAAAGCCCCCAAATTCCAACCCTTAAGGAATCCCGGAGTGTTTTCAGGACTAAAGAACCAAAGTTGGTCTGGCTTTAGCAAAGCCAGGCTTGGAAACAGGCTCCCGGTGCCATGCCTCCCATCCCAGTGACAGCCCAGTTTTCCAGAGAGAAAACCCCTTGGAAATGTCCTGGGATGGATTCAAAGCTTCCCTCCACATCAGAACAGCTCCAGGGTCACATCCATGACCCAAAATTCCGGGAGACACTTCTGACCCTTCCTGAGGCACGGGGATATCCAGGGATTCACTGTTTCCTTGAAAAAGCAGCAGCAATCCCAAATATTCAAGGGAACCCCATGTGACGCTCCAGGTTTCCATGGATCCACTTGGGAAAAGGCAGGGAATGACCCCGAGGGGTGGCAAACCCCAAATCCTGCTGCATCACCCGATGGGAACAAAACGCCACCCACGGCCCTCCAGAAATAAACCCACGTAGGAGATCCGGGCCCTGAGGAAAACAGGGAAGTTTGCTTCCAATTTTAGGTGGGTTTGGAAAAAACAAAATGGGAAATTCAAAGCACAGCAGGGAAATAGAGGGAAAATCCACCCAGATTTGAGGGAAAATCTGACTTTGGTCACAGCTTGTATCCCAAAAAATGATGTTTGGGCTGTTTGCTTGCTGTGATCCGCGATTTTGGGGTGGGAATTGGGATTGGAGGTGACCCCAGAGCTCGGGAAGAGATTCCTGCGCTCAGCAAATCCAGGGAATGACACTGCACAGCCTGGAAAAGTGACCCAGAGTCTCCTCCTTGGAATTATTTAATTAACACATATCTCATTAGTACTCCCCCTCCCCAAATCAACCCCTGCCAGAGCTTTTCCTTGAGAATTCCCAAGCTGGAATATTTTTTAACCCAAACCTCTGGAAGCAGAGGGGGAGGAAGGGCAGGATCCTTCCCAGGTTGTTCTCAGCATTCCCAGGGTTATTAAAACCCCAAAGTGCCACTCTTCCATCTGCCCACTCCCCGTTTTCCCGCTGATGCCTCCGGCTGGGAATGCTCCCCGGGAATGCTCCCGGCTCCGTAAGCTGATCCTGCCCCACCTGTCCCCTCCAGAACCCGGCTCCAGCTTTTTTTAGCCATTCCTAAGCCTCCCAGTGACCCCTTCCTGGATAAGCTCCACACAAACCACGTTTTTTGGGAAGATTCCCACCTGCTCTGGGCTGCAGGGCTCGGATAGCTCTGATTCCCAGAAATATCTGGAATATTTTCTGGAATAAGAACCTGGCAGCTCTCAGAAAAGCTGGGTTGGAAAAGGAGATCCCCACAGCATGTATGGGATGGAGGCAGTTGGAATTTCGGGTGCTGAGGTGCGGAATGCCACATCCAAAGGCAGCTCCATTCCTGGAGAATCCCGTGGGATCAGCCACAAGGAGCTGCTGGAAACTGGAATAGAACAGGAGGAGCATTCCCACACTGGGAAGCACAGAGACAGGCGGGATATGGGAATTGGAGGGTGTGGAGCGAGATTTCCTCCCTCTTCCCACAAAAGAAATCCCAGTGGGAGCAACGACAACTTCCCAAAAAAGCCCCATCCCACGAGGAGCACTTCGGGAATTTCTTTGGATTTAGGAGCCTCCCTGTCCCATCCCTCCCTTCCTTAAATCCTAAGGCAATCCCAAGCCTCGTTTTCCTGCTTTATGGATCTGTGCTTCAGGAAGGGTGGGAAGAGTCTCCCAACCCACACAGCCAGGAATCCCCTCTGTGGGATCTTTTCCCTCTGGGAAAAAAAATTCCTGGGAATTCCAGCCCTCACCACACAGATCCACCCGTGCTCCTCCTCAAATCCCCTCATCCAGCTGCTTCCTGAGTGTGGCACTCCATGGGGTTTTTCCCAAGATCCCGTTTTCCAGCTGCCTCTGGTCCAACACACCACCAGCACCTGAGCAAGACATGGATCCCAAAAATCCCAATCAGCTCTTCCCAAAAAATTTAATGGAAGGATTAGATTGTGGAGATTGGGAAAATGGGAATAAATCCCACCATGTAGCTCATCCCTCCTGCTGCGACACCTCAGGAGCTCTGCTCTGCTGCAATCCCAGCACACCAGCACTGAAATCCAGGGAATTCTGTGGAATTCCTGCTTGGTTGTTAACAATCCATCCCCATTTCCAGCTGGTGTTTTGTTGGATTGAAGTTTGGGAAAGGAACATGCTCTGCTGGGAATTCCCAAAGGGAAAATCCAAGCCCAGCATGAACTCTGGCAGCAGGAACACACCTGAACCCTCTCCCAAAAAACCCGCCTTGGAATCCTCCTCCTGCCAGTGGCACCAATTTCAGGAATGCCAAACCCAGAGACTCCCCCAATTCCATAGGAAACAACTTTTCCCTCCCACAAGCTCCCAAAGTTTTCCTGGATTAAGGAATAAATCCACCCTGACTCACTCGCAGTTCTGACTGAACACAGTGCCCTCCCCAAGCCCTTCCAAGGCCGGCTCCATCCCGGCTTTCTTACA
>JACBWW010000025.1:6304320-6324574 GCA_020086605.1 Lanius collurio | reverse complement strand
CATTCCCACAGGGAGCCACTGCAGACAGGCGGGATTGTCCTCATGAATTTTTGGGAATGCTCCGATTTGATCCTTGAGGTCTTTTCCATCCCAACCAGAGAAGCTGTGGCTGCTCCATCCCGGGAATGTCCTGTTGGATGGGGCTTGCAGCAGCCTGGGACAATGGGAAGTGTTGGAACCGGCTGATTTTTAAGTCCCTTCCCACCTAAAGCCTTCCATGATTCCATCATTCCAAACAATTCCGTGTTTCTCTCCACATTCCAACATCAGCAGGAATTTCTTCCCAGGATTTAGTGGGAATTCCCTCTCCATAAAGTCCTCTCTTGGGTCTTATGGAAGAATTTTCCATGGAGAAATCCACCAAGAATTCCAAGGATTACAAAGATTTGAAGTCCTCTCTAAATCCCGAGGAAAACCGGGATAATCCCTCAATCCATCCAAAGCTTTTGAGATCGAGTCCGTCCTTTTTCCTCCAGGAAAACATCATTAATCCAGGGAAATCTCAGTTCTTGATAGCCAGCACTCCTTAAAAACCTTTGGCACCCTTACTTGGGATTTCCATTCCCAAATCCTGCCCTCACTTTGATGTCTCCCCTCTCCAGCTGAACATTCCCAAATCCATCATCCAAGGAAAGTTTCAACCCCATGAATTTTGGGAGGGCTCAAAAATTCCACAGTGGCTTTTCCCGGGATTCTCTGCTTGGATTTCTTTATTCCCATCCCTTGTTCAGACATGGGAAATATCCAAATTCTTCCCAATAACTGGAAAATATTCCCCAATCCTTGAGGAGGGAAAAAATTTCCACTACTCAGCTCTGCCTTCCCACGTTTTAGGGTTTAATCCTAATGCAGGAAAGAGATGATTTCCATAAAAATGCTTGGAGAAAATAATTCCCATGGGAATTCTGTGCTGAGGGACAGCCCCTGGAAGGCAAGAGAGGAGCTCCAGGATGGCAGCAACATTCCCTGAATTCCTGACAAAGTTTTCTGGGATCATGGGATCGTTTGGGTTGGGAGGGACCTTGAAAGGTTTTTTAGTCCAATCCCAAATTCCCAATTTATTGGAAGACCGGGATGAGTGGGGAAGGGAACTGGGAGCCAGAATTCCTGACAGCTTTTGAAACATCTTGGAAAATTCTGTGGTAAAAACCAGCAATTCCATGATTTTCATGGAGTTGGGATTTCCTATCCTTGAATCCCAGTGATAGATTTATTCTGGGAAAACCAAAGGAATTCTGCTTTTCCAGGGATTGGTTGTTCATTAACTGGGCAAGAACAGACAAAAATTGGGAATTTTCACTTCCTTGCCCTTCTCCAAAACTTTTGACAGAGACCAAATCCCACAAATGCCACCCAAATCCCATTCCTTGCTGGAAAATTTGATCCCTTTCCATTGGAAATCCCCACAAATTTATGGATCAAAAAATCCCAATTTAACTCAAAATTAAATTGAATTAAATGGAATTAAATGGAATTAAATGGAATTAAAATTCAACTGAATTTTTTCCCTTCAAGGACTTCCCTGGAGGTCAGGTTCTTCCAGAGGGAAAATGATTCCATGGATTCTGTTGTTGGGAAGGAATTTCTGTGGAGCAGAGGGGTTGGAATTCTGGAGGGCCCAGATTTGCTGATTTGCTGCCCCTTGGTGCCACCAAACCCCAAATCTGAGAGGACAAAATCCTTGGAATTGCTGCTAATTCCTTAAATTAATTCTCCAGGATGCTGGTGGAGAGCTGGATCCAACCAGGAATCCACCCAGGAAAAGTCAGGATGAGTAAATTAGAGATGTTTTTAGCAGGAATAATTGAATTTGGGATCCAGGGAGCCTCTGGATCCCTTTTCCATCCCAGAAATTGTTTGGCTTTTCCCTTCCAGCCTCCAAGTCAAATCCACGGTCAGGGAGTGGATGCAGAGGGGGAATATCCCTGTAAAGTTTGGGATGGAGTGGGAAGGACAGAGCTCATTCCACAGGGACCAGGAAACAACAGCCAGGAGTTGCTCCCACTCTGGGAATCACATCCGGGTCTTTCCATAATTTTTTATGGATTACTCACGACTCCTTTAATGCTGCGCTGCTTTTATCAGGATTTATGGCATTCCCAGGCTTCCCTGGGAATCCGGGATTTCTGGTCCTGAATCACATCCCAAACTCCTGGAAGTTCTGAGGGATCTCAAATCCAAATCCATATCCAACCCGAAATCCAAAACCCTGGGAAGGAGCAACCAGGGATTTATGATCCTTGATCATGTCCCAAACTCCTGGAAGTTCTAAGGGATCCCAATCCGTGTCCCTGGGTGATCCTGAGATCCCACGGGATGAAGCCCCAGCCCCGCCCACCACCGGGATCCAGCCTGGGCATTCCAAGCCCACATTCCATAGGGGATGCACAGCCAGCCCACTGCCCCTTCTCCCATTCCCATTATCCTTTCCCCTCCCATTCCCATGGATTTGGGGCTGATTTCCCGGTCCCTGGCACGGAGATCCCACATTCCTGCAAAAGTTGCCAGCCTGGTGAGGCAGAGATTGGGAAAATGGGATCATCCTCAGGCACACAACAAGGTTTTATTCCCAGATTTTTTCAGAGGGTCACACGGGAAGTTTGTGGCAAAACCAGGAGTGGATCCAGACTCCTCCAAGCCCTCATCCCAAAATTAATGTCTCCCCCCTGGAATATCTTGGAAGGAGTGCTGGTGGAATCCAAGGGATCTCCAGCTCCAAGAAAGTGAGGGAAAGGAACCCCTGGAATGCTGCATATCCATGGAGAACATCTGGAAGTTAGGAGAGCACCATTCCTGCTCTTTTTGGGAATGATGGAAGGATCTCAAAATAATCCTTCCATCCCTTTGGACAGGGAACAGAGGCAGGGGTAGATGGGAGTTTGGGATACTGGGAAGGAATTCTTCTCTGGGAGGATGGGGAGGGGCTGGAATGCCTGGAAGTGTCCAAGGAGAGAGTTCAGAGCAGCCTGGGATCGTAGGAGCTGCCGGGGTTGGAGCTGGGGGAGTTTAAGATCCCTTCCCACCAAACCATCCCAGAATTCCAGGATTCCCTGACTCCCAGCCCGTGGCAGGGAGGAAAACAGGGAAACAAATGATTTCCCAGGAATTCTTTGCTCAGCCCTCGTTATCCCGGCTCCAAGGAGCTCCCTGCTCCCAATGGTGTCTCCAGAGCTTGGCTGGGAGGGAATATTCCAGAGAAAAGCAGGAAAACCAGGCTGGAGGTCTTTGGGAATGATGGATAGCAGCAGACTCCGGCTACCTGAGCTTTTCCAATGGAATTCGACATTTGGGAACTCCCAGGAGCCAGAAGGAGCCAGGGAAATTCCCATTCCTTGGGATGGGAATTGCCTGGAAAAGAGGGAAGAGCTGAAGGAAGAACATTCACTTCCAAGGGAAAAAAACTCCTTGGGATGAGTTCCCAGAGGGCTGGAGGGATTGGAGCTGTGGGAGGGGTAAATATCCAAATTTGGGATTCCAGAGGGAATTCCACGTCCAAAATCCCAGAAAATGCGCCCAGATCCTGGGAGAGGGATCCCAAATCTTCCTGTTTGAGCCTCCTCGCTCCTCCCTGGGATTGGGATCTGGGAATGCTCCAGGAATGTCTTCTCTGCCTCCATCCTTCTCCTTGGGATGAGCATCCCAAAAAATCCCAGCTGGTCACGTAAAATTGGTATTTTCAAGGTCTCCAAGAGAGCCAAAAATCAGCTCCAAATCCCCAAAATTGGAACGGAAGGAAATCCAAGCAAATCCAAGCCCAGTTGTGAGGAGGGAATAAATCCATTTTTCCATGGAAAACAGGAATCCCATTCCCGATCCTCTCCAACCTTGGGAATGTCGCTTCCTGCCTCCATTTGTCCCCTTGGGAAAGGGCTTCGGGAAGAGCTGGAAGCAGGAGCTCATGGAGCCCATCTCCATCGATTGTGCGCCCTCTGCTGGCAGCCTCTTTTCCAGGGAAAACCGGGAAAATCCCGCCGGGAAGGGCATTTGGGGCTGCACTTCCAGTCTGGGAAAATCCTTGGATACGGTTTGAGCCCTCATCCTCACGGGAATTTCCTTCTGCTCCTCACCCAGGAGCAGGGAATGGGACCAAAGATTTCCTCTGGAGCAGGTTGGATCCTGCAGGAGCTCCTGAATCCCGGGCATCCAAATTCCGGGAATACTCTGCTCCCAAGAGCCCTCGGGATAACGCTATCCTTGAAAAAAAAGAGAGAAAAATGGGGATTTAAGGGATTTATCCTGTCATTCCCAGGGGATATCCAAGTTCAGTGGGAGAGCCGCGACAGGAATGGTTCTAATTCCCAGTTTTCCAGAGAATCCAAGGCCAGTTTGGATGGGATTTGGAGCAAGCTGGGATAGTGGAAGGGGTTGGGTTGGAATGGGATCAGCTTTATTCTTTTCCCAGCCAAACCATTCCAGGGATTTAATGAAATGTGGGAAAGCTGGCAGAGGGAAATTTGAAGGCAGTGCTGGCTTTTTCCAGGAAATCCATTTTGAAGGGAATTCTGGATATTGGGAATAACTCAAATCAACACACGGGGACTTCCTAAATATTCCCAACAAAGTTCCTTCCCTCATCCCAGCTTTGCATTCCTGCAATCCCGAAATTCAGGTCAGCACCTCTGATTCCCAGAATTCTGCTTGCAAGCCAGGCTGTGATGATTTTTTTGGGGAAGCTCAGCACTTTTCCAATTGGAATTTGCAGCCTGGAATGGGGTCAGGGAACCTTTGGGCCAGGTTCAAAAGCTTGGAAAAGTCTGAGTTTATTCCTGATAATCCTCAGGGAAGAGTTCAGGGATGAGTTCATCTCACTGGGCCAAGGGATAATTGGATTTATCCAATTCCTTTTCCTCCTCTCCAGGATTATCCTTTCTTCGGGATAACAAGGAAATCTCTGGGAGGAAAGAAGCCGGAAAAAAGGGAAATCACCTTTCCCACAGATAAACAGGATGAACTCCTTATCTGGCTCTCCAAAAACTGGGAGCAAGAGGGGTCAAATGAGCCCAAATTATTCGGTGATCCCAAAAAATGAGGTGAGAGCTCTGGAAGCTCCGTTCTTGCCCAAATCATCCTGGGTTATTTTTTGGGGGATAGAAATGCGGAGCTGCAGCCCCAGCTCCAAGGGCCGCTGGAATTCCTGGTGCTGCTGGAAATGGTGCTGGGGCTTCTCCTCATCCCTTTTTTCCTGGGATTTCAGGCTCCTTCTTGCCCTCGCTGTGGACTCAGGGAGACATGGAGAGAAAATTCAGAAATATTCCAAAATATTCCAAAATATTCTAAAATATTCCAAAGTATTCCAAAATATTGAGGAAAAACTGTTTAATAATTCCTGCTATTCCCTGATTTCCCTCTCCGGTGCTGCTCATCCCACTCTGGAATTGTCTGGATTTCCCAGATTTTATTTCCTGTGGCAGCTTCCAAATGTTCCAATTGTTACCCGCAGGGTGGGATAAAAGCAGGAAAAGCTGCATTTTTAGGGAACACTCATTTTCCTGGTGCCTTTCCTCTCCTGTTTTTCCTGCTTTTCTATGGTTTATATCCTGGAAATCCTGGGGATTTGGGGATTTCCCATCCCTGAGCAGCAGAGGGGTTGGATAAACCCAGCTGGGAGTCTCTGACATTCCTGGAGTTCTGTTCCATCTTTATCCCTCTTCCCTCCCCATTTCCTTCTTTAAATCTCCCTAAAAAGGCTTTTATTTGGGATTTTTTTCTCTTGAAGTCCCCAGAAAATTTTGTCTTCCCAATTTCTTTCCCACCTGATCCCGATCCCATTCCCAGAGAGGGGAATTTTGGGAAGAGGAGGAGACTTTTCCTCCTCAAAATCCAACTCCATCTCAGGCCAACAACAACAACTCCCAAACATTCCCAGAGTTTTTCTGCCTCACAAATCCCATAAAAAACTCTCCTGGCCCCTCTGGAGCAGCTTTTTTGGGATCAACATCCCAGGATTTGAGATGGCCCGGGATGTTCCAGAGAATTCCCATCCCTGGAAGTGTCCAGGGTCTGGTTGGGTGGGGCTTGGAGAAATCTGGGATAGGGAAAAGTGTCCCTGCCTATGGAACTGCATGAGCTTTAAAATCCTTTCCATCCCAAAGCATCCCGGCATTTGCTGATCCTGGAAGGAGGAGCAGTGGGAACCGTGGGAGTGGATTTTTCCCACTGCCCTTTCCCATGGGAGGGAAATCAGCCGGAGTGGGAATATTCCAGCTCTGGGTGGGAGCAGTCTGAGATCACTCAGGATTTGTGGGATCACCAGAGCAGGGAGAGAGGGAACTGGGAACATCCTGAGCAGGGGCTGCAGGGCCAGGAATTCCTTCCCAGCCACACATCCACAAAAAACCAGGAAAACCGGGAGCCTTTGGAACACGCAGCAAGGGAGTCACAGCTGATCCCAACTCCAGAGCTCCCCGAGCACCAAACATTCCGGGCAGTCGGCACTTCCCAGCCCGGAGCTCTCCCCTGGACACTCCTGACCTTGTGGGAAGGACACCCCGGAGGCCCCGAGCTCAGCCCAGCACATCCAGCTGGAAGATTCCGGACAATTCCCTCTGGAATATCTCCCATGGCGGCAGCTCTCGGCTGCCTCATCCCTGTGCTCCTCCGGCCTCAAATATTCCTGGGAGGCCGCTCGGGAGGCAAATCCTGAGTGCAGCCGGAATGCTGAGCCGGGCCTAGCTGAGCCAGAGCAATTAAACCTTGCTTGGCTCGCTTTGCCTCATCTCAGGAGCTTAAAAGCCTGGCTTTGGCTCTAAAAGCCTTGCTTAGTCTCTAAAGGCCTGGCTTTATCTCTAAAAGCACGGCTTGGGGCTTTGTCTCTAAAGGCCTGGCTTAGTCTCTAAAGGCTCAGCTTTGTAAAGCCTGGCTTTGGCTCTAGAGAGCCAAAGCTCAGCTTTGTCTCTAAGGCCCAGCTTTGGATCTAAAGGCCTGGTTTTATAAAACCCAGCTTTGTCTCTAAGACCTGGTTTTGGATCTAAAGGCCCAGCTTTGTAAAGCCCAGCTTTGTCTCTCAGGCCCAGCTTTGTAAAGCCTGGCTTAGTCTCTAAGGCCCGGCTTGGAGCAGCCTGGAACTGTGGGAGGAGCTGGGCTGGAGCTGGGGGAGCTGCAGGGCCCTTCCCTCCCCAACCATTCCATCATTCCCTGATTCCCAGGGCTCGGGATTGCCCTGCCGGAGCTGTTCCATCCCAGCAGGATTCCCAGGGAAAGCTGGAGCTGCTTCCCAAGGTTCCGGGCTCTCCGTGGGCTTCATTCCCGGTTTATTTCCCCTTTCCAGAGGATTTTTGGGACATTTGGGCTCCAAGACATTTATCCGGCATATCCCAACGGAGATCAGGAATAACAACACCCCCCACCCAGTTTCATCCTTACTCCTGGTTTATGGCTAAATCCATGGATTCTCTGCAAGGAGAGAATTCCCAAATTTGCCTTTGGAGTTTGGGAATCATCCCAAAAACGCGGATTCAAAACCCAGGATTTCAGTTTTCCGGGATCCACTATGGGATGGTTTTGCTCCATTCCCATTGCCATTCATCCCAGAATTGTGTTTTCCCACAATTCCAACCCTTCAGGATCTGCCCCAGCTCCAACTCAGCATTTTCCCCTGGTTTTATTCTTTTCCCTTGGATTTTCCAGCTGCATTCCCTGATTTTCCCTCTTCCACAGGCTTTGCTGATGGGAAGGGAATCCCTGCTCCACTCAGGGATTCCCGAATTCCCACCTCAGCTCTGGAATTCCGGTTGCCCGTGGCAACCTCGCCTTTCCTGGGAGCTTTGCTGTGCTTAACGTGGAACTGCCGAGGTGTCAGCAGGCAGCAAAAATTCCTTAAAAATCCTTTTCCCTTCCAAATCCAGCAATTCCTATTTTTCCCCAAGAAGAAAATCAGGATTTTTTTGGATTCCTGACCTCCAAGCTCCTCCTATTCCCTTTTCCCCCTTAATTTTCTTCAATTTATGCCTTAAAATTCCTTTAATTCCCAACGCTTTACAATGAGCTCCTGGTACCACCGATTATCCCAAGACAAAATGATTCCAAACCCTCTGGAATCTTGGAAAATCACCTGGGCAGGGTCAGAACTCAGAGCAGCTCCCTGGAATTGTGTCCCACTCCCAAATATTCCTATTTATCCATGCATTCCTTGAAGGAAAAATAAAGGTGCTGCAGGGGTTCCCTCAGGATTCCCTCCCTGGGTTTTTCCCGTTTTTTTTATGGAATGCCGACTGTAAACTCGTGCACTCGGAGTGTGAAATCCTGGCTGGGCGTTTCCATGGAAACCAGCCGGGTTTTCCTTGCACGATTCCCGAGCTGACCTCGCTCCGGCTGGAATCTCTCCCACTCTCCGCTGGTGTTATCCCGGTTTTCCCTTGGTTTGATTTCCCTGGATTTCCCTCTGCCAGTCAGCTCCATCATTACAAGGATGGAGGGGGATTCCTGGCACAAAAAAAGGTGGGATAAGCCCATCTAAGGCTGCTTTTCCCAGGAAAATTCCCTCACCTGGGCTGGAATGATTGGAATCTCCAGGAAGGATGGCGAGGGAATATTCCCAAGGGCACGGAATGCCAGGACAAATGGGAATGGCTTCCAAATATGCCAGAGGGCAAGGATAAATGGGAAAGAATTCCTGGCTGGAATTGAATTCCCAGAGAAGCTGTGGCTGCCCCTGGATCTCTGAAGTGTCCAAGGATGGAGTTTGGAGCAGCCTGGGATGCTGGAAGTGTCCCCATGGAAGGGCTGGAATGAGATGCTCCATAAAATCCCATCCAATTCAAACCATTCCAGGATTGGAGATAAGAAAAAAAATTCTAAGGATCTTTTAAGCAAATTCCCTTTTCCAAGGTATTTTCCCTTCCTTGCACAGGAACAAAGGGATCAAAGCTCCTTCAGGAAAAGCCATCCCGAGAGTCATGGAAAGGGCACATTAATAAAGGATGAGCCAGAAATGCTGGGAAAAGCAGCTCAGCCTCGTTATCCCAGATTCCCAAATTCCTCGTGAGGCTCCAGCGGAGCAGAGCCAGTGAATATTTTATAGGGAAGCTCCTTTTCCCTCCCTGCTTCTCCTTGTGGCCTCGCCCGGAATAACGATTTGTTTTGGAGAGGGAATCGCTGGGAATTTGAGCCTTGTGGAAAACAAGGAATGTTCCCTGTGTGGAAAACAAGGAATGTTCTCCACATGGAAAACAAGGAATGTTCTCCACGTGGAAAACAAGGAATGTTGCCCTATGTGCATCTCATTAGGAGAACTCTTCCCACGGGGAATGCCAATGATCCCAGAATTTCCTGCGATCTCAATCTGTGCTCCTTGAAGTCTGGGAGCTCCTGGGAATGTTGCTCAGGCTTTGCTGGGAATGCTGCACTCCCAGCTCCTGGGAGAAGCTCCCTTCCCCCATCCATGTGAGACACCAGCAGCGCCTGGAATTCTCATCCACCCACCTCCATTTGGAAAAGTCATCCTGAGAAATTAAACCAGGAGAAATCTGGGAACAACATCTCCGTATTCCTTGGGAAAGGTCAGCTCCGAGCGGGAGCAGCGGAGGTGCGTTCCAAGGAAAGAAAAATACGGCAACAGCTTGGATTCCCATCTCCGTGTTGGACCTGCCAAGATTTCCTGCAAATTCCTCCCTCGGGAAGGAGTCAGTTGGAAAAGCAAAGCCCCAGGCACGGGGATTGCAGTGAGGGTGCATCGATCTGTCCTGCTGTGGCTGCAGGGAGCGGGTCAGAGGAAACGCCCTTAAACTGGGACATGAGGATTCCCATCGGATTCCAGAGAAATTCCCTTCACTCTCCATGTGCTCACATTGGAACAGGTGCCCAGGGAGGTGCTGGAGTCACCGTCCCTGAGTGCTTGAGGCCCGCGCCGCCATGACACCTCCCTCACACACGCGGCTCGTTGCCATGGTGACGGGGACAGGCTGGAGCAGGAAGCACATCTACCAATCAGCGCCGCTCTAGGGGCGCGTCCGCGCTCTGATTGGTGGTTAAAGCTGTCCATCAATCCGCCCCCTCCCTTTGCTGCCGCTGCCAGGAGATCAGAGGAAACGCCCTTAAACTGGGACACGGGGATTCCCATTGGATTCCAGAGAAATTCCTTTCACTGCCCGTGTGCTGACATTGGAACAGGTGCCCAGGAAGGTGCTGGAGTCCCTGTCCCTGGAGGCGTTTGAGGCGTCTGGAGCTGGCGCTGGGTGCTGTGGTTTGGTGCTTACAGCGGCAGTCCCTCCAACCCTGACCGTTCTACTGCCCCATCAGGGCGGCCATGACACCTCCCTCCCCGACGCGGCTCGTTGCCATGGTGACAGGGACAGGCGGGAGGGCGGGCGCAGACAGCACGTCCGCCAATCAGCGGCGCTCTCGGAGTATCCGCGCTCTGATTGGTGACTACAGCTGTCCATCAGCTCCCGGCCCCGCCTCCCCGTTGCTGTGGTGACCGGAGGACTCTCGGCGGCGCCGGCGGAGGGGGAGCGGCGGCGGCTCCGCCATGGCGCAGCCCGACGAGCCGCAGCCCGTGGTCGTGCCCTCCTGCCCGCTGCCCGGCAAGATCTGCGATGTGGTCCGCAGCGAGAGGCCGCGCTCCTGCTGCGGCATGGCCATGGCCGGCTTCCGCACCTCCAAGTACCAGGTGCCCGAGTGGCACCGCAGGAACGCGGGCGTCTGCTACAAGGCGTTCACGGCGGGCGAGGAGGCGGAGCGCGGCCGCGCCGAGTGCCAGGCCCTCATGAAGCATGCGGCTGCCAGCGCCCAGCGGGCTCAGGAGCGCTCCAAGGCCACCCTGGGCCAGCGGCTGCAGGACATTCACTTCTGGAGGGTGGAGCTGCAGAAGGAGGTCATGGAGCTGGACGCCGAGACCAACTTGCTGGCGGCGCAGAAGCTGCGGCTGGAGCGGGCGCTCGATGCCACCGAGGTGCCCTACAGCGTGGTCATCGATAACCTGGAGTGCCGGGAGAGGAGGCAGCCCCCGGACCTGGTGATCGATGAGGTGGAGAGGCAGCTGCTGAAGGTGAGCAGGACCTGAGGGTTGGTGCCAGCCCTGGCACGGCTGCTCCGCGCTCTGCCATGAGGAGCAGCGATGAGGAGGTGAAACTGCGGCTGCTGGAAGTGTCTCCTGCAACGCACGGCTCTGGTGGCCCTTCCTGAAGCACCAAGGATTTTGAACACTGTGTCACTCCAAGGATTTTTTTCCAGTCCTTCCTGTGTTTAAAAAGTGTTTCAAATCACCCCCGTGTGGCTAGAGGAGAGCAGGTCCCCCCTCTCTCTCAGCCCAGACCCGAACAAAACCAAACCAGAGTTTTCCTGCACCAACACGAGCATCCTATCCTGTCATAAATTCTTTCTCTGTTTGCCTTAAATCCTCTCCTCTCTGCAGGTTACACTTTAAAAGTCCAGAATCCAAAAGTTCGGGAGCAGTGGGATGTTCCTTGCCTGTTTCCGTACTCAAATCGTCCAAATTTGGGCATTTTCTGTCATTCATTTTCTCTGAGTCTTGCCAAGGTGATGATCCAACCCTGGCACCGAGATTCCCTTCCAAGCTGATGTCATTCTTGGGCTGGATGTTACAGAAAACACATTTTCCAGGGCATATTCCATCCTGGAGTAACACCTATTCCAATATCCCACAAATTAATTAATGATTGTTTACCTACAGCCTCCAGTCAGAGTGGGTTCATGATCAGTTACTCATTAAACCGGAGGATTAATATTAGAAAAATATTGATCAGACTGAAATATTTGGACAACGGCACCTGGTGGGATTTTTGGGATTATCCTGGGCAGGAATTGCTTGATCCCTGTGGATCCTTCCCAACTCAGGATATTCTAGGATTCCACGTAGTTGATGGCATGATAGGATTTAGGAATTTTTTGACTGCAAATTGTGTGTCATTTCTGATTTATACTCAAGATTGGAGAGGTTATTCCAGCCAAAAACAAACAGGGGAGAGTTGGTGTAGGATATTTCCATGTGGGAATTGTTACAAAATTCAGGGAATCTGGGGAATTTTTAGATTGGAAAAGACTTTAAAGATCACCAAGTCCAACTGGATTAATCTGGTGCCAGGCATGGAGATGTTCCCTGATTTTTCCTTACTTCAAAACTGAGCAAGGAATTAATTTATTCCATTTAATTTGATGAGATCATGGAATCCTGGAATGGTTTGGGATGGATGGGACCTTAAAAATCATCGATTTCCACCTCTTCCCACTGTTCCCACCCTCTCCCACCATCCCAGGCTGCTCCAAGTCCTGTCCAACCTGGCCTCAGACATTCCAGGGGTGGGGCAGCCACAGCTTCCCATGGAATCTGTGCCAGGGAACAATTCCTTCCATAATAGGAGAGAACAGAGACTTTTTTTCATGGAATACACAGAATTCCTAGGCTTTAGAAGTATTCCAGGTTTTTCAGCCCCCATAGGTTTAGAGCTGAGTTCCCTCAGGATGTGCTGACTCCAAAATTCCGAGTTTTACAATAACAACTTGAGCGTAAATAAGGAAATTTCAGGATTTATCCACAACTCGAATTGCTCCTTGGGATTGTGTTTCCTGCTCTGGATACACGGAATTCTCCCTGTTTTCCTTTAGGAAGCTGATCTTATCCGGGATATCCGGGATCTTCTGAAAAGAACCATAATCCAAGCGACCACCCAGATAAGGTAAAACATTTTCCAGGATACTTCCACCAAATAATTCCTGGGCTAAAGGTGGATAAAGATCTCGCCAAGGCCAGGCCTAGGAGCTGTGAGAATTCCATTTAAACCTGCAAACCTCAGGATTTTCCAGATTTAGATTCTCCTATTTTCCAGAACTGTGGTGGATTTGTTTTCCAGCACTAAATTCCAGTGCTATAAAATTATTCCCTGGATATCTTCTTGCACTTTGGCATACATTTGTGTTATTAAAGGGATTTGGGGGATCAAAGGAGCTTCCCAAGAGGAATTTTTTTCGCCACCAGATGTCAGTGTGAAGTTTAAAGCTGGAATTTCGGTGCCAGGATGGGTGTTCATTGCCTTTCCAAAGCATTATTTGATTGGAATTTCTAACAGACCCTTTGGAAAGATGTTACTATATCCTAAATCAATATCAAGGAAGTAACTACTGGAAAATTTATATTTTAGTTTATAAAGCCCTTTAATCTGCTCCTATTCTACCTGATAAATGAAATACTGGCTTTTAAAAGATGGCTGCAAATGTGGATTAATATAAAGTAGCTCTGTTATATTAACTAGAGCATGAGAGGAGCCTAATAAGTTTAATTTGGGGATTTAAAATTGATTTAAAATAATTTTGTCCCATTTCTGCCCCATTTTACCCCATTTTAGCCCCACTTAGCCCCATTTTGTCCCATTTAACCACATTTTAGCCCTATTTAGCCCCATTTTAGTCCCATTTTAGCTCAATTTAACCCCATTTTAGACCCATTTTAGTCCCATTTTCCAGAATTCCTAATTCCTTGGGTGACAGTGACACCTGGTGTTATCAGCTGATAACGACCCATAGGCTTTTGTATTTGGGATATTTATAATTCTAATTAACTGAGGGATGTATGGCTCTAATTAACAACAAAGCAGCTTAAATCTGAATGTCATTAAAGATTATCCCGTTCCATGGGCAGGGACCTTCCACAATCCCAGCCTGCTCCAGCCTGGCCTTGGACACTTCCAGTGATCCAGGGGCAGCCACAGCTTCTCTGGGAATTCTATTCCAGGGCCTCCCCACCCTCACAGCCAAGAATTTTTTTCCCCAAATTCCCTCTAAATCCGGAGCTTCCTGTGGGAGGGAGAGTCTGGGATTTCCCAGACCACAAGGAAAGTTCACGCTCCTGTTGTCCTGTGGAACACAAAGGGTGGAGCTCCATTCCCAAATGGGGATGGGGTTGGGAATTCTTTTCCTTCCCACTAAGTTGTGATCCTGATTTTCCAGGTCCAACCGGATTCAGAAGGAGAACTGTGAGCTGGACTGGTCGGACAAGGTGGAGACGTATCACGTGGACGATAAATGTGTCAGCTACTGCACCGACAGCACCAACGTCCAGTTCCACCCCAGCTCCGTGAAGTTCGAGGAGAAGTGAGTAATTCCTGCCAGGATCCTCCTGGGATAACAACAGCACATCTGGATCACTCAGTTCCATCTGGGATTGGGTGTGGAGAGAGCTTCAAGGCAGCTCCATGGATGGAAAGGCAGTGCTTGACGTGCCACAGGGAATGGGCTCGGGTGGAAGGACCTGGAAGCTCATCCAGTTCCAACCCCAACACCTTCCACTACCCCAGGGTGCTCCAGCCTGGCCTTGGATTCTTCCAGGGATCCAGGGGCAGCCACAGCTTCTCTGGGAATTCCATTCCAGCCTCTCCCCACCTTCCCAGCCAAGAATTCCTTCCCAATATCCCATCTATCCCTGCTCTCTGGCAGTAGGAAGCCATTCCCTGTGTCCTGTCCCTCCATTCCTTGTTCCAAGTCTCTCTGCAGCTTTCCTGGAGCCCCTTTAGGCCCTGGAAGGGGCTCTGAGCTCTCCCTGTAGCCTTCCCTTCTCCAGCCTGTCAAGATCCTACATTTTTTATTTCCAAATGAACACAGCTGATAAATCCTGGGTACATTCCCGGGCTTATTTGCTGGGATTGAACTGCACAAAAAACGTGTGTGAACTCTTTTAGCAGTTTTAGCTCGAGATGGATGAGCTTGGGCTGATTTTATCTCAAGCTTTACTTCCCTCTGAAGCCACAGGAATGGGAGGTTATTAATTTATTAGAGGATTTTTGTTGATTTATTAAGGAATTTTAATTAATTTATTAAAGGATTCATCTCGTTCTTAATGAGAAATCACTACAGGCAAGAGCTCAACCAAGCACAGGTTGATGCCACTTTGCCAGGGAAAGAACCAGTTTTTAAGGGCAAAATTCCTATTTTATCCCATTCCCTGTTCTTCCAGCACCTCCACACCGAAGTCCTGGGCCCAGTTCAGCCATGACAACATTTCCAGTGCAGAACAGGAAAAATTAGCTTCGGTCCAGCTCCGATCCTTGATCAACAGCATCATCCACGACGTGTCCGAGGACCTGAGGATGCAGCGGGCAGTGGTCAACGAGGCCTTCGACAGCCACTGCAGGGAGCTGGATGATGCCAAATTCCGGCTGGAGCAGCACCTGCAGCAGGTGAGTGGGATTTGATGGGATTTGGGCATCACAGGGGATGTATCCTCTAAAAAAAATGGCTTAATCCATGTTGGGAGGTTTTGTGTCAGATCAGGATCCAGGGAGAGATTTCAGGGCTTTGTTGTGGTTCCAGTTCAGCTCTTTGTGCTCTCTGTTGGGATGGAGTTAAATGGAACACTTTAATCCTGAGCTAGAACCTAAAACTGGGGGATCAGGGAGCTCTGGTTGAGCCAGGATTCTCAGATTTCTCTGGAATGGCAGCAGCAGCAGATCCTGGCAGGTGACAAGGGCTGACTTCAGCCTCCTCCAGCATGGAGCAGCTCCTTCTTTTCTGTTAGGCCATTGGAAATGTGGGAAAAAAAGCCCATTCCTTAGCATTTGATGGCACTTCTTGGGGGTGGGATGTGCTGTCATCCCACAGAACACATGGAAGAGGTTTGGAGAGAATATTTCCTGCTTCTTTTTAGGCTGGAGATGGGATTTTTTCAGTGTAATAATCAAAATAAAGAGGTCAAAACCACCTCGGTATTTTTATTTTTCTATGAGCAAGGGACAGCTTTCGCCTCTTCCCCTTTTCCAACATGAGCAGCTCCTTTTTTCTCTGGTAGCCATTGGCAAGTGGGGGAAAAGTAATAATTCTTTAAGATCTGGTGGGTAATGACAGCTGCATATCTTTATTTTTCACGTGTGTGTCAGGAGTTATGAGGAGAAGAATTTCAGGATTTCCTGTCTCTTTCCATTTTCTTCTCAAATCCAGGCATTTCCAGGCAGATCAGCAGCTCTGCTTCAAAATAACTTGGGTTTTTTTGTTGGATTTCCAGTTAAAATTTACAATTAAAAGCACTCCATGGAGGTGGGATGTGTTGTCATCCCACAGAAGATGTGGGAGAGGTTTGGGATCTCTCCCAAGGTTTTGGGATGTGGGACAGGCTGCAGAATATTTTCTGTTTCATTTAAGCTCAAGGTGTGATTCTCAGTGAAATAATAAAAATAAAGAGGTTGGAACCACCTTAATTCTTGTGTTTAATTTTAAATAAAATCAAATTAATTTTGTTACCACCTAAAATGCAAAATTATTTCATTCTCCTTAATCTTGCCTAAACAGGAGCTGAAAACTTTAATGCTTCCCCAGGAACAGATAATTTTGGGGGACAAAATTTATCATTTTTTTTAACTTTTTTTTTCTTGGATGTCTTTCCCAGATCCTGAAGGATATTGCAGATGAGGAAGCCAACATTGTGAACCTCAAAAAAGCCATCAGGGATAAGGAAGCTCACCTGAAAGTGGCTCACACCAGGCTCTTCGACAGATCCTTCAGGCCCAACATCGAGCTCTGCAGGGATGAGCCCCAGTTCAGGTAATTAAATTAAACCCCAATTTAGGGAATTAAACAACTCCTCCAAGGGTCTTGTTCCATCCCAAAGTGATTTTTGGCAGTTTTGAGAATTTTTTTACCTCACAACTTTGAATTTTTTACCTCACAACTTTGAATTTTTGTCCCCGAAGGCAGAAAGAACTGGCTGAAATGAGTGAGGAAAATTTCATTTTCTCCTGATTAATCACATCAAAAATCCACACACTCACCTCTGTGATCTCCACACTTTCTTCTCTGAACTCTCTGATTTCTTTGGGATTTAGCTGCTCCAAAAAAATCTTGGGATCACTTGCTAGGAAAAACCTGCCACGAGGTGGATCCTGGGAACTGTGTGAGGGAAATCTCCGTGTTACAAAGGAAAATCCTGGGGGTGGCTGATTTTCTGCTTTAAAACTGCCAGAAATCCTTTCAAACTCCAGGTTTGAGTGTCACATTTGGATCTCATCAGTCTGGAATTGATTCTCCCCCCTCATGTTTTCCCACCTTTAGGAAAAGTTGGGATGCAGCTTGAGCAGGGTCACAAAATCCTTGCAGCAAAAGTGCCAACCAATATTGAGTTCTTTATCCAGTGAGGAAGGAATTCTGGTCATCCTGATCTAATTTAAGATCCTGACCCAGAAAACCATCCCTATCCAAGCTTTCCAGGTGGTATCCTGCTTTTCCTGGGATTTAGGGACAGGGACATATCCTTTGATTGCCAGGCTGGGGCTGTTGGCAATTCCTGCTCTGGCACAGATGCAGGGAATTTGTTTTCCCAGGAATTCAGTCTTCTCCAAAGGCAGATTGCAGTGGAACATCCCTCCCTCCTAGATTTTCATTGGAATTCTGTGCTCTTTATGAGTTATTTACTGCCTTTTTTTTTTTTTCTTTTTTTTTTCTTAATTATATCCTGCTCCTTCTTTAAAAACTTTGGGAGTAAAGATTTTCCTGATCTCTGGAGTTTTATACCAGAGAACAGAGACCAAAAACAGGTTGATCCAGCCAAACTGGGAGGTTTATTTAAGAATTTTTATCCTGTAGTTCCTGATGCAAATACCCCACACAGAGGTTGAATAATTCCACTGCTTTTAGCAGCAAAAAACATTCTTGGTGCTGCCTAAATCATGGAAAACTTGTATAGAGAAGCTGGAAAACTGAGCTCTGCTTTTCTTGGATTTCTCTGAGGTCTTTTCCTAATCAATTCTCAATTCTGTTGTTGATCTTTATACCAAATCCAATCTTTTTGAGTGATTTTTCTGACCTATTTTCCTGATGAATTTTCCATTCTGTAGCTGATCTTTATCCCAACTCCAATCTATTGGAGCACCATCCCCTCTTTTTACGACTTAACCCAATTCCCTCCAGGTTGATCAGCGAAGTGGAAGAACTCACGGTATTCCTGGAAGCCCTGAAACGAAAACTGATGGAATCTGAGCAGAATCTGAAGAATTTGGAGGAGACCAGGATGAAGGTGGAGAAGGAAATCGCTGTGAAAGCCAACAGCATTTTTATAGACAGGCAGAAGTGCATGAGCTACCGCGTTCGCTACCCCGTGGACCTGGAGGGGGCCAGTTACAAACAGTGATTTCTGTACTCATCCCACAAAATCTGGGAGAAAACCACAATCCCTTCTTTTCTATTAAGCCATTGGCAAGCGTGGAAAACAAATCTGGGAGCTTTTGTATGGAATAAATTGAGAAATTCAACATAAAATGCTGGGTTCACTCAATTTGCTTCTGTTTCTGCTGCTTTAAGTATCGTCATGAGCCTTGTTTTCCCTTGAAAAGTCCTATAAAAGCCATAAAAATGGAGTTGAAAGCAGCTGAAAATCAATTTATTTCAGCTCCAGTGGATCTATAACATATGGGCCTAATAATTTTGGGGGAGATTTCACCTGAATAATGAAATAGGAGTAAACATTTATTAGGAATAATATCAAGATCCAGGTGGAGAGGAAATATTTATATATTTTAAAGATATAAATATTTTAATAATAATGATAAAGAAACATTGGAAAATTTAATTAATATTTGAAATTTAAAATAATTCATGAAAAGAATTAGTATTTTAAAAACGTAATTAATTAATATAAATGTAATAATACTAGCTTGAAATGAGAACAATAAAACTCAGGATCCACCCACTCAGCCAGGAATTTAAGCTGCTCAAACCTTATTAATAAAAATCCCAAACTTTCCACAAGTTTTCCAGGTTTGATGCTAATCTACCCCTTGGAAAAGAACTCCCAAGATGAGATGAATCCGGGGATTTTTAACCTTCAAGACAATTAATTTTAGGGTTTTTTCCAGGAAAAGGAAAGAAAACCAGCTTGGGAATGCAATCCTGATTTTCCACTTGAGCAGTGGGATGTGGAATGGAGCTGGTGCTGAGTTCCAGCTTCTCCCTGGAAGCAAAGCCTGTGGAGGAGCTGCTGTCCATAGCTGGGAACATTTCAGCTTCCCCAGCAAATTCCATGGAGCCATTATTGGGCATTTGTTAAATCCGTGACACACCCAAAAAAAGCAGGGAAAATGACCCAGGACAGAATTCCGCGATTTCCTCTATTACAGGGGTTTCTAACTTTTAAAAAGCAGCTGCTCAAAGGGGGGGAAAAATCCTTAAAGGCGAAATTCCTACAAAATCCCCCTGGCCAGGGACATTTGCAGAGGCTGTTAATGGGGTGTATTATTGGGGTTTCTGGGGTTTTGTGTTATCTGAACCCAGGATGTGCCCAAATTATCCAGGAATTCCTGCTAAAGCTGCTCCCATTCCTTTGGAAATGGCACTGAGGGCTTGGGATCCAAGCTCTGTTCCCCAGCTTGGGTGTTTGGTTTGTCCTTTGGGGTTTTTCATGGAGTTCCTCCTCATGATTCTGTTTTATAGCCCAGCTCTTGGATCCTGAGTGAGAAATCATGGAATCCTGGAATGGTTTGGGTTGGAAAAGGCCTTAAAGCCCTTCCAGCTCCAGCCCCAACACCTCCCACTATCCCAGGGTGCTCCAAGCCCTCTCCAACCTTGAACATTCCAGGGATGGGGCAGCCACAGCTTCTCTGGGAATTCCATCCCAGGCCTTCCCCATCCTCACAAGAAAGAATTCCTTCCCAAAATCCCATCTAAACCTTCCCTCTTTTTGTTTGAAGCCACTAAATCTGTATATAATATGGAATTATTATAAATTAGAGGATTACAACTGAAGGCAAAACCTTTCAGGAGATTTTATCCCACTTTTCCCAGGATTCCAACCAGCAAAATGTCATTCCTACCCCTCCCAACCAAAGAGGGAAACCTCAGTGTGGGAAAGCTCAAACTTTAATCCATGAGAAGTGAAAAAATGGGCTGGGAAAAAAGAATCCAAACATCCCAACACATTTAAACAAATATCCTGACACACTTATCCAACGTCCTGACACATTTATCCCATATCCCAACACATTTATCAAATATCCCAACACATTTATCAGATATCCCGTCACATTTATCAAATATCCCAACACATTTATCAGATATCCCAACACATTTATCAAATATCCCGACACATTTGTCACCCTCTGCTGATAAGAGGGATTTTATTCCCAGCCTGTTTGAAAGTTGGATGAGGGAAGGGTTTGGAAATTCAAGTGAAATGGCTCCGTTTTCCCATCAAATCCAAATCCAACTGGTTTGGGTTGGCAAAGACTTTAAAAATCACCAGGATTCTGGTTTTTAGGAACATCTCCTCCACTGGGAGGGGCTCATCCCATTCCCACCTTGCCAAGGGCAGGAAAATGTTGGGAGA
>JACBWW010000025.1:6186554-6303947 GCA_020086605.1 Lanius collurio | reverse complement strand
CCTTCAAGCAGTGCCAGAGCAGCCTCTCCCTGCTCCTGCTGCATCCTCAGGTTTCAGGGAACATCTGCTGGGATGGAGCTATTCCACAGGTGGAAAAAGGAGGGAATTAAATAAACACCAGGAGCTGGGAATAAATTAAACCTCATTTAGGATGATGTCCCACAGGGAATGAATAAACATGGAATGGCAAAAATCCACCAAGGCGGCAAACATGGTGTTCCTGTTGTGTTTTCCTGATGGGATTTGCCAGAGGGAAAAAGGGATCCTAAAGCTGGGAAGTGCAAGGAGCAGGGCCTGCTGTTGGTGCCGGAGCCTAAAGGATTGGGATGGTTTGATCCCTTAATTCCTGGGAAATCCCAGTTAATGCAGGCAGTTTATGGATCCTTCCTATCCATGGTGGGATTTCCTGGAACATCCAAAACATTTCCTGACACAAACAGGCTCTGGAAGAGGAGCTCCATGGCAGCAGAAAAGGATAATTCCCAAACTTTCCAGGGAGCAAAAAGAGAATTCCAATTCATTTGCAGCTTTCCTCCTTCCCACAACATTCCCAGCAGGAATTACCCTGCTCGTTAAGCACAGTAATTAACCTGCAATTAAAGGGACACCTGGAATCTGCTCCTGGTCCAACATCTACAGCAATTCCCTCAGGTCACCTTGTCCAAGCCCAAATCCCGGATACATCAGGGATAAAACCCCTCCCAGTGGGAATTTGCCAGGATCCAGCCTGGAAATCCGAGCTGGGAGGTATGGGGCACTTCCCGGGGAAGTGAGAATCCCGGGATTTGTCATTGGCAGCCAAAGAACTGAAAATCAATTGTCTCCTGGATTTGTCCTTCCCAAGGATGCGAAAATTCCCATTCCTGTCCCTTTTCCTGGGAAGTGGAGGAGACCTGGCTCTCACCCCATGGTTCATCCTGGGGTTTGATCCACTGGGAGAAATGACCTTGAAATTCCATTTATCTCTGTGCCTGTTAATGGATGAAATGTTCCCAAATCAATCCCTACATTTCCCTCAAATAACTCCAGAGGGGATCAGGACCAGGGAATTCCCAGGGAGTTTGGAGAGGATGGAGTTGTGTTTTTCGGGATAACAGAGGCTGCTCTCCATGGTGCTGCAGAGGCTCTGAACCACCAAAATTCCTCCTTTTGGCCTCATTTTCCCCTCAGCTCCCATGCCCAGCGGGAATTTATCCCAGCCAGAATTCCATGTTTTCCAATTCCCAGAATTCCATAGGAAAAGCTGATCCTGTAACACAGCATTTAATTCCCTCCCCATTCCTGCTAAACCGACTTTAAACCTCATCCAACTTTTTCACTTCTAAACAAGTCTGAAACTTCTAATTGCTTCCAGCGAGTCATTCCTGGATGGAATTATTCCCTGAAAATCGTGGATTGTGCCTGAGGTGCCAACCATCAACACCGAAAGCTTCTTGTTCCCATTAGGTTTGAATAAATCCATTCAAATCCTGACAATTCCCGACATCCTTGGATTGTTCTCCCAGACAAAGCCGAAGCAGAACTTGTGAAAAATCCCTTTTTTTGGAATTCCTTCTTTTCAGCACCTCTGAATTGCAGAATTCCCAGAAATCCATTTTCTACTGTGCCAGACTCTAATAAAATTAAGGAAAGGGTCTAGAAGGGAAAGGGGCTCCCAGAATTCCACGGATGCAAAGGACTCCTGCATTCCTGCTTTTCTCCTTGGGAATTGTGAGTGCTGATTTTTGGGAATATTTTCAATTTGCAGAGGGAATCTCTGAGAAATGTTGGAAAGGTAATAACTTCTCAAAATCCCTCAGGAACTCATTTCCAGAAATAAGAAACCCCAAAATGAATCAAAAACATTTGTGGGTTTATCCATAAGGACCCAAACCACTTGGAACTGGAATTATGGGAATATCAACCCTCTCCCAATGACCACCTCTGGAATGCACTCGGGAAAGGTCTGCTGGAAGGAATAAATCCAGGAGCAAAACCCTCTCCTGCTTCTTCCCAGAGCACAATCAAGGAGATTTTTAATGTTCTGGGAACACTCCCAGGACTCTGCGTCCCCCATTCCTGGGAGCAGCTAATTTCCAGGAGCCATCCTTGAAAACCCTTTTGGAAAAGAGGGAAATAAATAAAGATGGAATTCTCCAACCAAATCCACCCCAGAGTACTAAAAATAACATTCTGATGCTTCCTTTTCACTCCAAAAGAGGATTTTTACCCCACATTTTGGGATTAGGGTGAGATTCAATTATGGGCACATAAAAAGAGACCAAGGCCCAGCCCAGCCTCTGGAATCTTGTGGAATTTGCTCCGTTCTGCTGGCAAATCCCAGAATTTCCCCTCAAATGAACGAGTTTGGGAAGAAATTTTAAGGAAGAAAGAGCTGGGTTTTTTGGGGATGGATTCACTTCAGCTGCGGCAGCAAAATCAGAGAATTTTCTCCCCCAAAAGGGAAATGAAAGCTGGGAAAATCCACCAAAATCACGTGTGATTTTGGGGAGATCAATCCCTGGGCTTTGTTTCCCATCACCAGAGAAAAGAAAGCTTGTCCAAATCCCAGGAATCCCGTGGAAATAATCCCATGGAAATCACCCTGTAGTGGCTGCAGGATGGTCAAGTTGGGAAAAACCAGGGAATCTTCTGGAATATTCCTGACCTAAATTCCCAAAAATAAAGCAAAATTAAGACTGTCTTTGGTGTAAAACCTGGGAAAAGAGGCAGGAATTCTGCTCATTCTTCCAGAAAATGGTTGATCCCAAAGCTGCGGCTCCAAGAGTCTCCTGGCTCTGGAGAAAGCAGAGATCAGCAAGGAGTGGGGATGAGGAAAATTCCAGCAATAAATCCTTTGCCACCTGCTGGAATAATCTGCTCAAGCTTGCAAACACCAAGGTATTTAAGGAAAACACCAGAAATTCCCACCCTGCCTGCGTGGGAACCCTTGGGAAAGCTGGCAGCTCCTTCCTGCCATTTGTTGTGGGGTGGGAATGAAGAAATCTGTTAAAAAAGGCACTGGCAGAAAATTCCCAACCTGTGATTCCTCCAGAAAGTGCTGAGATGGGAAGGGAGGAAGGACAGAGGAGAATTCCTGATAGAAACGATGGCTCTTAGGCCTGGTGTGGGAGGCTCCAGCCACAAATGAATCCTGTCAGACAATGAGTCCTAATTCCAAGAGGAATTTTGGTCTATTCCAGGGAAAAGCTCCTTTACTTCTCCAGAGCAACAGCCAGGGGGGATTTGAACTGATAGGAGCTGGAGGGGAAGTAAAATAAAGCTGATAAGGGTGAGAGATAAGGGAAATCCTTTTCTAGAAGCTCATCCATCCCAAAGGGGATTTAGTTCTTGTTTAAGGCTCAGCTTTGAGCACTCGTTTAAGGCTTGACTCTGAGCTTAACAGATTTGAGGCTGGAGGAACAGGAAAATAAATCTGATAAGGGTCACAGATAAGAAAAATCCTTCTCTAGAGCTTCATCCATTCTAAAGGAGAATTAATGCTTGTTTTAGGCTTGACTTTTGAGCCCTTATTTAAAGCTTGAGTTTAATTGATATAAGGCTGGAGGAACAGGAAAATAAATCTGATAGGGGTTGCAGACAAGAGAAATCCTTCTCTAGAACTTCATCCATCCCAAACTGGATTTAGTTCTTGTTTAAGGTTTGGCTTTGAGCACTCATTTAAGGCTTGGGTTTAACTGATATGAGGCTGATATGAGGCTTTCTTAGGGACTGGAGTAGTTAAATCCAGTTCCCTTTTAACCTCAGACCAAGTGAGGAGCTGAGGAGCAGCAGATCCTTGGGCTGCTCCCAGTTTTTGGAGCCGTTGCTCCAAAAATGGATTGGATGCAAAGGATTTGCTGCAGAATTTTCACACCCACCAGGGGAATAAGGTTGGAATTCCAAAGGAACTCCGAGGAATTCCAAACACAATGGAATCAGTGTGGAAATGCAGGAAAATCTTCAGAATTTGGCCAGGCTGGGAATCAACTCCTTGGTGCTTCAAAATCTCCCCGAGTGGGGAAGGAGGAGCTTTATTTTTAAAAAATGGGAGTTGGAGGCTCTGGGAAAGTGGGAAGTGGTTCCTGGTTAAACAGAGGGCTGGGCCAGAGATTTGTCCAGCCCTCATTCCCACAAAACTCCCTAAAGTGTGGGATGGCCTTGGGAAGGTTCCCATCCCAACCAGACACAGCATTTCCAGTCAGCCTGAGACCCAATCCCAGCTCCTGAGGGACTCAATCCCGGCCTTTTCCCTTTTCCTGGAAGTCTCACCATGTTTTCCTTTAAGGATTTTAAACGTTGGGTTTTAAGTTGATCAGTCCAACAAAAAGGAGATGAACGGGATAAGAGCTCTGGGAAACTCATGGATCAGAGTGGAAACCATCACTGGGAATTTATAAATCCAGCTGAGATTTGGGCTCCAGCCCTGAGTTATTCCTGTTGCCATAGAAATAAATGGATCTGTTTGCTGCTGCTCGCTGCTCAGAAATATCCACAGATATCCATCACCACCTCCAGCCGTACCGTTTGGTTTCCAGTTTTTCCTTCTCCCAGGAATTCCAGGTGCAGCAGGAAGTTTTATTTTTGTTTTTCTTTAGTTTTTTTAGCCCTGGGCTGGCGTTGAGCTTGAGTGCTTTGGGCTATCACAGAACACAAGCTCAGCTTGGACCTGAGGGCCTGTGGCTGCACTCCATGACATTCCCAGTTTGCATCCAAAGCTTTCCCCTGTGCCTGCGGAATGTGCTGAGAAAATGGGGAAAATCGGGAATTGCAGCAAGGCTGAGGCGGTTTTGTCTCCCTTTGTTCTGCTCCTTAGGGAGGGAGGAGATCAATGCCTGTCAAAGCCTCTCCAAGGGGCGGGAATTCCAGACCCGTCTGGTGTCAAACTGGGGAATTGCCGGCGGCAAGGGCGCGGGAAGGCATTCCCGGTTGGATGGACACTGCCCGGGACTGCTCCCCCTGTGGAGCGCAGGCTGCGCTGGGCTTGGAAGTTTTCTTGGAGGAGGAAGCCAAAGGGTTGGATTGGCCACCTGGAGGGAACCTGGGCTTGGCTGGGAAAGGGAATTGGTTTCTTTCCGTGACTTCCCACTCAGCTGTTCCCAACAGAGCAAAAACCAGGATGAGCAGAAGGATGGAGCAGCAGGGAAATGCTGGGAGAGCCGGGAATGTTCAGCCTGGAGAGGAGGAGCTTCAGGGTGGCCTCAGCCTCTCTGTTGGTCTGAGTTTTAAAGGGATTTCAGTTGTCCCATTCCCATCCTTAGTCAGAGCCAATCCAACCCTAAAGCTTCAATTCCAACATTTCCAGCCAATTCCAGGCAGGCTTGGACCCAAATCTCTCCTGGAGATGATTCCACACCCCTGATTCCTCCTCACCAGCTCCTTAATGCCAATCTCCCCTGGGAAAAGCTGCTGCCATGAGTTCCCCAGAAGTTCTTCCTTCTAAAAATACGGATCCCAGCTCATCCCTGCTGCCTCAGCTGCATTTTGCTGAGGCAGATTCCCAAAGGCAGGAGGAGCTTCCCGGGCTCGTGTCCCCGCAGCTCCCCCGTGTCACACACACACTGGGTTAGTGCCAGGACGTGTGGTGGCGTTTCCCCATCCGTCAGCGTTCCCGGGGGGAAAAGCCCCTCCAGGGATCACACCAGGACATGGAATTTCTGTGTGTGGCAGAATAAGGAGGCTCGTAACCGAATTAGGGGATTTGGGAGGGGTTTGGACATGGATCATGGAATCCAGGGATGGGGCACGTTGGAAGGGAGCACAGGGGGTTCCATCTGCTCCAGTGGGGTCACCCCAGAGTGGGATTACATCCTGGAATTATGGGATATCCCCAAGGAGGGAGACTCCACGCCCTCTGTGGGTTCTGTTCAGGGCTGGGCACTGCCCAGGGCAGTTCTTCCCCCTGTTCAGGTGGAGCTCCCTGGGATCCCATTGTTCTTCTCAACCACAAGGACACACACAAAGAGCAGAACCAAACAAAATCCATCATTTCGAGGCTTTTATCTGCATCCCAGCTCTCCTTCCTATCTGGAATGTCAACATAAAAAACACCCCAAGTGCACGGATGATAAAATATTCCATCCAGCAAAAGGAGAAACAGAAAAATTAGAAATAAAAGGAACTGTCCCACCCCATTGTGTGCTGTCCCCACAGATGTCCCCCTGTGCCACTGAAGGTCTCTGTGCCACCCCCAGGTGCCAGGAGCATTTCTCCTCCCATGTTTATCCCGAGGTTGCTGGAGCTGCTCTTTGCCCTCTGCCTGGGGACATCGGGCACTGAGAGCAGGATAACGGGGAATGCTCTCCAAGGCTTTGTTTTCCCTCCATTCAGCCCCAACACGGTGCTGTTGACTGGAGCGGGTAAAGAATTTAACCAGTTTTGAGAGCTGTTGAAAATCCTGCCTCTCTCCCAGCACAGATCCCAATGTAACTCCTGTTTTTCCAGACTGTTTATTTACAGGAAAAGCGCTGTTTTCCTCAGGACAACTTAGGCACCCCCGTGTTTATACGGCAATTTTTTCCTAGCACAAGACGCTAATAAATCCTAATAAAATAAGGGTAATTCCTTAAATTAACCCCACTTGGCTTCAAGCTGACATTCCCAGCGGGACCATTGCTTGGGAATAAATTGTGGGCATCTTCTGGGCGTGTTGGCAGAGCAGGTGATCCGAACCTCCTCTCCTGTGCTGTTTATCATGCCCAACTCTATTTTTATCGGCTGACTCTGCCCATTGTCATGGCGAGAGCAGGCTGGAGTCTCGCTCGCGTTTAGCAACCCATGCCCATAAATACATCAGCAGATTGAATTCCAGGCTGACATGCCAGCAGCAGCTCTGCCTCGCTTTTTTTTTTTCCACCCTGCGTTCACACGTCTGACTCAAATTGAAAAGGCTCAACAGAGGATTAAGATCATATCCACTATTACCAGCAACACGCTCTGTGCATGCTGATGAGGAGGGGCGGCTGCGGGGAGCCCTGAGCTGCTCTGAGCCCCTCGCTCTGCCCAGAAATGGGGGAGAAGAGCACTTCGGGTGATGCTGGGAGTGATGTTTGAATACGTGACAGCACGGGGAGGGTGCGGGGAGGAGGGGGCAGAGCTCTGCCTCACTTTTATCCCACCTGTTGCATTGCAAAATACTCAGAATCCCAAATATTTCAGCCCCTTCCCGCCCAGAGCATCCCGGGGAGTTTGGGAGGGAGTGAATCCGAGTTCCCCTCGCAGCGGGGATTTTCAGCCCTGCGCCTTTCCACCAGGGAGCGATTTTAGGGCCTGACTCGGAGCCAGCTGGAGGAAAACCTCTCCACATGGGATCTCGTTCTCCAGGGAGAGGCGGGATGCGACCTTGGCACTCGGGCTCCCCTTCTGCTCGGGGACAGAGGGGTGAAATCCAAGCCCCGGAGGTGTCAGAGCCCTCCCGCTGCCCCCAAGGAACCCGCGGGCTCGGGTGCGACGTTTGGGGGATCTGGAGAGTCTCTCTTCCGTCCGGGAGCCTGAGGGAGGCTTTGAAAGGACTTCTCGGGCTGGACAGGAGCTGGAGCAAGGGTGGAAATGCGGCTCTTCCACCTCCGGCCCCCCCGGGAGCCGAGCGCGGACCCCGCTCCTGGCGGGGCTCAATCCCCGGCCCGGGCACAGCCGGGTAAGGGCAGCCCGGAGCCGGAGAGGGGAAAATGGGATGGGGGAACAGGGATGGAAAGGGGACAGAGGCATGGGGAGAGGGGCAGAGACGTGGGGAGCGGGACACAAGGATAGGGAGTGGGGTATAGGGATGGGGACACAGGCTTGGGAAGGGGGAATAGGGATCGGGAGTGGGGCAGAGGCATGAGGAGAGGGGCAGAGATGTGGGGAGGGGGGCACAGGGATGGGAAAGGCGGAACAGAGGACACGGGGAGGGGGCACAGCCACGGGGAGGCGGGCAGAGCCTCCCTGCGCAGCGCTCCCGCTGCCCGCAGCGGCGGCTCCCGGGCTCCAGCCCGAGTTCCCGAGCAGGGGGCGGCCCCAGGGCTGCGGCACCCCCGGCCCCTCCGAGCCCGGTCCCTCCTCCCGGGGGAGCGGCCGCGGTCCCCGCCCGCAGCTCCGAGGGACGCGGCGAGCGCAGGGTGCGCTCCCGGGGAGGCTCCTGCTCCAGCGGGAGAACAGCCCCGGAGCCGCAGGTAACCATGGCCGGGAGCCGGGAAAAGCGAGCCGGGATGTGGGAGCAGGACGAGGATGGGGACGGGGCAGGCGGGGGTTTGGCAAAGCTCACCCCGCGGCTCGCTGGGGTGAAGGGGGCAGCGGAGTCGTCGGTCCCGCTTGTGGACACCCCAAATTTGCGCTTCTGGGGAGGGTTCGGTGCTGGGAAGAGGAGTGACCCCGTCCTGGTGTGGGGGTGGTGAGGAGGGACCCGCTGGGCAGTGAGGTGACCAGTCCTGGTGTGTGAGTGGCCGGGAGGGACCCTCTGGGCAGTGGGGTGACCCCTCCTGTCTGGAGGGTGCCCGAGAGGGACCCCCGGCCGGGGGGACGATGCCGCGTTTGAAGCAGGAGCAGCCTGAGGGCGGCTTTGGAGCTCGAAAGGGACGCGAGAGGCACCGGAGGGAGGGACCTGTGGGCACAGCCCGGGGGCCGCTGCCACCCTGGGGATGTGGCAGAGCCCTGGATGTGCCCGGGAGGGACAGGACTCCGGGAGCCCGGAGGGATCAGAGCTCCGCGCTGGATGCTCCTCTGGGATAACACACGGCAGGGACGGGATGTGCTCCAGGGAGGCCAGCGAGCAGAGGATGCCGAGGTCAAGGTGACATCCTGGGGGTCAGGATGGATCTGGGCTGGGTTGGGAGCAGCTCCGGCACTCCCTGCAGCTCCCAGCGCCGGGCACAGCCTGTTCCCAGTGCCCAGAGCTTGGCATGGAATAGCAGGGAAAGAACAACCTGGCTCGGGTGGTTTGGGCTCAACGAGAGACTTTTGGTGCTTCTGCGGAGGAGGAGACCCCACAGCCGCTTCCAGGGTGCTGGGACCAGCCTGGGAGCGTTGTGTGGGGAACCGCAGCTCTTGAGGACGCTGTCACCAGGGCTTAGGTGGCTGCAGTGGAGCTGCTCTGCTGGAGGGGGATGGATCCAAGCCGGAGAGCCCAAACCTTGAAATTTTTCCCCCGATGCTCCTCTTCTGGAGCTGCTGCACCGCTTGGAGCGAGAGAAGCTGTTCCTGGGCTCCTTCCCAGCGTGGGGCTCTCCCTGAGGAGGAGGGAGCCGGGGGTGTTCCTGCTCTCCCCCAGCCTGGGAGCAGCCACAGCCTGGAATTAGAGCTCCTGCACTGCTCTGGCACATCCCTGAAATCACGGGGTGTGCCTGGATTGCACAGGGGAAGGTCGGAAAAGAAACCGCTGGGTTTGGGGATGTGCTGGGGCTGGAACCGGATTTGGGAGCTCCAGCCCAGCCCCTCTGTCCGGTGGGAGCACAGAGATGGAGCTCCACAGCTTCCTCTGCCTGGAGCTGCTTAAATCCGGGAGCAAACCCGGTTTAAATCTGGGACCAAACCCAGTTTAAATCCGGGAGCAAACCCAGTTTAAATCTGGGAGCAAATCCTATTTAAATCTTGGGGCAAACTGACCTTAAATCTGGGAGCAAATCCAGTTTAATTCTGGGAGCAAATCCAGTTTAAACCCAGGAGCAAACCGACCTTAAATCTGGGAGCAATTCCAGTTTAAATCTGGGAGCAAACCCAGCTTAAACCTGGGACCAAATCTCGCAGCGTTTGCTTTGCACGAGTGTTTGTGTGGCAGGAGCAGCTCAGCCCGAGTGAGTAATCCCTGAGCACAACAGAGCCTGAAACGTGTTTGGGGAGGAAAAAGTTGTTGAACTTGGAATTCAGGTGATCAGTGTTCAGTCCCAATTCAGGGAGTTGGAACAGAGGAGAGATTTAATGTGAGAAAGTTTTGTTTTCAGCAGAGAAAAATCCATAATTTGGATTTTTAGGGTGCCAAACGCCCCCTGAGAAGCAGCAAGGGCAGATTTGAACGAGGAGAAAGTTCCTTTTGGGGAGAATCTGAACTGATTGCTTTGGCTTTTTTTACTCCAGGTGGTGGGATAGGGTTGGGAATGAGAAAACCGAGGTGTCCATGCTGTGTGGGAGCTGTTGGAGTGGTAAAGAACATTTTTATACCTCAGGAGCTGCAGCAGCTCTTAGGGTGATGCTGCATTTCCCTGCTGCTCCCACCCAGCTTTCCCTGGATTTTTATGTTATTCCAGAGCTGCTCTGCCAGGTCTCCCCAACTTCCACACCACCACTCCCTCCTCTCCTCCTGCCTGCTCCAGCCCCACAAATCCAAGGAATGAGGCCCCACAGGCCCTCTGGGAAGCAGCAGCAGCTGATGGACACTCAGCCCCAGAAGGGAAAATTTACTAAAAACCCAGGAATTTATTGCAGCCAAATCCACGGGATGGGAAAACCCCCCGAAGTTCTACCGTGGGGAGACAATTCCTGGAGAGTTCTCCTGGTGCTTTTCCTCCCAAGACTGTTTTAAAAGCCTGGATTCCCACTGGGTGTGTTATCCCTAATTATCCTGCGCCTGGAAGCAGCAATCTGCCGTCGTGGTGCTGTAATTCCAGTCCCAGCAATTATTGTGGATGCTGCAGGAGAGAGGGATGACGATTCCAGAGGCAAACAGGCAGCGGGATCCAATCTGGCCTCAGAAAATCAGGTTTCCTCCTGCAATTCCTGCCCGATTCCTGCCCCGCTCTCACGCAATCCCCTCCCTGGAGTTATTTGTCCTTTCCTGCCACGACCAGAGCCAGGGAAGATTTCAGCCTTGATCTGTCTGGGCATTTTTAATTTCAAATTAAGGGTTTTAATTCTAATTTTAAATGTTTGTTTTTCCTCAGGTAGGGATGATTTTTCAGTTCCTGTTAGTCCCTGGGCTTTTTCCCCCAGGTTTATTTAGGACTTTTCACAAACGTTAAATTCTGACACCTCTATTCATTCCCATTTTGTTTTTTGGGAGGCAGGCACACCGTTATGCTCAGCTGCTGTGGATGCTGATTTTTTCCAGGATGCTGCTCTGTTAAAACTTGGAATTCTGTCAGGGATTATTTCAGTTTTAAGCAGAAAACCCAGAATTAATGGACAATCCCAGGGCAGGGGCTCGGAGATCAAAGGGGAAAAAAAAGCTGGATGAGAGGAAAATCCCCTGGAGGTGTGTCCTTGATTAATCTCTTTATTAAAAACACCAAACAAGGGTCTGAGGGATCAATCAGCACGTCTTAATTACCTTTAATTATTACCTTTAATCATCCTTTGTGGAGGTTTGGAGTCGTTCGCTGCCGTGGTGACAAAAGGAGCCGAGGCCAAATTGCACCGGTGAGGGACAAATTGTCACCTGGATAGGGGGAAAAATTCCCTGTGCTCATCCAAGGCAGCCAGGAAAACATGGATTTGGCCTCAGCTGGTCAGGGGTTTTTTGTTGTTTCTGGGACAAATCCCAGAATCCTGGTGGCTGCAAGGCAAAGGGTGAGGGAAGAAAACACGGAATGGGGATCTGGGCTCAGTTTGCAGGTCTGGGGGACTTTAAGACATCAAATGGTGTAAAACCTTTCCTGGTGCTGAAACTGGCAGGGAAGAGGTGGAAGGTTTTCCATCAGAGGCACAGGAAATGGATGTCCCCTCAGGAAACGCACAGGGACATCCCTGGAATTGTCCACATCCAGGTTGGACGGGGTTTGGAGCACCCTGGGATAGGGGAAGATGTCCCTGGCCATGGATCAGCTTTAAGGTCTCTTTCAACCCAAACCATTCTGAGATTCCAGGATTCCCTTCTCAATCCACTCAGTATGACAGGGAATATTGTACAGTTCATCCTATGCAACAAAAATCCTGAGGGGAAAGGTGAATATTCCCACAAACCCAAGGGAAGAGCCCCAAAATCTGAGGAGACAAAGTGTCCCTGACTCCAGGAAAAGTCTGGCACAGCTGCTGCTGCTGAAGGACCCTGGAAGTTCCTCTCCATGAAAAACACAGTCAAATTCTTAATGAAAACCTCTAGAATGCCAATGGATGGCTGGGAGAGCCCGAGGCCCTTTGGAACCAGGGATTTGGGGCTGGAGGATTTCTCCAGGGGGAGAAGAAATTGGAAGTATCCAAAGAAAAGAGCTCCTCTTCCCATGTCCTGAACTCCGAAGGAGGTGGAAGGAACAGGATTGAAGTCATTGTGCAATTCCCACATCCCTGAATCCAAGGATATGTGGGAAAAGGCACTTTGGCAAAGGTGTCCTTTCCCATTTTTTAGGGGATGAGCCACACATGACTTCCCCTCCTGACCTTCCCTGCTGAGTTCCAGCCCTGCTCCTTTCCATGTGCTCCAATTTTTTGCAGGCTCAGAAGGAAAATTGGGCTTTTGAGCCCAGCCTGGCTGTGCCGAGCTTGTCCGGGCTGCTCGTGGGGGGAAGAACATTCCCAATCCCAGCAGCATCCCAAGGATGCAGCTCCATGGATACGAGTTCATAAGCACTGACTGCCTCATCTCGTGTATTTTTCCATCCTGTTCTTCCCTCCAATGATCCCAGCTGGGTCATGGCAGGAAAATGGGAACTTCCAGAGCCCTCCCAGCCAGCAATGAGGAGCTGCTTTGGCTTCTCCCAGATTTTTCCCATAAATAACCCGAGGATTTTCAAATGAGTGGCAGACCAGGATTTAAAATTCCAATTCTTAGCCAGAACTGGAGTTTTCCTTTGTTATTTTATCCAGGCACCGGAGTTTTCCTTTGTAATTTTAGCCAAGCACTGACCCACTCCTGTTTAATTTAAAAGGAGCATGATCTTGGCTGAGCAGAAGGATTTTGGGAATTGCAAGGATTCCTTAGCTGCAACACCTAAATCCCAAATATTCCAACACCGTTTTCAGCTCCTCCTGCCCCATCCTCATCCCCATGTCCCAGTATCTGCTGGAGCTCTGGCAGCTCCCTCTGCTCTCGCTGCCATCCCTGCATTCCCGATTTCCCATCTCCACCCAGCCATGTGAGACACCTACTCCCCATCTGCACAGTCCCACGGCACATTTGTGATTCCTCCCAGGAGCTGCTGGGTCTCCTCCTCTCCCCCAGGTTTTCTCGCCCCAGGAGAAAGCCCAGCCACCAACGGAGGTGGCTTTGGATTGCTCCTGGAGACAAGGAGTTTCTCCAGCACCGTGGGCTGGGTGTTTGCGATTCCAGACCCAAACCCCCGGATTATTTTGGGAATCTGATTGTCAGGTGATGGGAGTGAAAATTCCTGGGCATTTCTTCCACCTTCACCGGGGTTTGCTGTGGGGTTTGGTGGAGATCTTGCTGCTTGAAATCTGCCTTTTTTTAGAGGTGATGTTTCCAAGTTTCTCCAGGAAAATGCTTGATAAACACCTCCTTTGAACCACACTCAGACAAAAATATGGAAAAATATTCCTGGGAATCAAGCACGCCACAGGAAATGGGCTTTGCAAATTCTCCACCTCTTTCAGAATGGTTGTTCAAATTTATTCCAGCTCTGGATGTCTTCAGGTTTCCTGGAGCTGCCCACTGCAGCTTGGATTTCCTGCAGGAAAAAGGGATTTTTGGAAAAAAAAAACAGTTTGGGGGGAGAGGAGAAGATGCAGGAATACAAAAAGTAGTCTTGAGACATGGAAAAGAAAAGGAGTTTATTCCTTCCCATGTCTGTGCACACATCCTGACCCCTGGGAAAGTCACTTCACCCATGGTCCTTTCCATCTTGGAATTTTTTCCAAGGGCTATCCATTGTTGTGGAGGGTTTTCTTTCCTCACCTATTCCCTGATGTTCCCTGAGGTTCTCCATTGGTTGTGCCAGGCAGCCTAAAAAGTGGGATTTCAATCCAGGTCTGCTGCTCATTTTAACATCCTGAGCTGTGTCATATCTTGGAAACTTCATGGGGGAATTCCAGGAGAAGCCAAAGCAGGGCCTCATTCCCGGCCAGGAGGGGTTTGGAAGATCCCATTTTTCTGCTGTGGCCCAGCTGGGATCATTGAAGGGAAGAATCAGAAGAAAAAGTGGGTTTATGGAAAAGGGAGACCTGGGAATCAGCACAGAGGACATTCCTGGAAAAAAACAGGAATTTTCATTGGCTCTGGTTCCAAAAGCACCTGGAGTCTGGATGGAGGGAGGTGGGATTGAGTCACCCCGGAGTCCCCCAGGTCCCCTGGGCTGTGTGACAGCAGAGCTGCCCCAAACTGGCATTTAAAGTGCTCAGCACTAAGGGAAGGTGTGCTCTGATCCGGGTGTGCTGCTCAGAGGCCTCCAAAATGATATTCCAACAATTTCTGTATGGGATTTTAGATGGAAAATCAGGGGCCTTCTGGATTTCATGGAATCCCAGAATGGTTTGGGTTGGGAGGGACCTCAAAGCCCATCCCATTCCAATGCCAATGCCTTCCACTATCCCAGGTTGCTCCAAGCCCCGTCCAGCCTGGCCTTGGGCACTTCCAGAGATGGGGCAGCCACAGCTTCTCTGGGAATTCTATTCCAGAGCCTGTCCACTCTTAGGGGAAAAATCCTTCACAGTTACAGCCAGCCCTGAATCCAGTCACAATGAAACAGAGCCCGGGATGTGCTGGGATGAGCACTGGGATTCTCTCATTGTGCAATTCCTTTGTTTGGGAAACATCCCTCTCCCTGGCTGAATAATTCCAACCCGAATGCTAAACAGAAGAGAAAATGGAAGTGATTGTAAAAATCTGCTTTGAATTCCCTCTTCCTTTTCTCTCTTTTCCTTCCTTTTTCAACATTCCTTCTAGGAACAAGATGCCCGTGAAGTTTAATCTCTCCTGAGTGGAAAACCACAGAGAAAAAATTATGGATCCTTTGTACTCTTCCAGCATGTTTAGCATGGAAGCCGCTCCCAGCGAGGTGAACTCCTCCCTGCTGCCCAACGTGACGGAGAACGGGACAACCCCGGAGCAGCCCCCGTTCCAATATATCCACAAGGTGCTCATTCCCATCTGTTACCTCCTGGTGTGCGCCGTGGGGCTGAGCGGGAACGCCCTGGTCATCTACGTGGTGCTGCGCCACGCCAAGATGAAAACGGTCACCAACATCTACATCCTGAACCTGGCTGTGGCCGACGTGCTCTTCATGCTGGGCCTGCCCTTCCTGGCCACCCAAAATGCCATCTCCTACTGGCCCTTCGGCTCCTTCCTCTGCCGCCTGGTGATGACCGTGGACGGCATCAACCAGTTCACCAGCATCTTCTGCCTGACGGTGATGAGCATGGACCGCTACCTGGCCGTGGTGCACCCCATCAAGTCCACCAAGTGGAGACGCCCCAGGGTGGCCAAGCTCATCAGTGCCACCGTCTGGACCTTCTCCTTCTTGGTGGTTCTCCCAGTGATCATCTTCTCGGACGTGCAGGAGGACTTCCAGACGTGCAACATGAACTGGCCGGAGCCGGTCAACGTGTGGTCAGCGGCGTTCATCATCTACACCTCGGTGCTGGGCTTCTTTGGCCCTTTGCTGGTCATCTGCCTGTGCTACCTGCTGATCGTGGTCAAGGTCAAGTCCTCGGGGATCCGTGTGGGCTCCACGCGGCGCCGCAGGTCGGAGCGGAAGGTCACCAGGATGGTGGTGATCATCGTGGTGGTCTTCGTGTTCTGCTGGCTCCCGTTCTACACCATGAACATCGTCAACCTGATCCTCATCCTGCCCGCAGACCCCGTCCTGGAGGGGCTCTACTTCTTCATGGTGGTGCTGTCCTACGCCAACAGCTGTGCCAACCCCATCCTCTACGGCTTCCTCTCTGACAACTTCAAGCAGAGTTTCCAGAAGGTTCTCTGCCTCCGGAAGGGCGACGGAGCAGAGGATGGGGACCCCGTGGAGCACAGGCAGGAGAACAGCAGCCGCCTGCAGGAGTCCATGCTGACCCAGAGGAACGTGGAGTTCAACGGGCACATGCAGACCAGCAAGGTCTGAGGGCATGGCCTGGCACTGCAGAGTCCCCTGGAGGACTTGGGGACTTCAAGGAGGGCAAGGCCTGGCACTGTAAAGTCCCCTGGAGGACTTGGGGACTTCAAGGAGGGCATGGCCTGGCACTGTAAAGTCCCCTGGAGGACTTGGGGACTTCAAGGAGGGCAGGGCCTGGCACTGCAGAGTCCCCTGGAGGACTTGGGGACTTCAAGGAGGGCAAGGCCTGGCACTGCAGAGTCCCCTGGAGGACTTGGGGACTTCAAAGAGAGCAAGGCCTGGCACTGCAGAGTCCCCTGGAGGACTTGGGGACTTCAAGAAGAGCTCTATTTGTGGCAAAGGGAAAGTGTGGAGCCCCACAAGCTCCAAGGAATGTACATAGAGGGCTCTTCCCTGCTTTTCCCAGCTGGAAGTGCCAAGCTCTCGTGGTGTCCTGCTGGATCAGATGTTTGTGACCACTTTGGGTCCTTTAGGGAATGATTTCCAGGCTTTGTACCCTTCTAGTGACACCAAGCCATCTCTAACTCCCTTGTTAAGCTGGGTTTAAGGCTGCTTTGCACAGCGCAGGATCAGCTCCGAGCAGCAAACAGCTCAGCTGGGATCTCTGGGATTCTTCAAGGGGATTTCTTAAAGGAAAATGAGATTTCTTCAGAGTTTCATGCAAAAACGGCCCCAGCACTGCTCTGGAAATGGGTTCTGATGTGCTGGGTGGTGCCTTGGCTTTGTTTGCCTGTCCTTAACCCATTCCAGGGAGCCAGAGCAGGCAGGAATCCTGCAAACACAGCCAGAAAGGATTAAAGAAAACAAGATTAGGGAAAGATTTCAGAAAGTAATCAGTGTATCCATAACATTGCCACCTTCCCACCCCTATACACTGCGGTGTAACCCCGTTGTTACGATGTGGTGGTGATGGTTATGGGGTCCTGGGGAGGTCAGGTGGCCATTCCTTGGCTCTGAGTCTGGACTCAAAACTGTAGTTCCAGAACTTAAACTCGGCTCAATCCCCTCCTGACCGCTGCAGTTGCCAGTGCGGTGTTTGGGCCTCGATCCTGGAGGTTTTTTCCAACTTTAATGGTTCCATCAATCCGTTTATTCCATTGGATGTGCCACTCACATTCCCAAACCCACAACTCCTGGGATACACCAACACACAAGCACAGGATGTATCCTGGGTTGGACCACGAGTAATTTACTCCCAGGTTTCTCCCAGTAGGTTTCTGCCACCTGCCCTCCACCACATTCCAAATCCCAGCACAGCCAGATTTAAATGATTAATTAATACAATATCCATTATTCCCATAATTATCCGGCTCTTCCAGGCATAAATGAACCTCTGATACGTTCCCGAGTAATTGGCTCAGCCTTTCTGTCACCTCTGCCCTCTCCAGTCGATTTTCCAGAGGTTCTTCCCCATGGACAGAATTAGAAAATCCCATTTTAGCTCCCAGCTCCTTTTGGAAGTGGCTGGAAAAGATCATATTCCCACATGGGGGGATGCCCATGATGCTCTGTAGAGCACAGGGATGCAGAATTCCAGCTGCTGGATTTATCTGATCCTCTGGAGCAGCTGAGCTCTGAAGACAGGGAAAATTAACGGAAAACTGAAAAATTGATGAGGAAAATTAATGGAAAAATAATGAAAAAAGCTAGAGTTGGATTTGATGATCCCTGTGAGTCCCTTCCCACTCAGGATATTCCATGGTTTTCCAGCCTGAGGTGTTTTGGATCCACAAGGACCTGCTGTTACTTCATTCCAAAAATCAAAGTCCTTTCCCAGAGGACATCACACCTTTGGAAATTCAACAACATATGGAGAAGAATAAACCCAAAACCTAAAGAAAACCAAAAACTTCCTCAGGAAAAACACACCAAAAAAATTGGAAAACACTCCTGAAATCTGGTGGAAATTGGAATATGTGAAGTATAAATGATTTCTGAGTAATCCCTAATTTACCTTCCAGGGAAAAATCAAGATTCCTTTCAAACCTACCCAAGAGGGAGCTAAAGAGGAAAAGCCCTCGAGTTTTTAGGCCACATTAATTTGGGGCAGTGCCTGGAGACACCACCAAGCCCCTCTAAATTAGGGATGCTCTGTTCCCCTTTCCAGGATTTTAGGACCTGCTGGAAAGAAAATCCAACAGATTTCACGGCAAGATCCTTTAGAAACACAGAATCGTGCTGATGAAGGAGATTTTAGCTCAAACCAGGAACTATTTGTGCCCAGAGAAATTTCCCTGTGCTTTTCCCAGTCAAGACTGGGATAATTTGTGTTGTGTGGAATTTCCATGGATGATCCAGTCTGGTTTTAGCCTGATCTTACAGAGGTTTTGTCTTCGCTTCCCTCTTTTCAACCATTCTGGACAAATTAAACATTGAATGAACCAAACTCCATTTTATTAATATTTTCTGAGTCCTAAAAAATCATTTTTCCCCAAATTTCTTCTACTGGGAACTCTGAGGTAATGGAAAGCCTCCTCAGCAGAACTGTCCCCTGGGAGACACAGAGGGAATAACCCTGGAATCCTGGATTTACTCCGACCTCCAGACTGAACCAAGTGGAGCAAACCAGTGCTGATTCCAGTGTCAAATCCAATTTCCAGTCCATTTCCAGCCAATCCCACATTTTTTCCATCACCTGTTGGATGCTGTGCCCACGAGTGATGATCAGAAGGACTCGAGGGATGCTGGAAAGCAAAAATCCATCTCCTGATCCATCCTTTTTCCCTTGATTTCCAAGGAAACTGCTCTTGCTGAAGCACTGGAAATGAGCTTCTTGCAAGCAGCAATGACCCCAGGAAGAAGAAAAGCACCAAAATCACCAAAATCTTGGAATTTCTCCCTCATTCTCCTCTTGACTCAGAGCAGGACTTGGCTCCTGGTAATTTTCCATAAGAAAACCGTTTGGAATTGAGTGCAGCACATCCCCAGGAGATGGGAAAAGCTTTCCCATTAAATGGATTTGTTTTCCAATTCCCAGTGACTCCAACCTAATTTTATTTACTGAGCAAACAGCAGTGGCCATGCTCCAGGGAATGAAAAAATGGGGAATTTAGAAGAAATTCTGATGTGGCAAACACATTCCATTTTATGCAATGCATTCCCATCAAAAGTGGGGAATTCATGAGCAAGGGAGGACTCCAAGCGGGCCTGGATTCCCTGGGATGAGGAGTTGGGCTTGGTTTGGAGACCTCCAGATTTGGGTTCAGCTCCTCATTTGAACTTTTCTGGTTGGTTTGGTGTAAGCTGGGCTGTAATTCCCTCAGTTTTCCACCTAAAACCCTCCCTCCTGGAAGCTCCAGAATGGGGAATGGCTGGAAAGCTCAAGGCTGGGGCAGGAACACCTTGGAAAGAAAAAGGATTTTAATAAAAGCAGATTTATGGGGAGGAGTCAAACCCTGGCATTGCTCAGGCAGAGCAAAGAACATTTCTCTCCTCCTTCCATGGGATTTGATCAAATCCATGGAATTAACCAAGGGAAGTTTGATCTGGAGGGAACAGACCCTGGAAAAGAGGTGGATAAACCTGGGCCTTGTTTCCCACACATCCCACACCGACCCCACCTCTTTTCCCACTGCCACTGGGTCAGGATTGGGACCCCAATTCCCAGAAATCAGGTATTCCAACCAGGCCATCCAATATTCCCATTGATAATGCTTCAATCCATCAGATTTAAGGAGCAAATTTAGGAAAACTCTCAGTGCTTCAATTCCCAGGAAAATTCCCTTTCCAGCCAACAGCTCCCTGGGGAATTTGGTGCCATGGGAATGCTGCTTTGGAGGAGCTCTTCTCCTGGCCCAGGGAATTTTCCCCTGGGAGCAGCTCCTGTAGATCGTCTTTCCCAGTGTCACACAGCCTTTTTTCGTGGGATTCCCTTCCCATCCCAAAAAATCCTTCCTCAGGGCCGAGCTGTGACTTTGAAAGCTCCGCTGGCTTTTCCCTCAATCCCAAACGCTGTTCCTGGGCTTTTCCTGGCAGCTTGGCAGTGGAATTCTGAGGAGCCAGCTGAGCTGACAGCATCCCTGCACACATTCCATCAAAACATGTCATCCTTCCACAAAGACTGACAAATTCCCGGGAAAATCTGTCCTCCCAGCCATCCTTTCCTGGGAAGCTCCAGACAGCAGCGACACTCCCCAAATCCATGGTTTTTTTCACACATTCCAACCCCAATCCCTCAGCCCTAGGGATTGAGTGACATTTTTAATACCTCGACAGACAATCCTTCTGAATTCCAGCTTATTCAGCTTTTCCTTTGATTCATCCAAGGATTCCAAACGTTGCCTCTGCTCTGCTGAAGAAAAAACCACCCACGGGAAGATCATGGAATGTTTGCCTGGTGCCCACCTGACCTTTGGGAGGTGGAAAAGTCAACTGGATAAAATAAAAAAATAAATAAAATAATAAATTTTGGGGTTTTTTTGGTTAAAGCTCCAGGTGTGAATATTCAATGAGATCCATGGAATAAAGGGAATTCCAACTGCTGGATACCAAAGGGCTTTGCTGAAAGATGTGTGGAAAAATCCACCAAGCAACCTTTGGGATACAGGAGCAGCTTCCTTCAGGGATTCTCTTTTTATTCCATGAGAAAAGGGGTTTAATTGAGGGGGGAAAGCTGTGGATTCAGTTTGGAAAAGTAGCATGAGGAGACAGCAATTCCTAAGGGCAGATTCCAGGTGGGTATCTCTGAGGGACTGGGATTCATGGGCTTCACTGGGCACTTCCTGGGTTTCAGCAGGGTCACCTGGTATCCTCTGGCTTTGGGATCTCTCCTGGTTGTTCTCCAAGGGAGGGAAAACCCAGGAATGTGCCTGAACTGTGGAATTTACCCTGGGATCCATGGACTGATATTGGAGTCAGAGCAGAGCAGGGATGGAATTTTACACCTTCCCTATTTAACTCTCAGTTAAACCCAGCACTCTGTTCCTTGAGGTTCCAGGGATGGGATTATCCCTGGAACCCAAACATTCCCCATGACACAAAGCCCCAGCCCATCCTTGACCCATCAGCAGCATCCTTAAAACCTGCAAATCCCTGTTTGCTGTGCCTTTCCCTGCTCCTTGGAACTGCAGCCAAGGCAGGAGCTGCTGGTTTTATTCCTGTGATTTATTCCCAGGATATTTTATGTGACTCCAGACCCTCAGTCACCTGGAATGCCCCAGCTGCTCACCTCACCCCACTCCTGGTTCTCCTGCCCCTGTCATTCCCGCCTGTTTGGGTGTTGTTTGGATAACTCCATGGAAATCCAGCGCTGTTGCCATGGGATGGACGATGCTCCGGGGTTTCTGTGTTCCCTCTCCCTTTCCCCCTGCAATCCCGTAACACTTAATCCTCCCTATCTGCTCATCATTCCCTGGAAAGTCACAGAAGGTGAAACTGTCTCCTCTGGCTCCCTCCTCCTGAGCCTTTAAGCCCTGGATCTCGTTCCTGTCCTCGAGCCAGGAGTCATCCCAAATATTGGATGTATCCCATTCCCTCAGCCTGGGATGAACCCGCAGTGCTTTTTCCAAGAAGGGCACTGGAAAAGCAGCAGCCCTTGGAAAAAGTTGGGAATGAACAATCCTGGCCTTGGGGATGGGAGAAAATTCCATCTGGCTTTGACCCTGGATGCAAACACAGCCCAGCCCTGGAAGTGCAGGGACCTGGGAATTACCAGGGAAGAGTTTTCCCTTCATTTTCCATGGATCACCTCTCCCTCTGCCAGGTGGATTTGGGTTTGTAATCCTAGTGTATCCCTCTTGGATGGGAGGGCTGGGATTGCAGCCACCACTGCTCCAGAGGATCCCAGGTTTGTATTCCAGAGGGGGGTTTGGGGTCTGTGCTCCCCCTGCCCCAGGGGTGAATCCCACTGTGGTTTTCTCTGGAGAATCTGGTGGGAAAATAAAGGACAAAAACCCCTCCCAAGGCCTCAAGGAATTTATGCTCTCCTGGCTTTTCCCAGCAAAACAAAGGATCATGGAATCATGGAGTGGCTTGGGTTGGGAGGGACCTCAACGACCTTCCCATCCCAACCCCTGCCATGGGCAGGGACAACTTCCACTATCCCAGGGTGCTCCAGGCTCTGGCCTTGGACACTTGCAGGGATGGGGCAGCAATCCTGGGCACAATTCCTGCTTCCAGGAGGGACAACCGAGCCAGGGACCACAAATCCCTTATGCCATTCCTGCTTCCAAGGGCCAGGCAGCACCGCAGGAGAAACCTGGCTCGGGAGCCGTGGTGACAGAAGCTCCCCTGGGCAGGGTAATTAATTAATTATGCATTCCCAGAATTAATTAGAGCATCGTGTTTGCATCCCTGTCCCATTTTTCCACAGATTCCAGCCCCATATGCCGGGTGCCAGACAGGGCTGGCAGCCCTGCATGGCACCCTTGGAAGGATTTTATTTCCCCTCGTGCCTGTGCCTGGCTCCTGACAGGAATCGCAGGCATTTCCATGGAATTAATTCATGGCACCCCATGGTGTTTGGATTTTTCCAGCAAAATTTCAGGGAGGGAAAAGCAGTTCCATGGATTTCTGACCTGCTGAAAACCTGGAGCTGAGCAGGGCCACACAGACAGAGCCAGGAAATGGGAATGGAACTTTGGAATCTCTGGAATCGTGGGATCACTGAGGTGAGAAAAGATCTCTGACATCAGAGACTCCATCCCTGCCCAGGTGCCTTTTCAATCCAGGAGAAATTTGGGATTCTGCCTTAAGAGGGATGAAAACACAGAAAAACAGGGAAAATGAGCAGGTGGAGGAGCTGTTTTGGATTTTTCCTTGCATGGAAATAGGGAGATGATTCCCGTGAGATTCCCTGGGGATTCACAGGCTCTGAGCTGGGTTTTGGATCAGCAAATCCCAAAATCCAGTGGCAAATCCTCAGTTTCCTGTGCATGGAATTTCACTCCTGAAATGGCCTTTGAGGCAGGAGATTGCAGCATTCCAGCCAGGAGCCAGCAGAGAGGGATTTGCTCCCAGCACGATCCAGGGAGGAAACAATTCCGTGGAGAGTTGGCTTTAATGTGATTTTCCCTGGAAATAGCATTAGGCTGTCATTCCCAATGTCTGGCAGGAATTGCTGGGTTCCCAAATCCTCTGCAGCAGCTTCTGGCTGGAATACAAATGCAGCTGTGGAGGAAACATCCCCTGGGTTGGGAATAGGGAAGCAAATCCCTCCTCATCCCAGGGATCCAGCTCATCCTCCCTGTTTGCCCACTCCCAGAGGGAATCAAGCTCTGCCCACATACCTGCCATGGCCAAATCCAGCCCTGCAAGGTCACAAATCCAGAGTTTTCCCCACAGGAAAATCAGGGATTTTTACCAAAAACCTGTGAGAAAACAGGGAATCTCCCAAAATCAAGCAAGGAAAAGGTGCTGAGAGCAGAGAGCACACACAGATTTGGCCTTTCCAGGTGCTGCTGCCTGGATCTTGCTAGGAAAAATAAAACCACTCTGGAAAATCAGGAGGAGAATGAGGAACCCCCAGGCTTTCCAGGAACAGAGCATGGAGCAAGAGCAGGGAATGCCCCAAACTCATCCCACCTCTCATGATGGGGGAGGATGGAGATTCCCATCCTGTCCTGGCTTTGGGAATTGCCATTCCCAGCCTGCAGGGAGGGTGTGGAAGCACAACCAACACAGGCCAAAGTCTCCATGGAGCCTTTCAGCCAGGATTGCTCCCTGGAAAGCTTGGAAGCACTTTCTGTTTGTTTTCCCCCTTTCCCCTCCCATCCCCTGCATTTTCTCCTGCAGCTTCCAATCCTTGGGAGCGAATAGATCCTTCCTGGAGTCATTAAATCCCACTCCACTCATCCAAAGGCAATCCATTAGCCTGATTTGTTGCCTGGTTTCCTTATCGGCCTCGATGTTATCTCCCCGTTCCCATCGTAAATCCAAAGTTTCCTTATGGAGAGGAAGGGAAGAGTTTGCCCAAGGCACGGGTGCCTGTTGTTCTTCCTGAGAAAAATCCATCCAGAGGGATGAAACCGCACCCAAACAGGCTCTTTATTCCCAAAACAGGTTGTGAGAAGATGGGAATGAGGGCTCAGAGCATTCCCAGGATAGAGGGAGCTGAACACCACAAACACAGCAGGGAATTCCCCTAAAATTCATTCAAGTTGGATTTTAGGGGTATTTCCTTCCCAAAAGGATGTCTAGGCCTGGAAAAGGGATTTCAAATGTGGCAGTGGGAACACTTTGGACATGCAGCTTTCAGATATTCCAGTTTTTCCCCAAAACCTCAGCAGGTTGAGATTCCTGGTGGTTTTTGTGCCATTAGGGAAAATTTGGATCCTGTGGGCATCCTTTGGATGCTTGGAAATGTCGTGCCCCTGGAATTGCTGTGGATTCAGTGATTTCCCTGCTCCTGGCACTGGGATGACTCACAAGGGCTCCAAACTCTGAATGTTTTCCCTGGAGATGTGTTTATTTAGGGATAAAAATGATGGATTTTTGCTGCTTCCCAGGAGAAAGGGACTTCTCCAGAATTCTGTGGGTTGAACACGTTCTGGGTATGGTTTTCCCAGCCAAGCTGGATCAGGGAATTTTTAATTGGAATTATAGCCAGTGCAGCAAATGGCAGATGGGAATGAGCCAAAACAGTGGGAAAATTGCTGGATCTGTGAGGAATGAGGAATTCCAGACCACCTCAGCCTGGGAATGCTCCTGCTCCACTACAGAGCTCCTGCCAGCAGCACATCCAGCTGGGAATTCATTTTCCAACCTAGGGATGGGACAGGAAGGATTTAGAAGTAGAAAAAGGAGGGAAAAAAGATTTGGAGCTCTCCAATGTGGCTTTAAAATTAGGGGAATTTCCCAGGTTTCATTTTCAGGATGCAGATTGAGGGATGCAGGAACAGTCTTGATGTTTCAAGGCTTGGGATCTATTTTCATTGGGAATTTTCTACTTCAAAGTCCCTATTTTCAGTAAAATTCGGAGATCTTAAAGATTTGGGATTGATTTAGAGGAAGAGCTGGTGTCAGCTTCCTTTTGGGAATCCTTTGGATTAAAGGAACCAAAATTGTCTCCAGAGATTTTCCAGGTTCAGCGTGGTTCTTTTAGCCAGGGAATGTGGAAAAGATTATGGAAAAACTTACAGAAAAGAGAGAAACAACCCCAGAAACTCAAAGCAAAATCTTTATTTCAGCTACTTTTCCCAAAGCTGGGGGAGGCGAGGCCCAAGGAAGCATTTTCCTGGTAAGAATTTCCCTGGATCCTTCGTACAAATGGCTTAGGAAACAAATGAGAGATGGAGAGAAAGGAAAAGAAGGAATGGGATAAATGATGGGGCTTTACTGCATGCACCATTTTCCTATCCATAACTTTTAGGAAAAAAACCCAAATCCCTAAAAAACACTGCTTGAAGAAAAGCTCCTTTTTCTTTCCAGTTTTTCTTTCATTGTTCAGAAATGATGACGCTCCAAGATGGTAATTTCTGGGGAAAAAAACCCAAATCCCTAAAAATGAAAAAAAAAAAAAAAAAAATTGCTTTCCAGTTTTTCCACCATTTTCCCCAAATGACGGAGCTCCAAAACAGTAATTTCCGGATGGGAGCACAGCCTGAAATCCCAGCTTGGCAAACTCCGAATTCCCACCATTTTGTTAAATTGGGAAGCACATTCCCAGCCAGGTTGGATGTTCTTATGGGAAGTTTTTCTCTGGTTGTACTGAGCTCTGTTTCCCTGGAAAAGCTTTCCCAAATCCATGTGCTGTTAATTCTCTAGTTCCATTATTCTGCTGGAATAATGGGATATGCCACAGAATGGAACAAAATTGGAATTTGGGATTCTTTCCTGTGCAAAATCATGATTTTCACACCAAATCTCCTGCCTGAGAGGAGCCACCCTGGTGCTGCTGAGGGTGGGGGCTCCAATTAGCCAAGATTTCTGCAGGAATAAAAACATTCCTTAATTAGCACCTGGATAACTGCTCTGCTCCTTAGGGATAATTATATTATCCTAATTAAAATTTAATTATTACAATTCCTTCTCTAAAGCACAGCAAAGAAGTGGAATTTTGGCTGCCAGCTGGGCCAGCTCTTCAGGGATGTTCCTGAGGGGCCACACAGAGATCTGGAAAACTTCTGGAATTCTTGAGCAGCTTGGAACTGTCCCCTCCATCCACACAGGGTTGGAAAAGAGCATTTCCAGGGGTGCAGCCATCCCAAAAGGAACAGGAAAAGCAGAGAAAGAAGGGAAATTTTTTGCTGTCAATTGGACCAATTGTCCGGGAATGTTCCTGGGAGTCTGTGCAGGGAGCTGGGAATCTTCTGGAATTCTTGTGCAGTGGGAACAGCCTCCTCCATCCCCACAGGGCTGGAAAACCATCCTTCCAAGGGCTGCAAATATTCCAAATGGGACAGGAGATGCAGAGCAAAGTGAAGTATTTGCTGCCAACTTGGCAACTCTTTGGGGATATTCCTGAGGGTTTCACAGAGAGCTGGGAAACTTCTGGAATTCTTGTGCAGCTTGGATCCACACAGATGTGGACAAACAACTCTTGCAGGGCTACACTCATCCCAATGGAATTAGAGATGCAGTCCTTGAGGGAAGGCACTGCTGGATGGCCCAAAGCTTGCCCTGGAGTTGAGGAGCTCCTACTCCAGGGCCGGTTTGATCAGATGCCCGTTGAAGATGATGTAAACATCGGACTCCTCGCTGTAAATGGCATTTTCCCTCTCTCTCTTGAACATCCTGATCCAAACCTCATCCCCTTCCTGCAGATCCAGCATCAGGCTCTGGCTCTGCATGATGCTCCTGTCGCTGGGCTGGGCGTACAGGATGGCCACGGCCTGCTCGTTCCTCATCAGGTGCACGTAGGTCTCCTTGAAGTTCCAGGTGTGCACGTTGAGGCTGAAGTAGTAAATCCCTGGAATGTAGCAGAAGAACTTCCCGGAGAACATGTTGAAGTGCTGGTAGAGGTTGACAAATTCCATGTCGAAGGTGACGTGCTGGAAGTAGTCGGAGCTGTGGAGCGGCTTCCGGCGGCCCACGGAGAAGGCGGCGAAGAGCTGCTTGCAGGAGTGGCCTTGGGGGCCGGGCTGGCCCTTCTGGCCCTTCCGGCCACTCAGCCCACGTAATCCTTGCTCTCCTGCCTTCCCAGCTGCTCCAGGGAATCCCTTCTCTCCCATCTCACCCTTCTCACCTGGGAGGGTGAAGGAAAATTGTGTCAAACAGGAGCATGGGAAGCACAGATTGCAGGAATATCCTGGACACAGCCAGTGGAGGAGCTGCTGGAGCCTTGTTTTCCCAGCCTGGGAACACTGGTCAGACATCAGCACCTTCCCAGGTCCTAGAAGGATTAATTTTGGGGCACGTTTGGGTGCCACCACATTTTGGGGACCCCTTGACCTTTGGGCACATTTTGGGCATCCCTTGACCCTGTTTTGGGCACAACCATGTTTCAGGCACACTTTGACCTTGTTTTGGGCACATTTTGGGCACAACCACATTTTGGGCACCCCTTGCCCTTGTTTTGGGCACTTTGGGGCACATTTTGGGCACCCCTTGGCCTTTGGGCACATTTTGGGCAACCCTTGACCTTGTTTTGGGCACATTTTGGGCACAATCATGTTTTTGGCACATTTGGGCATGACAACATTTTGGGCACTCCTTGACCTTGTTTGGGCCCTTTGGGGAATTTTGGGAACCACTACATTTTGCAGACCTGTTAATTTTGTTTTGGGCACATTTGGGTACAACCACATTTTCATCACCCTTCAACCTTGTTTTGGCAGTTTTGGGCACATTTGGGCACCCTTTGACCTTGTTTTGGGCACATTTTGGGCACAGCCACATTTTGGGCACTCCTTGCCCTTGTTTTGGGTACTTTGGGGCACGTTTGGGCACTTTCACATTTTGGGTGCTCCTTGACCTTTCTTTGAGCACATTTGGGCACCCCTTAAACCTCCTTTTGGGCAAATTTGGGCATGGCAAATTTTAGGGCACACCTTGACCTCATTTTGGGCACTTTAGGGCACATTTGGGCACAACCACATTTTGGGCACACCTTGACCTTGTTTAGGGCACTTTTGGGCATGGCAACGTTTTGGACTCCCTTAATGTTGTTTGGGGCACATTTTGGGCACCCCTTGCCCTTGTCCTGGACTGAATTTTGCTGCAGGGAAGGACCAAGGAAGAGCAGGAAGGAAAAGGACAGGAAAGAGCCGCACCCACCTTTGAGGATGGTGATATCTATGGTGGGCTGGATTTTGGGCACGGAATATTGGGGATCCTCACTCATCCTGGTGGATCTTTGGGACATGATGGACACGGGCTGCTCCGAGGGCCCGCAGCACCTCACGCACGAGAGGCGCCGCCTGGGCAGCGCCTTCTCCGGCTGAGATCCGGCATTCCCGGCGGAAAGCAGGAGCAGCAGGAGCACACCCCTCATCCTCGGGAGCAGCTGGAGCGGGAAAAGGGAACACAAACCATTAATGGGATGATCCCAATCAGGGCCACCTGGCGAGTGCTTTCCTTGGGGTTAATTATTAACGGATCCTGGAGTGGCACCGGGAGACTCTGGGTGGGAATGGTGCCCCTCTGAGCACTGGGAAAGGCAATCCCTGGCTGGAATTACCTGTGACAGCTGCCAAGAGACATCAGGTCAACAAAAGAGTGGGAAAAAAAAAAATCCCAAGCCAAACAAAACCTGCTGGGAGCAGAAGCTCAGCTGGAAAAGTCAGCTGCTCTTGGAACACCCCCTACGGAAAATTTCTGGGGAAAAGACAGAAGTGTTACTCTGTTGGTTTGCTGGTGCCCCAGCATCCCAAAAAATTCAAAATAAAATATGGAATTTATTGAAATGTTGAGCTGAAAGCTGATTTTTTGGGGGAGGAAAAGCCTGGAAGAAAACCAAACCAAAAAGAAATCCAAAGCGTTTCTCTCCTTAAATGTTCTCCTACAGCTTCTTGCTGGTGACTTCTTCCCATGGTTTCTCCATTCCCATATTCTCTTCCAATTGGAATTCCTGTGTGTATTTTCCAGTTTGATTTTCCAGTGTGTGGAATGGAAATCCAAAGAGTTGCACCAAACTAGGACAAAGTGGGATTTGCTGGGCACAAATCCCAGGTTTGTGAATCCTTTGTTTTATTTTCATCTGCTCCTGGTGAGCTCCAAAGGTTCTGGATACTGGGAGAAATCCAGGGAGAAAATGTTGCAGATGTGGAAAATGGAGGTATTTTCTCTGATTCCTCACTGACCTGTTCCTAGGGAAAGACTGGAGCTGATTCTGGGAGAAACCCAGGGAGAAAATTCCTCTTGTTTTCACCTGTTCCTAGGGAGGGATAGGAGCAGATTGTGGGAAAAAAAACAGGGGAAAAAATGCCTCAGATGGGGAAAATAGAGGAATTTTTTTCTGGCTCCTCATTGACCTGTTCCTAGGGAAAATTTGAGCTGATACTGGGAGAAATCCAGGGAGAAAATTCCTTTTTTTCTCACATCTGAGGCATTTTTTTCCTGGATTTCTCCCAGAATCAGCTCCAATCTTTCCCTAGGAACAGGTCAGTGAGGAGCCAGAGAAAATTCCTCTTCTTTTCACCTGTTCCTAAAGAAAGATTTGAGCTGATTTGGGAGAAATCCAGGGAGAAGATGCCTTAAATGGGGAAAAGAGAGGAATTTTCTCTGGCTCCTCACTGACCTGTTCCTAGGGAAGGACGGGAGCTGGAGATTGGACACTCATTCCCATTCCATGTGTAATTAGCATCATTCCACTGATTGCCGTGATGCCTCATCCAGGACAGATTTCTTGGATCGATGCCTTCATGGATCTTCTCCGAAGTCCAATTAGTGAGATGGACTCGGACTGACCCTGGGGTGGGAATGGCTCCTCTTCCAGCAGCTGGAGTTCCTGGAAGAGGTTGGGAAGGGGGTGCTGGATGGCCTGGATTTCAGAACCCATTCCATGGACACCCAGAGGGAGGGAGGGAGGGAGAACATCCAGCCTTGGAGCTGCTTCCCTGGGAACAAAATGAGCCAGGGGGGAAAATAAAGAGTTAAAACCTGTCAGCAGCGGGATTGGAGCAGCATTCCTGGGAGATGTTTTCTTCCCGTTCTTCCCTGCTCCAGAAGAAGTGTCAGTCACACCTTTCCAGCTTCCTGGAAATCCAAGAAATCCTTATTAGCAGGAAAATAATGACTTCCCCTCCCAGGGCAGGGAATGTTCTTTCCTGAAATCCATCAGAACTGGAAATATCTTTGGATTTCTAATTGTAACTCGTTCTGACAGCAGCTGGAGGAGGGATCAATCCCCCCTTTCCATCAGGGTTCAGGGCTTGAATTCCATGTCATTAAACACTTTCTAATTTCCATTAATTTCTTAAGCCATCTTTGTTCTTCCAACCGGGAATGGAAACATAAGGAGGTTAAAGGGGGAAAAAGTCCTTAAAACCAACCCAGGATGGACTTGATGGTCCTGGAGGGCTTTTCCAACCTCCAGAATTCTGGAATTCCCTGAGGCATGCTCTGAATTCCTCCTAATATTTTCCTCCTTGTTATTCCTAGGGCTTCACTTGGAAAAAGAATCCATGAGTATCCTTGCTTAAAATTCATGGAAAACACCAGGCACTTCCCCTTTTATTGGGGGATAAACCTGGATTAAAACCCCACAGTCAAACCCAAAACCTTTCCGGTGCCACAGAGACGGAAAAGTCATGGATATGCCAGCCCTGAACCTCGGCACCACTCCAGACATGGAAAATATTCCAGTTCTGCCTTTTTTACCTTTTATCTTCTCTCCAGCCCCAAGCTCCTCATGGCTCCGGAGCTCCTTGGATTGGGAGCAGCGGGAAATGAGGGCTGGGTTTGTCTGGACACGGCACTTCCTCTTGGAAAGGATTTTTCCGGGATTTGTTTTATTTGCTTCCCCAGGAGGATCTAACATTTCATAGTGGGCAGCTCCTTGTGGAGAAGCCCCAAAACATGGGAGGAGTTTTTCAAGGAAAATGCTGCTGGATTCTGGTGCCGAGCTCCATCAGCTCCTGATGGACAAAATATCCTGGAGATCCTTCAGGGGCCGACTCCAGGAGCTTGTCTGCAGCTGAAGGGATTGGAGAACTCCCAGGCAGGAATATTTGCATCCCAAAAAGGAAGCGGTTTAGGAATTCCCAGTGCCTTTTGTGGTTTGAGGATGAGCGATGTTCGTGTCCGTGGTGTTTATACAGCCCCGGAGTGATGGAGAAGAGGGGCTGGAAGTGCTGCTGGAGCTGTGAGAGAGGCAGGAATGGAGGGAAAACTGGGATCCAGCCATGGAGACATCCAGGAATGCAGCAGCATCTGGATTAGCAGTGCCTGGGTGAACATTTTTTTCCAGGGATTTGCAGCTCCTCTCCCAATTATCTGGTTTGTTTTTTGTTTTGGTGCTTTTTTTAGCCCGGGCCTGTTTCCAGTGAGGGTGATTCCCTGAATTCCTCTGTCCTGGGAGGAGCCTCTGGGGCACTCACCTGCTCTCTCCAGCTGGGAATTCACCAGGAATGGGAAGAATCGGAGTTCCCAAGGAAATATCCCTGCAGAGCTGGGAGATTGGATGGATTTACACAATTCCATGGAGATGCTGCAGGAGGAGAGGCTGGATGGAAACACTCCCGTGCACCTGTATTCCTGCATATTCCCGAGGTTCCATCCTGCCCTGGGACCAGGAGCAGGAAGTTGTGAGGGATTCCCAAGGGAACAGCTCTTCCCTGTCTCCTTCCCCGTGTCCCTGCCCGCACTTCTGACTCCTGCAGTGTCCTGGAATTGTCCCTGCTCCAGGCTAGGCGGCTCCCTGGCAGAATTCCCGGCTCCCGAGCCAGCCCAGGCTGTGATTCAGCAGGAATTACTGTAAAAGTCATTCCCAGGGCAGCTCCTCCCGCAGGACAAATCCCCTTGATGGACGCTGCAGGCACCAATCCCTCCTTCACCCTTCCCGACGGAAAGGCAGCATTCCTGGGATTTGCCCGTGCTGGGAAAAGTGAAGGAGTGGAAGTTGTTCCTGCGGAGAGTCCCGGGTGGGATTTTCCCACCGGGATGCGGTGCCTGGATCCCGCCCGGCCGCGCTTCCATCCCAATCCCATCCCAAACCCCGCTCCGGATGGAGCAGCACATTCCAAAGGGCTGGAGAAGCACAATTCCCTGAAAGTTTCCACGCCTGTGGAGACTCCAGGAAACGGCTCTTTCCTGCCCCGTCTCCCGCAGCCACATCGGGTCCATCCTCATCCCTCTGGGAGCAGCAGCCCGCGGGGAAGAGAGCCCCGTCCTGGAGTCTCCAGGGTGGGAAATGGGATAGGGAATTTTAATAGGAACAAATTAAAGGCAGCTCAGCACTGAGCAGGCACTTCCAGAGCCCCTCATTCCTGCCTTTCCCAAGGAATCTGCAGGGTGGGAACGCTGGGTTCCTGCAGCAAAGGGGGATTGGAGCCCTTTATCCCGGTCCCTGTAACTCACCTCGTCCCTCAGAACCCCCGGATCTTCCTTCCCTTGCTGTTCCTCAGCTGCTGCTTCAGTTCCCGGGGCAGGCTGCAGCTTCCGTGCTGGGATCCAAGAGAAACACGCAAAGTCAGGCTGGATCCTTAGGAAACCTTGGCAAAAGGAATTTTTCCCCTCGTTTCTTTGCTTGCACCAACTTGTGCTGGGCTCCGGCGCCTTTGTCCCGCTCTGGTTTCCTCAGGATTCGCTGCCAGTCTGGAATTCTTCAGGGCCTCTCCCAGGGATGGAAATAAAAACTAAAGAAGTTTGAGATTAAAAAAAAAAAAAAAGAAAGGATGACAAAAACTCCACCACAGAACCCAAAACCACATCCAGAGCTCCAGCCAAGAGGGAAAGTGCTGGGATCACATGGAAAGAATTTTTCTTCGGGAGCTTTCGGCATCTTTTATGTGGCAGAAAGGAAAAAAAAAGGGAATAAATAAAATCACAATAAAATCTCTGGGATTTGTGCGTGAGCTGGAAAAGTGGGAATGGCTTTAGGCTGAAAGAGGGGAGATTTAGATGGGATATTGGCAAGGGATTCTTCCCTGGGAGGGTGGGGAGGGGCTGGGAAGGAATGCCCAGAGAAGCTGTGGCTGCTCCATCCCTGGGAGTGTCCCAGGCCACGCTGGATGGGGTTTGGGATGGTGGGAAGTGTCCCTGCCCATGGAACTGGATGAGCTTCAAGGTCCCTTCCCACCCAAACCATTCCAGGATTCCACAACATTCGTGCCCACACTTCCTCACCCGCAATCGTTTCCTTGGGAAAAGCACTTTGGGGATTTATTTAAAGTCACCTTGGGCTCTGAATTTCCTTTTCCCATTCCTTTCCTTCTCCTGTTTCCAACTGCTTCCCATTCATTGCAGGAGGCAGTGGAATCCCGGGAATGCCGTGGCAGCTCCAGCATCCTTCCTGAAAAGGGATGGAAAGAAAAGGGGAATCTTGGGAACACCGCAGGGAAAGGGCAGTTCTGCCCTCCCTGTGCCCTTCCCCATTCCAGGTGCTTTAAATATTCTCTTCCCTGGAGTTTTCCCGACCCATCCGAGCAGGGACCCACGAGGTGCCCACAGAAATTCCCGTTTTGCCCCAATTCCCAGAGTTCCCAGTGCTCCCAGTGCTCCCCAAAGCTCCGAGCCCTGGGGCAGAGGCGGGGCTGTTCCTATGGAAAAGGTGACACAGCTTTGGCAGAGCTTTCCCAAATAAAAGAAGGAAAACAACCTTTAACTCCGTGGGTGGAGCTGGGATAAATGAGGGAAAAAAATCCTTGGCTGATGATTTTTATTGGGAATGGTTTGGAATTGGTGAAGTTGAAAGAGCACGTGATGATTTTTTAATTAAATAAGGTTTTTTAAAGAGGAATAAATGGAAAAATGGAAAAGAAATAAATGTTTTTATAAAGAAATGAATTTTATAAAGAAAATGTTTTTTAATAAAGAAAATGTTTTTCTTAATGGAAATATTTTTAATTAATAAAATTTAATTTTTAATTCCAACATTCTGAGTGCCAAGGAGAGGGAATAGGGGATGTTGGATAAAATGAAATAGTTTTATAAATCAATTATTTTTGTAAAGAAAATTGTTTTATAAAGGAAATTATTTTCTTAATGGAAATATTTTTATTTTAAAAATTAATAATGTTTCATTTTTATTACAAAAATCTGCATCCCAAGTGACAGGGAGAGAAATTATGGGATGTTGGAGTAAAGGAAAAATATTTTCATAAATAAAATATTTTTTAAAAAAAATCTGAATTAAGTAGTTTTATTAATTGGAATACTTTCATTTAAAAAAATCAATAAAATGTAATTTTTAATCCAAAAATCTGCATCCTGATTGATGAGGAGAGAAATTATTGGATGTCAGACTAAGGGAAAATATTTTTATAAAGCAAATATTTGTATAAAGAAAATGTTTTTATTAATGGAAATGTTTTTATAGAACAATTAATCATATTCAATTTTTAATTCCAACATCTGCATCCCGAGTGCCCAGGAGAGGGAATACAGGATGTTGGAGGGCTGTCCAGATCAGAGCTTTCCACGTGGCACTGGTGCCACTGGTGGCACTGGTGCTGTACTGGGAGGAGCAGTGGGCAGAGCCCGGTGTTTTCCCACTGTCCTGGTGTGATCCTGCTGTTTTTCCTCGGGAATGTCCTGGAAACAGGAATAAGCACCCCCAAAAAAGGCACAAAATAAAATTCCAAAGCCTTTAAAGCAGGGAGGTGGAGCCCTGGGATGGAAATTGGATTCCTGGTGTGAGGTTTTGGGAAAGCTCTTCCTGGGGGTGACGCATCTCCCAATTTTTCATCCCTTATTTTTAAACCAAGCTCTCCAAGGCCAAAATAAAAATCTGGAATCGGAGTGGGAACAGCTCTGATTCCACAGGGGGGTGAGGCTGCTGCTGGGAGCTTCCACACATGGAGAGGAAAACAGGGATTTAACTGAAGAAAAACTTGGATTTGGGGGGCTGAAAACCTGGAAAACTGGTCCAGGAATGGTCTAAATGGGAGCTTTTAATTTAGTCTGGGATTTATGTAACCAACTCTGGTGTCTCCAGAATAAACAGGATTTCTGCCTCTTGACACAGCTTTCTTTTTGGGAATAATAATCTCTTTCAGAGAAGGATATTCCTGTTTATACAGTTGATTTCCAGAGCTGGGATTTTGTCCATGTGGGAGAAAAAAAAAAGACAAAAATCAGTGCAGAAAAACGAGGAGTGAAAAATCCTGGGAAAAGAGGGACAGTGACTGCAAGGGGGAAAAGAGGGAACTCAGCAATATCCAGGTAGGAGAGAAGAGGCTGAGGAAATTGGGGATGTTCCCCAGGAGAAGGGAAGGTTTGGACGCCTCAGCCCCATCCAGTGTCTGGAGAGGCTTCAGGGAAGCTGGAGGGACAGGAAAAGTGGGAATGGCTCCCCAGCTAAAAAACCTCCTCATAAATTCCTGGGCTTTGGAGCAGGGAAAATCCAGGTTAACAAAGGTTTAACCACAGAGTTTCTCCAAGGATCTTGTGGTCTAAATTTGTAACACAAATATTGGGAATGTGGAGTTTGCTGGTGGTGCTGGGAGTGTTCGATTTAATCCTTGGGAGTTTTTATCCCAGTTGAGCCTCACCCGGAATTTTGGGTGCCATCAGTTGTGCTTCACATGGATTTAAAATATTCCAAGGCCAGCTCTTCCCCTCCTGGCATTCCCAACAAAATAATGAAGGCTGATCCTGTATTTGTCTTTTCCAGAGGGTGGAATCCCAGTGGATTTAGAGCGCTGTTGGAAGCCCAGGGCCAGGCAGCAGCACGGGAGGGGCCCTGGAATAACCCCACAGCTCCCTGTTGGAATTGTGTCCCCTCATTCCCTGTCCCTGCAGAGGACACACCCGAGGGAAGGACACATTCCCACAGCTACAGCTGCACTAGGACGGGGTTTATTCCCAGGGAGCTGCATTCCCTTCCAGCCTCCTGGATCCTCAGTCATTTTTTTGGGAATAATTTTCCGTGATTTCACCATCTCAGGGAGGGTTTGGAACAGGACACAAACCCCACTCACAGTCACCAACAACCCAAAAGATCCTTGGATTTTATATTTTCTTTTTTACTACTTTAAATTCCTGAGAAGAGCAAGAGTCCTGCAAGAATCTGAGCTGCTCCAGAGCTCCTGAAGGAGCTTTTCTCAGGCAAATTTCCCAAACCAACTGCAAGGCTCAGAGCAAAAGGGACTCCGTGGAGCAGCTCGAGCTCCTGTTTTTGTGGGAACAGCTTGAGCAGGAAGGTCAGGGAAGATCATTGTGCTCCTGAGGAAAAGGAGCTGGGACACGGCTGGTGGAGCACAGGGAGGGCACAGCTTTCCCTGCCACGAGTCACTGCCGGGGAGCCAAGGGCACCTCGTCCTGCAGCTCCAGGAGTCCAAAAATAGGAATGCTGGATAGGACAACAGGGAATGGGTTTGACCTGAAAAGGGTTTGATTTAAATGAAATATTAGGAAGGATTTTACAGTGAGGGTGGGGAGGGCCTGGCACAGATTCCCAGAGAAGCTGTGGCTGCCCCATCCCTGGAATGTTCAAGGCCAGGTTGGATGGGGCTTGGAGCGACCTGGGATGGTGGGAGGTGTGTGGGCTGGAACTGATGGGCTTCGAGGTCCCTTCCAACCCAAACCATTCCCACTCCATGAGTATAAAATGGGCCTCTTGTGCTTTCCTAAGGGAGATTCCTCCTCTTGCCTGGTCTGGAGCAGAGCTTGGCCATGAATCCCCACAATTCCTCCCACAGTCCCACCAGTTCAGGGAGGTTTTTGCTGTAATTCCCAGAAGGTTTTTGCCATCATTCCCAGGATTCTCCTGCAGATGTTTGAGCTGGGTTTGCCCTGTTTTGGGCAGAGTCATTCCCTGTGACACAGGGACATGCGAGGAACAAGGAGCAGCACAACGTAACTGCTGGATCTTCCTTTATACAGATCCATCCTTAGGGAAAAAATAAATGCCGATTTTCACCCCCCAAAGCCTGATCCAAACATTTCTATAAATCCAGAAATTATTTTTATGCAACTCCTCTTCCCACCTTTTTCCCACTCTTTGACTGAAGAACTCTCACCAGAAATAAGTGATGCTTTTTGTGGCATTCCTGATAAACTCTTGCCAGGAAACACTGTCCTCACCCAGCCCTTTCACTTCAGTTTTAAAGGGAATTTTTGGGAATTGCTGCTTTACCCAACATTCAGAGCCACTCAAATCATTGTCTCCTTTTTTTGGCACAGCTATTTATCATCATTTCCCTTCCTGCTGAACCTCAGAATTTCCAGGTGGTTGCACAAAGCTGGGGCTGAAGTTGGCAACAGAAAGAGGGAAATAAACCAGGAATAATCCAAAGAATCCCCTGGAGTGAATGGCACAGCTTTGGAGAGAGCTGGTTCTGGTCACCACTCCCAAAAGTGGTTTCTCAACACTTTAAAATCATTTATTCAGGCAGCATTTGGCTTATCAGGTGGGAATCAAAAGCTGCTGGTGGATGAAGGAGAATCCAGCTCAAAGAGTTCCTGGGAGGAGAGCAGACGTGGAATGTGGGGATTTATCCTGGGAAAAATGGATTTTACAGTGTTCTCTGTAAGTGCTGGAATGAAAATTCTGCAGCTGGGCCCTGGAGACGGCCCCAAAACAAGCACCAAACCAGGCCCCAAACCAGGCCCCAAACCAAGCCCCAAACCAGGCTCCAAACCAAGCCCCAAACCAAGCCCCAAACCAGGCCCCAAACTGCCCCAAATCAGGCTCGTGCCATTTTCTCCCTGCCCAGACACTAAAAATAGCTGCCAACACCTGCAAAAATGGGATTTTGGATGTAGGACACCCAGTTTTCCTGAGATGTTCTGCCCACCAATTTTTTTATTGATTTTCCCATCAGGCTCCAAGAAATAAAGTGGAATAAATCCCTTTGGGATGAATTAATCCCTTCAGGGTGATAATTGCTGGCTAAACCTTGGGGAATGTTTTTTTTTTCCCCAAATGCTCTGATCTGTTCTTATCCATGTCGAGGCTTTTTTCCCTACTTTTCCACCTCACATTAACAGTAGGAAAAGTTTTCCAGTTGCATGGGAAACAACAAAGCAACAAAAGCAGGGATGATTCTCTGGTTTCCTGGTGGGCATGAGGAGTATGAGAAACGATGGAATAACAGAAGGAATCTTCACGGGATTGTTTTAAATAAATCCTTGTTCCAAGTCTTAATTTCTTAGAAAAAATATTCAGGATTAACTTCATCTTGCGTTGTAAGAGCTTCAAATATCAAAATAAAAAATTCCCCTAATTTTTAGTCCAGTTTTTGGAAGCTCAGGATCGATAAGGAGCAGGAAAACTATTGGGAAAAGAGGGCTTATTTCCGAAAAAAAGTTCTTAAATTGTCTCCTAATTATGTTTTATTACTAATTAATAAGCCTAGATACTTGATTGCCATAGCCTGGGAGAACCGCTCAGGAGATGGCACCACTAGAGGCCCCTCTTGTACTTTAGGAAAACAATTCCAAAGGAAATTCTGCTGGCAATTCCATCGTTTCTTAATTTTTTTAAGGAAATCTTCAGTAGGTGCCGACCCTGGAGCCAAAAAAGTGGATTTATTGGTTTTTCTTCCCAAGGGAAGTAGAGGTGCCATGAGCTTTCCTCTTCCAGTCTTCTTGGAGGAATCAAAGCCAAAGCTGGAAATTGGGGAATTCTGCAGTCAACGAGAATTGCCACAAACCTTAAAAAAGGGAATATTTTACATTTCACAGGTATCAGGATTTTCCCCACTGATTTTATTCCCTCTCTCCCATCTCTGCTGGGTTTCCACATCTCTCTCATTTTCCAGGTTTGATTTAGAGGGTGAACCCCTCCAAACTGGTCCAGTTGGACATTTCAGGAGTATCCCCAATCCCAGTCCCCTGTCCCAGACCCTCCAATGGGGACACCAAGGCTCAGCCTCCTTCTCCTGCAGGATAAAAAGTCACATCAATCCCAGAACAGTTTCCTTCCAGCAAATTCCTCCTTGGGAGCCCCTCCATCCCGGTTTTCCTTGCAGGAATTAGGATCGAGTTGCTCTCCCAGCACCTTCAAGGCAGGTGATGCTGATTTTCCCAAGCTGCTCCTCTTCCCATTAATTCTCTGACTCCAAATGATTCCTGATTTTATCCTGTGGTGAGTGGAAGGTAAATCTCTTCCTGGACAATGTGTTGTGATCCCTATTCCCATCCTGGAAAAGTGGCAGCTGGAAAACCTCCTCCACTCCTGGCCCATAAAATATCAATTTAATAATCAAATATCACCTGGATATTTGGACTTGGAAGCAAAGCAATAGAAAACCACTGAGCCCTGAGGAAGAATCAGTTTAGATATTCAGATGGATTTTGTGGATGTGCCACTAGAGGGGAATAAAGATCCGTAACATTTCCCAGATTTGCCCTGAAAAACTTCTGGAATGTGGGGCCTGGAGATGCCAGCCCGGGGTGGGTGTTGCTCCTTATCTGCAGCAAGAAAACAATCAATGGGATTAATTGGAATTATCCCGGGCAAAGGAGAGCAAATCTAATGATTCCCAAGGATCCCTGAGCTGTGTTAACCCTGACACCTGTACCAGGTGATAAGAAGGAAATCTACCCTGATAACGCCTTTGCTGATAACGTTATCTCTAAATGGGGTGTTTGGGACAAACACGGGAAGAACACGTGTCAGACAGAGAGGGATTCATTCCAAACCATTCCTCAGTTCCGTGGAGAGCTTCCCAAGTGAAGGAATCCTCTCATGCAATTTGTCTGGCAATGGCAAAGGTTGATAAGGTGATTAAGATGTCGTTAATTAGGGAGGCATCACTCATTTGGAATAATCTGGAGGCGTTGGAGCTGACGATCATTAATTAGGATGCTCTGGAGGAAGCATGCAGGAGAGAAAAGTAGGAGGGAGCTTGGAGTTCTCTACAAAATATGAGTTCTCAGATAAAAAGGAAAGGGTCAGAAAATTAGTGACTTAATTAGTTTAGAGGAAAACTATAAATTATCTGGAATGATAACATTGGGAAGCTTTAATTCTTTAGGGGAGGTTGGAATATGGGTAATCCCAGCAGAAATCGGGATTTGGCAGGGATTTGAGTGGCGTGGGGGGAAAGATTTGGGCATGGAGAGGGCAGGACACATCCCATGGAATGGACTTGGAGCTCAAGGGATCTCAGGGACTGAGGAGGAAAACTCAGAGCAAGTTCTCCAAATCCTGCAATCCTGGTTTCCCTCCTCCAGCTGCTTCCCAACCCTTCATCCCAGCCCTTTCTCCTCTCTTCAACCTGCTCCAAGTTGCCATGGAATGTCAGGAGGGAGGGAATGGGGTGTCCTCGCTGGAATGGCAAAACCAGGAACTCATTGTGCTGATAAAAATTGTGGAAAAAATGCAAAGGGATGCTCCTGAAGATCCAGCTGATTTCTCCAGCAAAATGTAAGTTTTTTCTTTCAGGATCATGGGATTTCCTTGTTCCTGGAGGCACAAGTGGAAGTTCACTGGGAGATTTGAAGGGAAGAACAGGAAAGATCTCCTGGATTTGGTGCAAGAGGAACTTGGAGCTGAATTCCTCTGTCCTCGGTGCAGGATAAAGCAGCAAATCCTCCCTTTGTATCCTGAGCTTCCCAAATGGCTGCAGGGAATCCTCATGCCCAGCTTGGAGTTTGGGCCCACAGCCCAAATCCTGCATGGCTTGCAGCCCAAAATCTGGGAGATTCCCGGACTGGGTGAGGCTGGGATCATCTCAGCCCAATATCAGGTGCCACCTCTGAATTAAACCATCACACCCCAAAGGTCTCCAGTTCTTCAGAGAGAGGATCCAGCTCCACTCGGAATGCAGAGGGATTTGTTCCTCCCAAAGCATTTAATCTAAACTTTCAGAGTTGGAAAAAATCAGCAATTTTTCCACATGCTGCAAATCCTGACAAAAACCCCGCCCTGTGGCCATGCTCAGCTTTCCTGCACCTAAATCCTCTTCCCAATATTTGCATCAGAACTGCCTGAAAGCCACAAACAGAAGGACCCTTTGGAAGCAACACTTCCTCCTTACAGTGCTGGAAACCATCCCTGATCTGCCAAAACGGGGTGAACTCCTTTGGGTTCATCCCGAATGGGGGAGAACACCACACTGGGCACATTTTTTGGGACACTGAGAGAGTCACCGTGGAGTTATGCTTTCCCAAAGGACTAAAAAAGAGCTGGAAGTTAAATCCCAGCCAAGAGTTAATGTTTGTCTTCCACCAGAGGAACGGGAAAAGTTGGAGCACGGCGGCTCCGCTCGGGGTGAAGTCGAACTCCCAAACTTTCTCTTAAATTAGGCCCGGCGGGGGCGGCGGAGCCTCCTTGGGGACCACGGAGCTGTGCAGAGAATGATGGCAGCTCCACCAACTCGTGCTCATTATCGGTGTCGCTCACTCATGTCACCTCCACAATTATTTTAGGACCTGTCACTGGGAACATTCTCCCACCAGCAACTGCTTCCCGCTCGCTCTTAATGGAGAGGCTGAAGTTCCAAGCAAAATTCCCTCCTCCCTCACGCTCGCCGCCTTTTCCCACCCCTGCTGAGCAGCCCAAGGCTCCGGGAAGCTTTGGAGGGAGGGGATGTGGGGCTGTGCAGCTTCCCACGCTCAGACTGAGGGGGAGAAGGGATGGATGGGCAGTGTTGGGATCTGGGAAGTGAATCCAGGTCTGTGATGTTGAAATTTCAATCCAGAAAGCCTCACATTGGAGGCGGATTACTGCCAGGCTCCTGCGGATGGAAGGGGAGGACAAAGAGGAAATGAGGGGACTCTCCCCTGTTCCAGGGTTGTCATCCTGATCCTGGTGGCTTGGATACACATTCTGTAGCTTCCAGGTTTTTGGAATATTGTGGGAAATTGGAAAGCCCAGCATCTCATTAAGACAGGTCTGATGAGACCCCGCAGGTCCCTCATCCAGCCCCAAAAGAGGCACCACTGAGGAGGAAATTCCAGGGTTTCACCTGGATGAGCATCAACCAGCTGCAAGGATGGAGGATCCACACTTTTCCTGTGCCTCTGTGCCCAGATTTTCCCTTCTTTCTTCCTCTTTTCCTCTCTTTTCACTCCTTTACCCTTCTTTTCCCTCCTTTTCTCCCCTTTTCCCCTCTTTTTCCCTCTTTTCCCCCCTTTCCCCTATTTTCCTTTCTTTCCCTCCTTTTCCCCCCTTTTCCTTTTTTTCCCCCCTTTTCCCTCCTTTTTCTCCTCTTTCCCCCCCCCCCCCCCTTCTCCCTTCTTTTCCCTTCTTTTCCCCTCTTTTCCCCTCTCTCTTCCTATTTCATCCTTCCTGGGAAGGGTCTGCCTCCCTCTCTCCCATCTCCTCCCCATCTCTGTCCCACCCATGCTCCTGTCCCCACTTTGTCCCCACTTTTTGGCCACTCTGCTCTCACTCCCGGGGCAGGGAGAGGCTCCAGCTCCAACGTGGATGTGACAGAGGAGCCACGGCCGGAGGCTCCGGGGATGCGGGAAGGGAGCAGCTCTGATTAAGTGGATTATGCTGGAAATAAGCCCCGGACAAAGCCCTGAAATGTTGACAAGAGCTGCAGCTCTGAGGGGAGGCAGTGATTAATCAGCTGCAGGGCTGGAACTAATCAGTGTTTGCAGGAACTTTGGACCTGGGAAGCATCGGCTGAGAAATCCTGGGAACGTTTCCTCTGGGATATTGACAATTCATATTGGTATTTTCACAGGTTCTATTGATACCTCTCCAAGTCATGTTGGTATATTCACAAATTACATCAATGTTTTCACAGATTACATTGATATCTTCCCAAGTTATATTGGTGTCTCCTCAAATCTTATGGATGTCTTCACAGCAGGGATAAGGGCTGATGATTCCTTTTGGGGAAGGGATATCTTCATAGAATTATGGAATATTCTGAATTGGAAGGGATCAGGATCATCACATCCATCTCCTGGCCCTGCCCAACACATGCCAACAATCCCATCCTGAGAGTGTTGTCCAAAGGCTCCTGGAGTTCTGGCAGCCTTGGGAATGTGACCCTTCCCTGGGAAGCCTGGTGCCTCACCACAGAGCCTTTCCCTGATAGCCAAGGTTTTAGTGATGCTTTATCCATGCAGGGTCCCCACATCCTCGTCCCAGCTCCATGGCCCTGTGTGCGTCAGGATTTTGGGATCCCACCATGCTTCCACAAGTTTGGATGCAGCCAGGATGGAGTGAGGTGTGTGGCCCACGGGAACCTCCTGGATTTCTGTCCCATCTCTCTATTCCCTCCCATCCCGTTCTGCAGCCAGATGTTCCCTGGGTAAAGCAAACAGATCAGAGCCCGTTATCAAATTTTCCTTCACTCAAAGCTGAGCTGGAATGGCATTTCCTAGGGAAGAACACCCAATTCCATCACTCCACAAAACAAAAAACTCAATGGCTGGCGAGAAATTTCCATCCTTTTGGAAATATTTCTGGGGAAAAAATCCTTGGAGTCGAACCCAATCTTGCCTCCACCAGCGCAGACATCCCCAGACACCCCAGCCTGAGACGACAGGTGAAAAGCAAATTCACGGACAATTTTTCTTTCCTCCAGTTTCCCTTTCCTTCCCCTCCCGCCTTTTCCAGCACAACACATGGCGGGGGTCATGTAACAACAAGAATTCCCAATGTCAGGCAAATAATTTTTCCATCTGTGGAGTGTTTTTTCCTATTTTTTAACGGAAGTGGCATCTGCGAGGTGCTGGCTGTAAATGATCCCTGCAGGAGCTCTGCTCCATGCCCAGCATCCCATTTTTGGCTGCTCCAGCTGTTGTTGTGGAGAGGGCAGGAATGGGTTCAGCTGACAGCTGCAGGCACTCCGAGAAAAGGAAAGTTGTTTTTTCCTGGTCTCCAGTTGTCTCTCCCTTCCCAGACACCACAGAGAGGTTTTCCAACAGGCAAAGGTTAAAAATGAGGGGGAATAGGCACAAGTGTCCTCTTGGTTTAAATCCTGATCCTTTTCCCAGCTGGATTTACCTGGTTTGGGAATGCTCAGGACACTGGGAAAGTCTGAGCTGCTCTGGGTTGTGATAATTCCCATCAGGAACGGGATAAGTGAGAACTGAGGGAAGAAAGTCCTCCAGGGTCGGTGTTTGAAGTGTTTCTGTGGAAACCAGCTCTGAGCAGCAAAAATTAAGGAATTGGTGCAGTTTCCCTGGAAATGGATTCCAGTGGAGAGCTCTGGTGGGAGATGTGAAGGGGATGAGAGGGTTGGAGCCCCTCTGCTCTGGAGCCAGGCTGGGAAAACCAGGATTATCCAGCCTGGAGAAGGGAAGGCTCCAGGGAGACCTGAGAGCCCCTTCCAGTGCCTAAAGGGGCTCCAGGAGAGCTGGAGAGGGACTTGGGACAAGGGATGGAGGGACAGGACACAGGGAATGGCTTCCCACTGCCAGAGGGCAGGGATAGGTGGGATATTGGGAAGGAATTTGTGGCTGTGAGGGTGGAGAGGGCCTGGCACAGGGTGCCCAGAGAAGCTGTGGCTGCCCCATCCCTGGAAGTGTCCAAGGCCGGGTTGGATGGGGGCTTGGAGCAGCCTGGGACAGTGGAAGGTGTCCCTGCCCATGGCAGGGTTGGAATGGGATGATCTTGATATTCCCACAGCCATGCCAGAGGTCACCCACCCCCCCTCCATTCCCCAATCCCCATCCTGGGAAATTCCCTCCAGGTGTGAAGGACCAGGCAGGGCTTTCACCCACTGACATGTCTGAGAAATCTCAGGATTCAAGCTGGGCCAGGGGAGGCTCAGGTTGGACATCAGGAGGAATTTCTCCATGGAAAGGGTGGTCAGGCATTGGAAGGAGCTTCTCAGGGATGTTTGGAGTCCCCATCCCTGGAGGTGTCCAAGGAATGTCTGGATGTGGCACTCGGAGCTCTGGGCTGGGGACAAGGTGGGGATTGGGCACAGCTTGGACACCTTGGAGGGCTTTTCCAACCTCAAGGATTCTGAGATTCTGGGATTCTAAACCCCTGGACAAGTGGGCTCATGGCTGCTCCCACGAGCCAGCATCCCAGAGGAGAGGCTTTGGGAGAGCTCCAGCCACACTTGGTGCTCCTAGAGGCACCTTCATGGAGACACTTCCCAAGGTTAGCATGGAAAACCTTCCTGCCGGCATCTGTGCTGCAACCACACCCAAAGGCCAGCTGGGACAGTGCCATTCCTCATGGATCAGCCCTGCATCCAGCAGGATCCTCACCCAGAGCCCTGTGTGGGAGCAGGGGGTGACAAATCCCACATCTCACATCCCGTATCCCTGCGCATTCCCGCGGCGCTTCCACCCCGTTACACAACCCCAAACCTCGGCAGCAGGTCCTTCTCCTTCCCGGCAGGGCCTGATTCCTTCTGAAATGCCGTGTGGAGGTGGGAATGCTCCTTCCATCGCTTCCCTGCCCACGCTCCTCCTGTGGCATCCCACACACGTGGCAATCAAAGCCAGGAATTCAGCTCGGCTTCCCGAGCGCTTCTCCCCCAGCCTGGCAGCAGCAGCACTCGGGAATGTTCAGCTCCAAGGTGTCCAGGGGCTCTCTCCTCCATGGGAATGGCAGATGGAATGATTTGGGATCTGCAGCGTGGATAAAGGAGGAATATTTCCCCTCAGCAGAGCATCTGAAGGCAAAATTCGGGATATTTATTTATTTTTCCAGCACAAGCATCATGGAAGGATCGTTCACTACCTGATAAAATCCAGAGAAAATGGAAAAAAAAATCCTCATCTCTCCCTGTTTAACTGGAAAAGCATTCCCAGCATCCTTGTTTTATTAAATTCCTTTTTTTTTCCAATCTTACATGAAAAAAAGGGCTTTTATTGGGTAAATATAATGCAACAACCATGTGTTGTTTCCCACTCCATGGCAAATGTTTCCACTTCCTGCCAGGATTGATTCCAGATCGAAAAGTGCTGCTTCATCCCAGGACTTTTCACACAATCTGTTCGACTCTGCCTATGAGCCGTGGAAAATTTCCTTTTCCATCACATTTCCCTGATTTTTAATTCAATATTTGGGGGGCTCAAAACTCAAACTCAAATATTCCTTCCAGATCAATGGATTTTCCCTTTGTGTTTCCTTTTGCCAGTTGCATATCCATGAAAAGAGAATTTCCTGATTGTAGAAAACAGAGGAGAAAGCGAATTTTGTGAAAAGTTTATTCCAAATTGGTCAAGTGCTGGTGCTCACCATGATCCACCTGAGAATAAAAGGGGAGAATCATAAAATCCTGGAGCGTGCAGAGCTTGGAAAGGGCTTTTCCCTAAAAAGATGTGGATTGATGGATCCTTGGGACCAGCAGAAGGGATGAAATTTCCTCTGTTTGAAGAGGAAAACCTGAAATTCCCACATCCAAACTCCATTATTTTGGGGGTAGATTCCACCAAGATCCATGGAAAATTTCCCATGGAAACCCAGTTGCTGATGGAAATGAAGCTGAACATCCAAACCTTGTTTAAAAAAGCCAATTTCCAATGATGTGGGATTGTATTTTCCCTCAGGAAAGCATCCAGAAAGCCCAGAATTCCAATGGATTTGCACAGATCTGATCGAGCCATCAGGAAGGAAATTTTGGGATGGTGAAATCAGGTGCCTTTCCTTGGGAATCTCTGCTTTGGGATGGCTTCCAAAAAGGAAAACCTGTCACAACTGAGATCTCAAACATCTCCTGTCCATGATTTTTGTGTGGGAACATCCAGACCTAATTCCAGGTGAAAAAGAGGTGGGAAAAGAGCTGTTCCCACTCTCCATCCGTGAAGCCCAGCCCAGGCTGGGTCCTGCAGCTGAGCCAAGCTCAGGGTGTGGGAAGCAGTGGCTGCTCCGAGTGACAGGGGGATAAAACATTCCCAAATATCCATCATTCCCTCACCTTTCCCAGATCCCTGGAGCAGGAATTCCACCTGCATGGCTGGCTCACCTCAACACCCTCTGCAGCACTCCTGGATCTTCTCCCTGACCACCAAGACTGGCAAACTTCAGGCATGGAAATGAGACTGGGAAGAGCCAATTTAGACCAGGAAAAGCATGAGGATGTTGGGATTAGGACATGGAATATCTCCCATCCCTGAATGCCAGAGGGTTTTCCTCCAGCTCTTGGTCCTGGGGGGGATTTTCCATCCTATCCCTCACAGCTCGTCTGGAGGATCCCAGTCCTGCTGGACTCTCCTTCTTTGGCTATTCCTTCCCACATTTCCAACCAAACCTGCTCTGATCCATGAATAATCCCAGACCCATTCCCAACTTTTTGTCTCTTTAACCTCACTCAGGCACAGGCAAATCCTTCACTTCCTCCATCCAATGGAGCGACCCAACTCCTTCCAGGCTGGGAAAATCTTGGCATCCAGATCCCAATAAATTGATTTTTTTTCCCTGTTTTATGTTGTTGAGGGCTCCACATCTCCTCAGCATTCCCAAGCATCTGACGATTTTACTCCAATTGCCTGGTTATCCATGGCCAGACTGCTTTTCCACTCACCCAAACCTCCTTCGGTTATGAAACACAAAAACTATGGAATGCTGGATGTTTATTTGATCTCTTTTCCCAGAGAAGGAGTTTAATAATTTAGCAGCAGATCCAAAACTGCTCCGTGAGGAATAATTTGGTTTAGGGGGGAAAAAATGAGAGGATTTTTTTTCCCCTCCCTCTCCCAGATTCCCAAATAAAGGTCTGGTTTGCTTTGGATCATGTTCTCTCTCTGAAGACTTGGTTTTCCTATTAAAATCTTTATTTCACTCCAGATTATTCTACCATTCCTTTGTCTCTCTGCCTTTGGAATGCAGCTGTCACCATGGCTTTTAGGATCCTGCTTCCCATTGGTTCCCAGGAATGCTTTATATCCCCTTGGAAGGAGCCAATAAAGGAATTCAGGTGCTTTTGAACCTGCCAAGTGCAGCTCATCAAGGGATGCATGGAAAGGAAGGGCAGGAAGTAACAGATTTAGGGTCACAATTTATTTACTGAGAGCATTTTTTTGAGTTTATTGCTTGTTTGGGCTCTTCAGGAATTGTTTTTCCTTATGGAAAAGAAGTGTCCCAAAATGAGGGATATCTGTGCCCATGTGCATCCAGGATATCTCTGCATCCCCTCCATGCCGAGCAGGGATCCATAAACTCCATTTTGAGACTGTCAAGTCCTTCTACACAATTCCCAGAAATTGTAGAGGTTTAGTAACCTTTGAAATCACCAAGATTTTCCAAAGGTCCATTCCCAGAGGATCTGTAAGATTTGGAATCTCAGCAGCCTCAGGGACAGAGCCATGTAGGGCTCCTTCCACCAGGAAAAATCCCAATCCCTGCACATCCACACTCTGCCATTCCCAAGGATCCTCAGCTCAGCCTAAAACCTGAATTCCCTTTGCTCCCAAATGCATCCCCCCTCCCTGAGGATTAAAACCAGGAAAAAAACAGGATTAAATCAACAAATCACAGCTTTTCCGACTACAAACTCCTCCATAAGGTCACTGCTTCCCATCCTTCCCAAATGGAAACCGCTTTATTTGGATTTTATTTTATTTATTTTTTGCTGCTTTTTTTTTTTTTTAATATTTCTCATGAATTTCTCCCTCCCCTCAGTGATTTTTAATGTGGCACATGAAAACAAGAAGCTGAGGACACTGTTCTGATAATTCCTTGGAAAACACTCTCCAGATGTGTTGCTGCTTTTCTGCAGGGGGAATGCATTGTGCTTGTCTGGAAAAGAAAGGGGGAAACAGGGAAGTTTTCCCTGAGTTTGGCTTTCGGTATGAAATAAAGGAAGATGAGCCACACTTTGGGGCTGGAAGATAAAAACCAGCACACCCAAAACTTCCAGAACATAATGAGGATCCAGGAGAGGTTGTTTCAGGAAGGAAAAGTAGGAGAGAAAAAAAGTAGAGAAAAAAATCCCACCCAAGCTTAGGAATCAGGAGCAGAAAGAAGATCCTTGTTCCCTTTAAGCTTGGCTAATCTGAGTTAAAACCCACATGAATCAAGTTAAGCTGAGCTCAAACTGCTGTTTCTGCCCACTTGGACACACTCACACAAATTCCCCAATATTTTGGTTGCTCCTACTTTTTTGGGAATCACATTTGCGACGTTCCCACTCCCGAGACAGGCTGAGATTGTTTGGATTTTCTAATAATTGGGCTTTCACCCACCCGAGGGCTTTCAAAGCATTATGTAATAATCCTCAAGGGAGGTGGGAAAAGTCGGGATTGTTATCCCTGTTTTACAAAGCAGGGAGAAGCCAGGACAGGGGTGATCCCTGCCTTGCCCAATGCCACACAACATGGAGAGGGAAGGATGGGATTAATCCTAAGAATCTGCTGGATCCCAGCCCAGAATTGGGGCTCCATCCACTGCCCTGAGCTTCTCTTGGGATGGGAATGCAGGGAAAGATGGGACAGAGGGAGGGAGGATGGGATGAGTGGGAATTCTGCACCACAATGAGTCGCTCCAAGGAATTTTTTGCACCAAAAGGATGCGCCAGGAAGCTCAGCAGTGTCACCCCTACCCTGTCCCAAAGTATGTTGGTATTGGGATGGAGGGAAGGAGTTTTCCCAAGGTTCTTTCTGCCCGAGCTCCTTCGAACAAACCCAAGCTGAATTCCAAGAGGGAATGAGCAGCAGGTCCGTGCTAACGGAGCTCTCCGGACAAAGATGGATGAGGGAGCGCTGACCCTGGCGGCCCCGCTGGCAGGGGAGCAGGGACAAACAGCTGGGAGCTGCAATTCCCTCCCCCGGAACAGCTGGATCTGAGGGAGCACATCTGGATGCAGTCTGGGTGGTTTGGGAGGAACAACAACCCCGGAGCGAGCCGGGATCCTCGGGATGTGGAACGCGAGCCGCCCGGATCCGCCACAGGGATGGGGCCACGAGGCGGGGATGGGGATGGATTGGGCCTCCCACGGAGCAGAGGTGGGAGGAAGAGCCCTGTTAGGGGGTCATGCACTCTGAACCCTCCTCAGTGTCCAGGGATTGCCTGTGAACCACCAAAATTCCATAAATCCAACAGCGTGCACGGAGACTCCTCATCCTACCAGGGCCAAAGAGCCAAACAGGTGGAGGGAAAGTAGGAAATCTCTCCAAACTTTTCCCACAGCTGCCAGTCCTGGCTTAACAAAGCTGATGGAAGCTTTTGAAGCTGCAAAAGGGACTTTTCCCCCCATGGATGTGCCAATCCCACATCCCACAGCGGTGCCTGGAGCCACATGGATGAGGCAAAAGCACCTGAGGACCCCAATTCCAGGAGTTTTCCAGCCCCTCACTGGCTTCCAGCAGCAGGTGAAGCTCCACACAAGGGTGTGAGCACCTGCCCAGCCTCTCCAGGGGTCCTCTCTCAGCTTTTGGGAAGCTCATAGCCACTTCTGCCAAGCTTTCCCTGCTCCAGAGCTGCTTCCTGATTTCCCAGAGCAAGATCTCAAGGCAGCACTCCTGAAAAATCCCTTTAAGAGCCAGAAAATCCCATTAGTGAGGATGCTTCATCCTGGAGGAAAATGAAGGCAAAGCTTGCACCTCCTGAGACATCAAAGCCTTGGAAGAGTGAGAAATCCATGTAGGAAACCACATTCTGGAGCTCAGAGTTGTTTCTTACCAAGATCACAGGAAATTCCCTTGGGATGTCCTTTTCCACATGAGCAGGAATGTTGGTTAAAAATTAACTCCAGGTCCGTTTCCTCCAAAATTTTCCTGTCTGGAGCAGGATTTGCATGGAATTGTTGTGTTTGCCCTGGGAGAAACCAAACATTCCCAGTGGGAGTCACCTTCAGCCCTCAATCCCAGGTGACATTGTGGATGACAGACCTTATTCCAGCCAGATTCCAAACCCAGGAACAGTTGGACACAGCAGTGTCATACCAGCTCCACCACCCTTTCCAAACTGGCACATCAGGAGTTCAGGGCAGGAATTTATTGACTACAGATCCCAGTAAAGCTGGGCTGGCCAGGAGTCAGGACTGGTGGCCACCACACCAAGCAGCTCCCGAGAGCTGGAATTCCTTCTCCTAACTTTGGCTGGAAGTTCATCCCAGTTCACAGCCGTTGTGTTTTCCCTTTGTTCTGCTTCCCTGTGCACGAGCCTGTGGCCTAGAGGGAGAAATTCTGCTTGAATATGCAGGAAACCTGGGCCAGATTCCCGTTCTTTTGCTCCTCCAACTCCTTTAAAAGGAAAAGGAGCGGGGTTTTCCAGCCACACGGGTGTCACATCCATGGATCTCATCGGGAACTCGCTCTCCAAGCCTCGTTCCCTTTTGTCTCCTGATCCAGGAGTGAAGCCGGGGGTGCTGCCAGACCGTGGAATGCAGCGCTCACCCCTTGAAAAGTCTTTCAGGAATTCCAACTTTGCACAGGCATTTGGAGCCAGCCCAGCTGCCAATTCCACATGAGACAATCTGGAGATAAAGGGATGTTTGTGATCCTCCAGGTGCTGGAAAAGGGAGGAACCGTTCAGGTGAGGAGTTGATTGAATTTACCTGCTCGGGGTGATTGAACCGCAGGGTTCACCCACAGCTGTCCAAACTCCTTGCAGTGCCACTTCTGCCCTGCTCAACACTGCAACTACCTTGATTCCCTTCCCTTTCCTGATGTTCCCATCTTTGGGAAGCCTGGAGAGTTTTGCCAGGAGTAACCCATCACTATTGGAGTGGAAAGTGGTCCTGCAGATGGCGATTTGAGCTCCTCGTCACTGTCAGGAGGAGGAAATAGTATAAAAAAATAATGAAAAAATGGTTTGGCTTGAGAAATCCCACAGCAGATACCTGGGATGCTCCTGGATCCTTCCAAGGGAAGGGGTGACTCTCCCTGGTGACACTCCTGGCCCTGGAGCACTCAGAGGAGAACTTCAAGCAGGTAGAACTCACCTGGCATGGGGATTTCATGGCAAACCCACCTCCAGGGCCAAAAGTTGGCTGTGTGGGGGGAATCTTTCTGAAGTGGGATTTGCTGGCAGGGCAAGGCTCAGCCCCGAACTGCTGGAGCCCTCGGGCTTCACTTAACCCCTGCTTGGCCCTCCCAATCTAAGCCCACGCTAAGCCTGGCTTTGATATGGCCTCACAGCCCCCAACAGCTCAGGGGGCATCAAATAAACCCCTGAGCCCCAGGGGCTCAGCCCTGCACCCCTCTGCTGGAGCCCACGGAGAACATGGAGCACATGCAGAGCATGGAGAACATGGAGCTCATGGAGAACATGGAGCACATGGAGCACATGCAGAACATGGAGAACATGGAGCACATGGAAAACACAGAGTCTGTGCTCATTCAGGATCCTCCATCTGGCTGAGCAAAGTTTGCCAAGAGAGACGTGTTGGGACAGGGAATTTCCCAATACCCCAAGAAACATCTGCCGTGGACAGATGTTGGGACAGGGAATTTCTCCACATCCCAAGAAGCATCTGCCATGGACAGATGTTGGGCCTGAGCATTGCCTTGCCCTTGGTGTGCATCCTGCAAGGTTGACTCTGTGCTGCCAGAACTGATTTTGTGGGATATTTGCAGGGTTTGGGATCAAACATCACCTTGCCCTTTCCGAGCATCCCACAAGATCCGTTCCCTGCTGCTGGTGCTCAGCTGGAGGAGATTTGCAGGGACCAAGCGCAGTAGGAGCAGTGGACACAGCGAATCCAGTTCAAAGAATTTGTGGAATCGCCACCTCAGTCAACCACCTGTGGCCCCCTCCGAGCTGACACCTCCTGATGGTGCAAATTTCCTGCAATTGGATGGGCAAGAGATGGGAAAAGCCATGAGAGAACCACAGAATCCCAGAATGGTTTGGGTTGGAAGGAAATTTTAAAGGTCATCTAGTTTCAATCTCCCACCACGGGCAGGGACACCTTCCACTGTCCCAGGCTGCTCCAAGCCCTGTTCAACCTGGCCCTGGACATTTCCAGGGATGGGGAAGCCACAGCTTCTCTGGGAATCTGTGCCAGGGCCTCCTCACCCTCTGAGTAAAGACCTCAGGTGTCCCCTGGGCAGGGCTGGGAGGAGCAGATGTCACTCCTCGTGTGAGGGGACACTGGTCCAACCATGGCCACGCTCCAGAGGGTGGCACTGACCCCCCGGCCAGGCCATGGAGCCTGTAAAGCTTGGGTCTCTCTCCTTGTCCTAATCCACACTGGATCAGCTGATTTCATTTCTAATTTCCTCACACATGTGCTCCAGCACAGCTGTGGAACATGAGCCGAGTCTGCAGAGGAAATCCTGAGATTTACACAGGCCCCAGTGGATTATAAAAACCTGGAAACCGGACAGATAACACTCATGGAACAGACTCCGAACATGCTGAGGAGAAAAAAAACCTCACAATAGATTAAAACCTGCTGTTCCCTGCTAAATGTAAAAGTGTCTTTTCCAACATTTTGAACTACTGTGGTGAAACTTCGTAGGTAGCTGTCATTTCAAAGGTGCAATCTTCAGGAGGATTGTTTTTCTTTTTTTTTTTTCATGGATTTGCAAATGTTGCAATAAAAGAGTCCTTAAAAGGCCTTGACCTGGAAGGCTGTGAGCCTTTAGCCTGGAGAGGTTCAGCCCTAAACCCTGTGCAACTTCCAGAGCTTCTGAGAACTTCCAAAATCCGAGCTGGCTGCTGATGTTACGGCCCAGGGTGGTGGGAGGAAGAAGCAAACAGTTCCTGTTGGGAGATGTTGTGTTTTCCATCCCACTGGAGCCAGTTGGACACTCCACGGGTTTCTGACAGGGGACAGGGCTGTCTTCCCAGCTTCCCACTGCCTATGGAAAGGCAGCTGGAGCGGGGGAATTGTCCTGGAGAAAAGGAGGCTCAAGGGGGACCTTCTGGCTCTGCACAACTCCCTGACAGACAGAGGCAGGGTCGGGCTCTGCTCCCAGGGAACAGGGGCAGGACAAGAGGAAAAAGCCCCAAGCTGCACCAGGGGAAGTTCAGGCTGGACATCAGGAGGGATTTCTCCATGGAAAGGGTGGTCAGGCCTTGGAACTGCCCAGGGAGGTTTGGAGACCCCATCCCTGGAGGTGTCCAAGGAATGTCTGGATGTGGCACTCGGTGCTCTGGGCTGGGGACAAGGTGGGGATCAGGCACAGCTTGGACTTGAGGATCCTGGAGACTTTTTTCCAACCTCAGTGATTCCATGATTCTATGAATTTGAATAAATTCAGCCAATGATCTCAGGGATGCCACTGTCCCGAAGAGACATTTTCCTATTCTCCATCTCAGCAGGATGGATTTTTTCCACCCATTTTCCAGCTGGCTGCTGGCTCAGAGCTGCCATTTTTGTGCTCCTGCAGGTCTCCAGCTGCATCAGTGGGATCAAAACCAGGCCCAAGGTCAGACTGGGTTTTCTTGAGCTGTCAAATGGGATTTATTGCTTTTCCCAGGATCAATGACTTCACAATCTGGGCTGCCAAGCTGTGCTGGGTCACGTCCATCCAGGGCCAGAGCCTCTTGTTTTGAGGCCTCTTCTTCCCCCAAGAATTGTGGGAATCTCGCTTCCATTTTATCTTGAGCATCAAAAGAATTTCGAGGAGGGGTCAGATGAAAGTTTGGGGGGTTTCCTCCCTCATTTATGTGAAGAACAAACCAGGATGGTTTGGGGTTTGTAAAAGCAAAATCAGCTTGAGCTGGATCTCAGATCTATTTTATCTCAGTCCCCAATCTTTCATTTGAATTTGGGGTTTCCAAACCAAAACCCAGGGAAGACTTTGTGAAAAAACCAACCTGAACTACAACCTCCTCCACACATTCCAGGTGGTTGCTGAGAGGAATTTTCCTCCAAGTTCTTCTGAATCAAACTGTGACAAGGAGGAACCTTGACTGGTGCCCACCACCCCTCAAAAAGAGCAAATCCCACCCCAAGAAGGGCAGAGGGAAGAACAGGGAAAAGTAGACAAGACCTGGCTTGGTGTCTGTGCTGCCAAAATGCTCCAAGTTGGAGATGTTACAACACAAAGCACCAACTCCAGGCATCTCCTGACCTTTAGCAGGCCTTGAGACACTCAAAATGTTGCAATATCCTAGGACAAGACAGAGGAAACGCTGCTGAGATTTCCCTGGAATGCCAGAGCTGTTGGAGCAGCCAAGAGAATGGAGTGGTTGGAGTTTGGGCTCTTCACACATTGATGGAGAAGGTTTGAAGGTGCTCCATGATGGTTTTTTGGAGGGTTCTGTAATGCTGTCCTCAAAATGGCATCATTTCTGTCCCAGATGAGTTCAGTTATAAGTTTTCTTTTTATTTGGAATGTGGAGGAAATTGGGCAGTGCACAAGGCTCAGGTTTAAATGTGGCCTTCCAGCATTTGGATTTTGAACCCCTAATATGCAGAAAGAAGCAGGTCTTGGCAGAGGGTCAGTGACACAAAGGAGGAACTCAGTCCCTGCAGGTCAATTTTTCCACCAGTAATGTGATCCCACATTAAAAAAAAAAAAAAAAAGTAATTTTCATCCTCTCCCCCTGAAATCTGTGTGTCTCCTCTTGGATCCAACTCTTTCCAAAAAACGCTTCCCATTTAAAAAATGGATTTCCTCAATCCTAAATCTGCATTAAGTCCCTCGCATTGTGTTTTCCGAATTATCCGCTCCGCTCCTCACGTCAAAAATCATCCCCTGAGGGGTTTGTGACATAAACTGTAGCTTTTGACCCAGAACTGGAGCTTCCTGGGGTGTTTTTATTTGCAGTTCTCCCACTCCAGGAACTAAAAAGTAGCCAAATGAAAACCTGCCCATTTTATGCAGCCACAACACATTCACACAAATCATCTTTTCATTTTTTGCTCTCATTTTCAGTATTTATTTGCTGCGTATCACTCAAATGAAATGGGAAATAGAACGAATTTATCAGAATTTGTGGTGATGCCTTCATAATTTAATTTAAGGGTTCAAAGTTATTCTGTGAATAGTCCAGAGCAGAGATCCTGGGATGGTCTAGAAACAAAATCAGGGTGAAGTTGGGCATTTAAATAAGTCCTCAGGGAGGGATTTTGACGCTCACACCATCCCTTGAATTACTTCTTCCCTTGGACTTCTCCACCATTTTTCCATAGCCTTGCCCACCACTTTTCCATGGCCTTCTCCACCACTTGTCCATGCCCACTCTGCTCTGGGCACATTCCAGGGGACACCAGGCTGTGGATTGTCCCAAAGGATCCACCTTTTTGCAGGCACAGAGCCAGAAATCCCAAATCTGCCCCACACCCCGTGCCCAGCGAAGGAGACAGTCCCCAGCCCAGGCACTGCACTTCCACACGGATCCAAACGGGATCTCTGGAAAACCAAAGGCCCCAAATTGGGGATTTTATTGCATAAACTTGGACAATCAAAGTCTTCAGGGAGGAGATTTCTCGAGACAGTTTCGTCAAGCAGCTTTTTCCAGCTGAGCCTGGGCCCCAAAATAACGAGAGCCCGAACACAGAGAAGCTGTTTGCTGGTCAGGAGCGCGATCCCGGGAGTGTCAACCAGGAGCCTGGTGAGTTTTCCTCCTTAATGAGGTGTGAAAAATCAACAGAGCCCCGTGGCTCTCGCAGGGGAGCCATGGGGAGGCTGTTCCAGGGCCAGCCCCTTCTACCCTGCCCTGCTCCAAACCCCCACAATCGCCCTTTGACAGCCACGGATCCAGCCCTGCTTCCCTTCCCTGATGGCAAACAGGGAGAGCCTGGAAATGCTGGAGATCCCTGGAGAGCCTGACAGAACCTGGCTTCACCCATTCCTCCATGGTTTCTCTGCTGAGGTGATTCAACCCCCAAAATTTGGCTGATTTTGGATGTATTTCAGTGCCTCTCTACAGGGTGGGTTTTGTCCTGCCAGGTTCCTGATCCAGTTGGGATGGTCCTGATCCTGTAACAACTCAGGAGCCTGAGGCACTGGGTTATTCTTTATTTCTGGGTTCCCAAAGAGCTGAAATCCTTATTAAATGCCAAAATTAGGGCGCTGTGGGCTGTGCTCTCCATGGGAAGTGGCCCAGCGCTTTGTGCCATCACCTCCAGGGCTGAAGCCACCAGAGAAAATATTTTTCCTGGTGTTTATGGTAGAGAATTCCAGGTTAAAGTCAGCTGCACATTGGATTTTTGGGAAATTTCCAGTATATCCCACCACAGACTCTGAGATGAACTCCTCAGGCTGTCCTGGGATACTTCCCCACCACAACCTCCGCAGCCCACGAGAAGTCGAGGGAATTTCCACCAGGAAAAGAAGCATCCAGAAACATTTCTGGGAGGGAGCGGGCTGGGCAGTGGGATGTGGGATCCAGGGAAGCAGTGACAGGTTGCCTCCGAGCCGCTCCTGGCACATGTTCCCGGCCGCCTGTTGCTGTCTCCGAACAGATGTGGGCAGTTTGTGGGATGATGAAGTATTGGATCTGTTTCTCCTTCAGGGATTATTCCTACCAAATAAATCTGCAGGTTTATATGTTTAGCAGCTGACGGAGATCCCTTTCCCCTCCCCTTCTCCGTTCTGTTATTCCTTGCAGCCGGAGCCAAAACAAGGCTTTTAAGGCAGGGAGAGGAGGGGGAACAATCAGGATGGGATTTGGGAAATTTTGGAGACAATGCAACAGCGAATGGGGTCAAAACATCCTGCCCAAAACACAGCTCATGGATCCATCTCAGCTTGTTCCAGGATGGATCCTGGACTCCAGGAGCATTGGTTTAACCACCAGGTCATAAATTCGTCTGGGAGCTTTAGAATTTGTGGCCTGGGGAAAGATCTTTCCCTCTCTCCTGGTGGTATTTGATTTGTTTTCCCTTGCTCTCTTTCTTTCAGAGCTGCCTTGGGCTTGGATTTACAGCAGTTTAAAATCCTCTGAAAATATTCCCTGATCAGCCCCGCAATGAAAGACGGAGAGCGTGTGTTGAAGGAGCCCAACCTGTTTGCAAGGGCATTCCAGGTTTTCTTTAGGAATGGCAGGTTGATCCAGAGGCATGAGCTGAGTCATGGACATTGATGGTTGGACGTCTCCTTTTTAGGGAGAGGGTCTGAACTTCCTTCAAAGCCCCTCCAAACCCACCCTGGAAGGCTCAGCACTGCTTCTGTGGCTCCTGGATGTCTGGTGCCAGAGATCCTCTTGTAGGGCTTTGCTTCCCAAATCCTCCTTCCAGTTCCTAAATCCCTTTGTTCCATAAACATCAGTTCCAGCTGCCAGCTCTGGGGGAATATGGGACGTGCAGGAAACACTTGGTCCCTAAATCGATGCAGCCGCTGCTGCACCTGAAAAGCTCCAAGTCTGTTTTACCTGGAATATTCCTCAAGGGATGGGGGATTCCTGGAGATTCAGCTGCTCTGGGAAAGGAGCCCAATCCAGCACTCAGTTCCTGCACATGGGAGTGAGGGAGCAGCTGCTGAAAGGTGTCCTGGAATCACGGAATGTCCTGACTTGGGAGGGACACACAAGGATCAACGAGTCCAATTCTCAGCCCTGCACAGGATATCCCAAAAATCACCCCAAGGTGAAAAAACACATCCTGACACTTGGCCATAATCATCATCATCATCATCCCAAAGGCACCATGAGGAGAGGGAAGTGGTTATGGATTCAGCTCATCCAGAGCCTCAGGAAGCCAAGGAAGCAGATCCTACTTGGGTGGAGCGGGAGGGCTCACGGTGGTGTTTGAATCTCCCCACTCGTTTGACCATGGATTGAAAAGCTGAAACCTCTACAGGAGGAAGTCAGGATTCCATGGGAGGCTGTGAAATACCAGGAGTGGTGACTGGGAATGAGGGTTTGGAGAGAGCTGAATGACCTCGGTGACAAGGACACAGCTGGATTTAAACACTGCTGGAATTGCTGATCATAAAAGGCTTTCCCAAGTTCAAAGATTCTCTGATTCCATGATTTCCTTGGCTGCTGTGCTTAGGATGAGGATGTGGCCGTGTCCACCCATCCCCTGGGAATACAAGGCCATGTCCCTGTGGGAATGGTGGGGCAAAGGGGATACTTGGAGCAGGTCTGGGACAAATCCCTTGGCTCATGGGGTTTTCAGCCTCACCTTTTGCTGCCTTTCCTGTCCCTCCATTATAATAATTAATGAGATAATTAAAGGAGCATGGATAAAATAATGGGATCCATGTGAAGATGGGGGAGCTGCTGGAATCCTGACTATATCCCTGACTCCTGTGGCCAATGCAGGGAAGGTACCTCTGGAGGCATCTCCCAGACCCTGCTGAATCACCCAGCAATTTGGGAAGAAAAAAGCCGGAGTGGTTCTCATGTTACCGGGGAAAAGCCAATGGAAGTAGGACAGAGCCACTTCCATATTAAAGCCTGGGGTTAACACATTTCACGACAGCCAAATCTTTTCCCAGCTTGTCCTTTATTTAATGGTTAAATGGGGGAGAAATTCTATGGAATCCCACAGGGACAAACCTGCTCTTGGACTCATCCCACTAGGTTGGGAAAAAAATCTTATTTGTAGTGTGTTTTAGACCAAAAAAACACAAACCCCCCATTTTTTTGCATTTTCCATCCCATTTTGCGTGGATGACCATGATATTACACTGCTCTGAGGGAACTTTGGCAGTTTCTCTCGCTGTTTTACAGCACAGTTGTTCTTCGAAACAAAAGGTTTGGATTAATGGTGTTTTAATGTCCAGGATATGACAGAAATGAAATGCAGGAACAGTTGGCTCGCACGCTGGGAGCCGAGTCAAGCTCAAATTTGGCCGCCAGCCCGTGGAGCTCCTCCGGGACACCCAAAAGGGGTGTGAACATTAACTCATAGAGCCATAACCCCGCTGCTCCCGAGCCTGCTCAGCCTCCCACTAATGCAATAATTGAATCAAAACCATCTTCAGTTGTGTTAAAAACAACTTTGAACGCTGGAGAAAGACTCAAAAGCCCAGCAAACCGCACATCCCGAGCTATTTAAAGGTCTGGATAACTCCATTTTCCTGCTGAAGGTGAACCTCTGGCACAGGGTGAAGCTTTGGTTGCATTTATTAAGATTTAACAAATTACCCCCCAAAAAGCAGCACTGATTTGGCTTTTTTGTTGTTCCAAGGCAACATAAATCCTCTAAATACCCGGAGCAGAAGGCAGGGATAATTATCACTGAAATATCTCTGACATTTCCTTCAGGGTTTGTGAAATCCTCAAGGCCTCTTTCTATCTTTGTCAGTGCCTTCTTCTGCTTCCTACGACCACATGCCTTAACTCCTCCATCTCTCCAGCCTCCAACTCTTCTGTTCCATTGTGTGCTTGACTTCATTTTGGTGCCAGCTTCTTCCACTCTGTTTTTCTTTCTTCTTTTATTTTTTTCCCCTTCATTCTGGTAATTGGGAACAGGCAGAAAGTTTTGGGTATTAAAAAAAAAAAAAGTCCAACAAAATAAAGAGCGTTCCACATAATTGAGAGAAGTTAACAAAGCATGAAACGAAATAAAAAACACCATCCGGTGCTGATGTCAGCCTTCATCAATGCAGGAGTGCTCAGAGCCATCCAGGAGAGGTTGGAGCTGCATCCCTGCTTTTGGAGTGACTTTGTTGCTGTTGTTCCATGGAAATTTTAGGAGTTTTTGATCAGATTGTTCTTTGGACCATGGGATCTGCTTGAATGTTTCAGGTGTCCTGCTTTGGGTACTTGGAGTCTCGCTGGTGACACTCTATCCCACACATGGCCCTCTGGGCACTGTCTGGGTGTTTGATCAGAATCCCAGAATCCCAGACATGAGGCTGGAAAAGCCCTCCAAGATCCTTGAGTCCAAGCTGTGCCCGATGCCCACCTTGTCACCAGCCCAGAGCACTGAATGCCACATCCAGACATTCCTTGGACACCTCCAGGGATGGGGATTCCAAACATCCCTGGGAGTTCCTTCCAATACCTGACCACCCTTTCCATGGAGAAATCCCTCCTGAATTGTGGCCACCCTTGACGAACTCACCTTCTGCTCTTGCTGAAGGTCAGAAAGGCCCTTAAGGAGGAGGAGTTAATGAAGAGACTCAACATCCACTGGAGTTCCAGGAGAGGATGAAGAGGCACCTCAGTGGTGCTGCCAGGCTGGGAGTTGGAAGACCCAGAGCCAGGAGCCATCATTTGACTTTGTCACCAACTGGAAAGTCCCCAAGGAGAGAGGAACCAGCAGATTTTCAGCTGGGTTTTTTTCAGCACTTTTTTCCCAGCTTGTTTCTGCAGTAGATTTTCCAGTGGCCACATCCATGAGCACGATCACCTCCAGGACATCCTGGCCGTGTTTTACTACAGGAGTCTGGAGTTTTTACATCCAGGAGGAGGGAACTCCCTGGAGCTGCACGTGTCCTGCCAGTGGATTTTGCCCCCCAAGTGACAGCACCATGGTCAGGCTGTGCCCTCAGCAGTGCCAGCAGCAGCTGCTTTATGTCTGTCAGTGTGACCTCAGCATAACACGGCAAAAATCGATTCCTTCTCTGTTTCTCCTGTCCCGAGCCCCTCAGCAGCAAAGTTGATTTCCTGCTTGTGATTAGGGATGGTTTACATCCACTTCCTAAAGTTGTTTTCCTTTTATTCCTATCATTTAAACAGAATTCTGGGGGTTGTTGCTTCGCCCAGACATCTGCACTTCCAACTTTGCCAACTTTGGGATGCCGGGATCCAGCTCATCCCAGAGGATTTACATGGGCTGAGGCTCTGACCTGGACTTCTCCCTGTGAAATCCCAACCCCCTCTGTCATCCCACCACTTCCAAGTGGAGCTGGAAGAGGCTCTGCAGGAATTAGAGCACTTAGAGGAAAGTGTGATGTTAAATCCCTGCGTGCCAAAGCCACCGGGATGAGTAATAACGAGGTGTCAGACTGACACTGATCCTCTTCCCACGGAAAAGGGGGGATGGAGCTGGCCCGAGGCGGGCACAGGCAGAAGGAGCCGTGGGGATGGATGAGAAGCTCCTTCCCTGCCCATCCTCCCTCCAAGGAAAAGCTGGATGAGCCTGGTGAGCTCTGTGCAGATTTCTCTCCTCCCCGGCTCAGCCAACGCTCTCAGCATGAGTCCAACCCTCCCCGGCCTGTTCCCATTCCAGGAGGAGGGAGAGGGAAGGTGAAAGGGAAACTGGCAGTCCCTGGGAGCTCATTTTTCCCTGCTGGAATTAAGTCATGCTGCTGAGTAAAGAGGTGGATTCACTTCTTCCATGAGTCCCCTGCCATGCTCCGAGGGGGAGTGGAGCTCGTTCCTTCTGCACCGAGCAGCTCTCGGTTGGGAATTGTCTGTCCTGCATTTCAGGCACCTCTTGGCCTTTTCCAGAGGGAGTTTATTCCTTGCTGAAGGCAGAGCAGGAATTTCAGGTGGATCAGAAGGCTCCACCCTGGTCATTTCTAAAAGAAGAATGATGGAGTGGCTGTCAAGGGCAGCACACCCAATCCTTTGGGAGAGCAGAGTGGGTTTGGGATCAATACTGGGAATGACATCTTGACTGCACCCACACCTCATGGGATTACATCACCTCACTCAGCTGGGAATCACACAGCAGTTGGATTCTGGGATTTACCTCCTTCACCCCAAAAAAGAGTCAAAATATTTCCACACTGTGTCCCCTTGGGAAAGTCCCACTCAGGCAGCCAAAACAAAATGTTCCGACCTTATTCCCACTAAATTGTGTCAGAAGCTTTGATTCCTCCTCCTCTTGTGCTGGTGTGGCTCAGTCCTTTGCCTTTGGCAGCATCCCTCTGGATTTATGAGCTCTGGGAGGCGTCATTAATGTGATTCCTGACTCCTTGGACAATCCAATAAAAGAAGTGTTTTCCCCAGCCCTCAGATCCCCGCTGGCTCCAGAGAAACAAGTGTCATTCCCAAAAACCCTGTGCTCACCTGTGCTGGGCAGTTCCCAGGGCATTGCTCTGAGCCAGCAGCAGGGACTTTCTAGGACTATCTCCTTGTTCCAAGCTCTCTTCCTTTCCTGCTTTACCATCCTTATAATTCTCATTCTTGGGCAATGGATATCTGCCTCTATCCTATAAAAATCCAGTTATCCTGGTCATTCCTGCTGTGAATAATGGATTGAAGCACCTGCTGCAGTGTCTCAGGCTGGAAGATCCAACTTCCATGGTTAAAGACAGAGTTGTGACAACTTCAGGAGCACGTGGAGAAGGCAGGAGAGGGATTGTGCTCCCTAAATTATTCCCATGGATATTTCAGGATTTGGGATCACACAGTCCTGGACACACAGAGGTTTTAATACTTTTTTTGGGGCAGATGTGCCTGTGCCTGCCCTGAATTCACAGGGAGTGTTGGAGCATTGTCTTCCCAATTTCCTGGCTTAAATCTGTGAGATGGAGCCAGGAGATGCCAAGGAAAAGCCAGGAGAGCATTCCAGTAATTCAGATGCAGTGATAACAGGAAATTCAGGGAACAAGCGCCAACAAGTCGGGAAAAGGCATTTGTGCAGGAATACTGGGATCACAAATTCTGCCTGGGGGAGCTCAGCGAGGCCTCATTACCCACAGATCCATCCATTCCCCTCTGGAATTTTACAGCCATTGGCTATGGGGTGATTAGACTCCAACTGGATCCCTGCTTAATGAATTCCAGCTCTTTCCCTGCCTACCAGGATGGCACAGGAGGGGAGAGCACCAAACCAGATTCCAATTGGAAAGAGCTCCCACATTCCCATCCTCAGCTGCCCTCAGCATCCCTTGCTGGTGTTCTGGGGTCTCTTCATTGACCTCATCCACAGGAAATGGAGAAGGGATGAGGATAAATTTATGGATAAATCTATGGAAAAGCATTTGGACAGGTTTCCCAGTGTCTGGCCCATCCCTGGAACTGTCCAAGGCCAGGTTGGATAGGTCTTGGAGCAACCTGGGATAGTGGAAGGTGTCCCTGCCTTCAGGGCTGGAATGGGATGAGCTTTGGTCCCTTCCAACCCAAACCAGTCTGGAATTCGGGGAATGTACCTTCCTCTGCAACCAGAGCAATCCCTCTACTGCTTTTCCAAGGAATCACACTGGGGTAACCCAACTTTTCCACCTCACAGTGTGGGCCACCCAACCCCCAGCACTGCCCTGCAGTGGGGAAGTAATCCTAAAATAAATATTAAGGGAAAAAAAATCACATTTTTAACAAATTTGCCATTCCACAGGCCTCATCCCTAAAGGATCCATATTCCCCAGACTGGGAAAGGGCTGGATGGAGAAGGCAGTGTTGTGTTTGCTGTAGCAAAGCAACAGTAGCTGACATGAAATCCCATTCCAAGGCTGGATTTTATTCCTGGAGGTGCCTTTGAATTAAGGGTTTTAAGCAGCATTTCTGACTCAACCCTAAACATGGCAACTGTTGCTAACAGCGGGCAACAATTAACAAATTAATCTCAATGCCAGCACACTCTGGGGACCTGCTTTTCCCTGGGAAATGAGGAGGGATTTTTGCCCTGTTCCATTGATTTAAGATGGATTTTCCAGCCCCCTAAGTCTGCACCCCCTTGGCTGCGTCACCTTCCCAGCCTGATGTGGCCCTGGAAAAATCCTGCCCTTCCAGAGGGTGCAGAGGGGAGAGGTTGTCCTGCTCAGAGGTACCACTGTCTGATGGAGCAGGAGAAGACCCCACTGTGGGGTTTCTTATCTTTCCAGGCTGTTGTTTTCCTGCCAGGAATCTCCTGTCCACCTTGGGAATGCTTTAGATGCCTCCAGGTACTTCTCAGGCTCCTGGATATGGAATTGTGTGAGCACTGGGATTGGGATGAGAGCAGGGATTGATGCCACCAGCACATCTGATCCTCAAGAAAACCCCATAATGGCCCCAGTTCCGGACATTTCCCATGTTTTTCCTGAGCTCTGCAAGTGAGAATTTTCATGTCTCTGAGTAAAGGTTGCAGGAAGTCAAAGCTCCCAAAATCCAGAGGCATCTTTGGCAACGGAAAACAAGGGATGGAGGGAGCACCCAGAGCCAGCTGGGAGCACAAGCTCCACACCCTTCCTCCACCAAGGAAAAATGTTATTTTATTAAAGTGTTGTTTGATTAAATTGTCCTTTAATTAAAATACCATTCTATTAAACCTTCAACAGTGAAGCAGAGGCTGCAGAGCTGCTGCAATCAAATAAATCCCCCCAAAACCACTTTTTTGTCATTAATTTCTGATTTTCAAGCAAAGAAAAATGCAAGTGGCTGCAAGAAGACTCTTGGGGATGGTTTCTGCACCCAGCTGGGCTATTCTTGCCCTGCAACCATCCAAAATCCCACAAACATTCTGGGATATCCCAGGATATCATCCCACTGCTGCTTCCCCTGGGTGCTGCATTGCTGCTGTCCCATCAGGTGAAGGGGGTCTTACTCCATGAATATCCAATGTTTTTCTTTTCCCAGCAGAGAAGGCCCAGGTGGGTTGAAGGGAACCAGGGAGAGCTCGCTCAGCATTCCCAGGAAAGCAGGGAGCAGCAAAATCCAACCCAGCATGGTGGACTCAATAAAGACTTCGAGGGATGCTTCATTTTCATTTCTTAGAGAAAAACAAAAAACCCAGGATGTGAAGAGCCAAGACATTTACTGGGAAATTCCTGGCCTTTCTCCTTGGAACGCTTCGTGATCCTTCCGAGCCGTGGGTGCTCAGGAAAACACTGAGAGCAAGGAGGCATAATCCAGGGAATGGCACAGGGCCACAGAGCTTGGTGTGCTGGATTGTAGACAAAATAGAATTCTGAGGAGGAAGGGCTGAGGAAAGGCTGAGGAAGGGCTGAGGAAGTGCTGAGGAAGTGCTGAGGAAGGGCTGAGGAAGGGCTGAGGAAAGGCTGAGGAAGTGCTGAGGAAAGGCTGAGGAAAGGCTGAGGAAAGGCTGAGGAAGTGCAGAGGAAAGGCTGAGGAAGGGCTGAGGAAAGGCTGAGGAAGGGCTGAGGAAGTGCTGAGGAAAGGCTGAGGAAGGACTGAGGAAAGGCTGAGGAAGTGCTGAGGAAGTGCTGAGGAAGGGCTGAGGAAGGGCTGAGGAAGTGCTGAGGAAGTGCTGAGGAAAGGCTGAGGAAAGGCTGAGGAAGGGCTGAGGAAAGGCTGAGGAAAGGCTGAGGAAAGGCTGAAGAAAGGCTGAGGAAAGGCTGAGGAAGTGCTGAGGAAGTGCTGAGGAAAGGCTGAGGAAAGGCTGAGGAAGGGCTGAGGAAGTGCTGAAGAAGGGCTGAGGAAGAGCTGAGGAAAGGCTGAGGAAGGGCTGAGGAAGGGCTGAGGAAGGGCTGAGGAAAGGCTGAGGAAGAGCTGAGGAAAGGCTGAGGAAGGGCTGAGGAAGGGCTGAGGAAAGGCTGAGGAAGGGCTGAGGAAGTGCTGAGGAAAGGCTGAGGAAAGGCTGAGGAAGGGCTGAGGAAAGGCTGAGGAAGTGCTGAGGAAGGGATGAGGAAGGGCTGAGGAAGGGCTGAGGAAGAGCTCCCCTGCCCAGCCCTGGGAACAGAACCCATCCAGCCCGGATCCCGTGGTTGGGAATGCTCCAGCTCCAGCTCCGAGGTCTGCCCGGAGCTTTTCAGCAAAGCAACACAAACCCTGGGCAGACAGCGAGGAAATCACCCTGTGACAGCTGCTAAAAATATGCTGGAAAACATTCCAAGGCCGGCCAGGGCCGGCTGGAGCAGCCTCTGCCTCCCTGATAGACCTCCCTGGTCACTCCAGCTCCCGCCTTGTGCTCTGCTCCTTCTTCCCTTGCATTTTTCCCACTGAATTGGACGGGACACGACTTCCTATTGCGACCAAATTGCTTCCGTCGGTTTGTGGGGGAGAGAGCAGCACATAAATATGGTAATTTTCCCTCTGAGGCCCGGAGAGGACGATGAGGAGAGAGGCTGGATATGCAGATGGATAAATGATTAACCAGGCGCTGTCCTTTATCTGTCTGGAAGTCCCCTGGAAAAGAAAGGTTAAGGGAAAAATCCAGGAGCAAGTGGTCCTGGAGCTCATTAATCCGTCTCTTTTTGCTGGCACCAGGCAGGTCCTTTCCCCCCCGGGGCTCTCAGGGTCTGCTTCAACATTTTTCTTTGATAACCAAAGCAGTTTTTCATGGCCAGCAGTGACTGAGAGGTGGATTTGGAGCTGTTACCTCACCTTACCCCCAGTATTTTCGGATCACAGGACAACCCAATCATCAGGAGCTGGCCCAGGCACTGCTTTTAATGGGATTTCCAGAAAAAAAAAGCCCTGGAGTTCGTATGAGACACAGCCTGGGTTTCTCTGGAGTTAAATAGTGAGGGAGAGCTGGAAAGAGAGGGAAGCGTCTGAAAGCACAACTCTCCTTAATGTGGGAGTCTTGACCAGCATATTTGGGGTTTTTCCAAGAATTGTCGTTTTGCTCCATTGGGAAAAAGCAGCCCATGTTCCCAATATGCCAGACATGTAAAACTGAGGAAAACCATCCTTTGGGAGGGTCTTGGGGCAGTGAATCCCACCCTGTCCTGGTCAGCAACCGGGCTGTGCTCTTCTCCAGCAGCTCCCAGGGGCAGCATTCCCAAATCCTCTGGAGAATGGATGCCCCAAGCTATGCCCTCGCCACAGCACGTTCCAAATGGGAAGAGTCCGCCCATCCCAGAGTCAGGGGCTCTGCAGGAAAAAGCTCCATCCCTGTGGCTGCGGGAACTGGGGAAACTGAGGCACGGGTGACACAAGGGGAAGGTCCATCAAATATCAGAGTGGTTTGGTTGGAAGGAACTTTAAAGGTGATCCAGTTCCTCCCTCTGCCATGGACAGGGACACCTTCCACTATCCCAGGCTGCCACGATCCCTTTTCCTCCAGCGCTGAGCACTCCCAGAGCCTCCAGAGGAAAATGAGCACCAGGGAATGGAGGAAAGCAGAGCCGAGCAAAGCAAATCCACTTTTCCCTTCCTTCCCTCAAGGAATGCTGCAGGGGAGGGAGGAGAAAGGGTTAAAGGGATCCATCCAGGCAGGGATCACAGGAGACCCCCCTTTGGCAGGGATGGGGCTGAATAATTCAGCATCTCCTTAACCCTGGGCCAGCGGCTCCCACTCGCTCCCTGCTCCTGCCAGCCCGTCCTCAGGGAGCCATGGCAACGCTCCGGGCGCCAGGAATATGGAAATCACAAGGATTTCATTTTGCTGCGGCACAAGAAAAGTTGTTTGATCTGAGAGTTGTGGCTTTTCTGCAGCTTTCCACGAAGAATCATTTCTGTGTTCACATCTCCCGTTCAGCTGTCAGTTCGCAGCTCCGAAAAACCCCAAACATGAAAATAAAAAAGGCTGAAAGATTCTCCCCCCACCAAAAAAAAATTAAAAATCAAAATAATTTGTTTTTTCTGGGCTGGGTTAACACTTGAGGTGCTGGAGGGAGCTTCGTGCTGATGTCAGAGATGGATCTGCCCTCAGTGTGTCCAAAGGAATGGGAAGTAGGGGAGGTTTAGATGAGATACTGGGAAGGAATTCCTCCCTGTGAGGGTGGGGAGGCCCTGGCACAGGGTGCCCAGAGAAGCTGGGGCTGCCCCTGGATCCCTGGAAGTGTCCAAGGTCAGGCTGGATAGAGCTTGGAGCACCCTGGGATGGTGGAAGGTGTTGGGGTTGGACTGGATGAGCTTTAAGGTCCCTTCCAACCCAAACCAGTCTGGGATTCTCTGATTCTGTGCAATTTGGTGGGAAACACTGCAAGGGGAGAGCCAAGGATGGGATCAGGATGGGGCCAGCAGGATGGGATCAGTGGGATGGGATCAGCAGGATGGAATCAGGATGGCATCAGGATGGGACAAGGATGGGATCAGCAGGATGCAGGTGCCACCTCCACAGCTCTTCCCTTGGGAATCTGCCTCACCCCAGGAGTGTGGGATGCTCAGGCTGGTGGGAAGAGCTCAGCCCTACAGGAATCCCCAGCTTTTGATGGGATATCAGCACTCAGAGTCCCTCCAGAGGCAGCACCCAGCTCCTAAGTGCTCCAGAATTCCAGGAAAATCGATCCTGACCCCGTGGCTTCCCGTGCAGGAGCGGGTGGGCAGCAGCTGCCTGTGCAAGCTGCCAAGGGAGCCGGGGATGGAGTTAATGGGGGAGCTCTGGCTCATTTTCCCTCCCCGCTAAATCCAGTTAAAAGCTGGAACAGCTTGGAGCAGGGAGCACAGGCTCAGCAGCTGCTGCTGGGACAGTTTGTGACCTCTGTGGGTTGGCAAAGAGGGGAGGCTCCTGTAACACATCCCAGGAAGCTGCTCCGGCTCCTCCGAGGGCTGAGCTCGGAACTTCTGCTGGAGCCGAGTTTGAAACACTCAGAATTCCCTGGAGCTCTGAGGGTTCCTCTGCGGTGCTGCTGCCATGCAGGAAAATCCCATTTTTTTTCCAAAAGACACCTCCGAAGGGACAACTTTCAGTGGATTGAGTCAGCCTTTGGATGGAGGTGGATTTGTGGGAGAACCCAAGGGTTCTTCCACCTTTCTGTCTCTCCTTGCTCCCATCCAGACCCCAAAGAAATCAGCTGGGAATCACATTTTTTCTTAGGAAAACTCCAACCTGGTTGGTCCTTTGGAAGCAAACAAGGAGAGCTCTCCTGGGAATAGCAGAGATTTTTATGCTCCAAGCCCAGAGAAGCAGGATCGTGCAGAGGGAATGTGTCAGGAAAGGGCAGGAAGGTCAGACCTGAGTGGAATTCCATTATTCCAAGGTTTTTCAGACATCCTATGGAAAGGCAGCAGAGGTTTCTGGATAAACAGCTCTAAAATCTGCATCAGCTCTTTCATTCTTGGGATCATGGAAAACACTTCTGTTTGTTTGAGTCTGTTCTGGTCCATGGAATACATAAATTATCCCAGATTTCCAAACTGTTGGAATAAAATAAACACAGGCAGCACGAGGACACTAAAAATCCTGGAGTTCCCTTGCCAGCCTTTCCTGCTGTTCGAGTTCCCTGGCAGCCAAGGGCAGGGTGGGTCAGGCCTGGGCAGCAGCCCCCCATGAGCAGGGAATTGCAGGGAATTCTTTCCCAGGAATTCAAGGCTGATGATGAGGAATGTCCTTCCCAATTCCCTGTCTGGCAGCTGCCGGGGTGGCTTGAAATGTGTCAGCTCCAGGAGTCCAGGGCAGGAGTTCAGTGGGACTCCAGCAATTGCCTGACCTCCAGAAAACATCCAGTGGAGATCAGGTTCCTTGGAATAAAGTCATGGAAGCACCGACCAAACCTGGTGAACTCCAATTCACTTCCAAAACCCTAAATGGTCCCACCCAAATCCTAAAAATCCATAATTTCTGGGAGCATTTCCTCCCCCACTACTGGGATAGCTGGGATGAGTGGATTGCACTGCATGGAATCAGCTCCCAGAGAGAAAATTCCAGGCAAACTCCACACAAACCATGGGAAGAGCAGGATACCTGTGCCCCTTGGAACATTGGCTTTATCAGCCAAAGGGACTCAGCACCAGAATTCCAATGGGCTGGAAATTCCAGCATTTCCAAGTGGTATCTAAAAATATAATAACAATAATATCAATAATAATATATTAATATTTATTATTATTATTATTATTATTACTACAAAAAACCCAAAACCCTAAATAAATGGTGCAGAAAGCTCTGACTGATGTGTTTAAAAACATGGCAAGAAAATCTATTAATTATTAAAATAAAAAATATTAATCAAAAATTTTATTTATTAAAAAGAAAGTAGGAAGGTTGGGGAAAAAATCTTTACTTTTACCTGAAAATTGCTGTTTTAATGATTTCCCAGATCATCTGTTTCAATCCCTAAATTTCAAGTGCCACAAAACGCTTCAACCAACCCAAATTTTGCTGGCCCTTCCGTACCCATTTAACTTCCCCGATCCCTAAAAGAGAATTCCTTAAAACAAATCCAAGGAATTCACTCAAATACCAGGAAATCATTCAAGTTTAGCAGAATTTCTCCATATTAACACACTTTTAAATCCCCCTCTGTCCATGGCAGGATGAACTCTGCCTCTCCCGTCTGGAAGTTTATTGCCCATTCCTAACGATCAGTATCCATTTCATTCCCGAGGAATGAAGGGATTTGGGCGCTAATGTGGCACTGGGAGCAGCACTTTGCTGCTTGCTTGAACTGGGAAAACGATTCCGTGCCTCCCTGTGTTCCTGGGGAGGGCGGATACCCGACACCAGCCCATGGAAATCGCCCCCGGGTCAGGAGTTGAAGCGTGAGCTGGGCTGAGGGAGCTGATCCCTGTGGGGATGCTGATCCCAGAGCTCCTCCCTGGAGTGCAGATCCCCGTGGATATGGGGAGTCTGCAAAGCAAGGGAAGAACTCTTTCTTTCCATGCTTTGTGCACACATTCCAAAGCATTTTGGACTTTATTTCTCCCCCAAAAAATCTTGGTTTGAGCCTTCTCACATCCTCAGGTTGTCGTTGCTGACCTTTTCCAACATCATGGAGTGGTTTGGGTTGGGAGGGACCTTCAAGCTCATCCAGTTCCAAACCCAACACCTCCCACTCTCCCAGGTTGCTCCAAGCCCTGTCCAACCTTGGACACTTCCAGGGGTGGGGAATCCGCAGCTTCCCTGGGCAGCCAAGGCCTCCCCACCCCCATTGTAAAAAATTCCTTCCTTTTTCTATTTGAATCTCCATTTCTTCAGTTCCAAACCATCCAAGGACGGGGTTTGGAGCAACCTGGGATAGTGGGAGCTATCCCTGCCCTTGGCATGGATCAGGATGAGCTTTAAGGTCCCTTCCAACCAGAGCATCCCAGGATTCTGTCAGGATCAGCAGAAGGAAGGAGCCAGTCCTGAGCAGGGATTTCCAGGCAGGACCTGGTGGGATGCAGAGCCTGTGATTCCCAGGCCTGAGTTCCCAGGGTGGAAAAACTCCTTGGGAAACTGCCGGGATGCTGAGCTGCCATCTCTGGGAGCCAGGATTTTGTCCCTGTTCCAAGGGTGGTATCAAGGAGATAAATTAAGGAAAAGATACCAAGGCAGCCCCTCTACTGTGGATTAAAGATCTGGGAATTCCTGGGATCTGCTGCAGCTCAGGGAGGGAGGCAGAGTCACAGGGAGGGAAGGGATAACAAGGAAAAGACCACCCAAAGGAAAATTTGGATCTTGGAAGTCACTGAGCAGGGATAGGTGGGAAATCCACACTCATTTGAAGGAGTTTAACACCTTCTGGTCTCCACAGAACCTTGGATACCTCACAATCTGCTGCATCCCAGTGCTCCCCAGGAGCATCCTTCTTGGCTCCAGGAGCAGCTCTGGAATCTCCTTAGTGACATCCAGACCTTTTCCCGAGGAGATCCCATTCAGGACTCAGAATTCCCTCCAGAAACTCATCCCCTTTTGTTGCAAAGGATTTTGGTTTACAGTTCATGGAATGCTGGCTCCTTCCAGCTGGGAAACTATTCCCTTTCCAACCTGCAAGGAGCCAGGGCTGTTTCCTTTGCAAAAATCCGAGGAGCTGCTGATTTCTGCTCTGTGGCAGCAGCTCCCCAAGGCCAATTTTCCTGGCTAATCCCTGGAGCCTGTGAGGATCTCAGAGCCAGGCCCAGCCTGGCACGGTCCCCAAGGGGCTGTGGCTGTGCAGGGATCAAAGATCCCGTGACACAGCTTAAATCCAGGGATCTGGGGGGCTGCCCTCCAGTCCAGCCTGGATAGGCCTTTTTGCTGCTTTTCTTGAAGAATACCAGGGAAAACCCTGCAAGGTCTGTGGAAGGCTCCAAACCCTGCTGATAAATTCTGGATAAATTCCTTTTTCACGAGTCAAATCCAACATCTTTGGCTGCAGCTGGGTTAAGGTCATGTCTGATGATTTTTTCCTGATGCCACTGGACACATCCCAGCCCAATCATTCCTGACACTCTGCAACTTTCTCTTGGCTCCCAAATTTCTCCAGGACACAGCAGACGAAACACTTCCCTCTTTCCCCTTCTTTAACTTCTCTCTCCAGAACAGGGGAAAAATAATAATAATGATAATAAAATATAACTAATGGGATGTGAGCTACTTTTGGAACCTCCTGGAGCCAGAGGTTTGGGAGAGGGAGGAATTAAAACCAGCCCTAATTACAAGTGTGCAGAGGAGTTGGCCTGGAGGAAATGGGAAGATTACACGCTGGAGGAATTGGGAAGCAACTCCAAGACAGGCAGTCTGAAGGGAACTACTTGGAACTATTTTCATTTCAAATTGAGAAGAAAAACTTGTCTCCCTTCCTGATGGTTGTTCAGGGCACTCCTTGCCTAAGGAACAGCAGGGAAATTCCTGGACACGGAGAAAGATGAGGAGGGGGACGGGATTCAGGCCTTCCTCCGGCCCTCCAGGTTAGGCAGGAATAAAAAACCGTTGGGATAGAGCCAGAAGGGAAATCTATAAATCCAAATAACCTTGGGATTGTGCTGTTTTCCCTCACTCTGATCCCAGGATCACTCCTGGATCCCAGCTGGATCCGCAGCATCCCTGTGGCCTCAGCTCATCCTCAAAACCTCCCCACAGAGCAAACTTTGAGCCAGCTCAGGAAAGAGCTAAAAATGACTTTACAGGAGGCACCTTCATGACCTGACAGCCCCTAATTAACCACCTCAGGGTCAAGCGGAGTTGGGAGCTAATTGGAGAAGACCCCAGCTAATTAGGACTTCCCTTCCAGGGTCACAGCCCCTTCAACTTGAAAATATTTCAATTTACTGTGAGACAGAGTAGGAAAAATCATTGGAATTAGACCTGGCTGCTAATTTTCCACTCCCTCAGTGCCAGTTCCCCTGCACCATGCTCCAGCATATCCCAATTCTTGCAGTGGCAAAGGAAATCCTTTTCCAGTTGGGAAAGCTGCCTTTATTTCCAGGCTTCATTTTTTTTTTGGCTGCTTGGTTGTTCCTCTTCCTTCAAAAAAAAGGGAACAGCTCAGCCAGCAGACGTTGGGATGAGGAGGAAATGCAGGAACAGCTGGGTTAGTGGATGGCATTTTTACAGCTTGCTGGGATTCTCTTTCCATCAAATCTTTGTTATTGCACGAGATGCTTTTCCTTCCAGATGAAACTGCAATGATCAGCTCTGCCTGCGAGTAAACCACAGACAGGGCAGGTTTGGGGCTCAGAAATCGCTGAAATTGAACTCAAAAAGAGCCCAGTGATTGGAGCCTTCCCAGTTATCCGTGTGTATTTAAACAGGAATTATTGCCTTGACAATAGATCAAATAGCAGCTGGTTTGGGGGAAAAAAATCCCTGAAAAAAAGCCAGTGGTGAGCAGAAACCACCAATTTCATGCAGCAGGAGCTGGAGGTGGGAATCAGTCTTTTTCTTGCCCAAGAAGTCTCTGGGTTTCTCCAGCCAGCAGTGGCAGGGACAGGCTGAGCCAGAGGCAGCCACAGCTTAATTTATCCCTTGGATTTTCCCTGCTCAGTCCCAAAAAGAAAACCCCCCTGCCCTGGGCACTGCCAATGGATGCAGAGGCTTTCCAGCTTTTTGTGGGACTTTGGCCTTTGCCAAAAGCTCCACTGCACATTTTAGGACTTGGCACAACAAAAATCCCAGCCTTGGACAGCGACACCATTAGTGGCTTAAAAATAAAGCTCATCTTAAGGCTCCAGACTAAAGCTCTGCAAGGCCTGAGGAGTTTCTGCTCCGTGGTGATGTGGAGTTAAACAAGGGTTAACTCCAGGGTCCACTGCTGACATTCCAGGACTGGGATCAGCAGAGCCAGGTGCATCTGCTGGATGAAGAACCCCTGGAAAAATGGGATGTTGTTCCCATTGAATGGTGGAAAAGAAGGCTGGGAAGGACCTGCTCAGTCCATCCCAGCTATTCTCCTGTCTCAGGTGGTGCCTGTGGGGCAAATCTGATCTTCAGGAGCTTCCAGGGGGATGATTCCAGTACATCCCCAAGAGGTTTTTCCCAGTGCTAAACTCCATCCTGTTAAAGATCCTGTTATAGATTTTTCCACCTTCAAACTCCCATGGTTCCATCATTTCCAAGCTTTTCCCAGTGGGTACGGAGGGAGCAGCAGCTCTGACACACAGGAAGACTTGAGAAGATGAAGGAGTGAACTCTTGTGGCCTCAGCAGGAGATTGGATCAATAACAACAATTACAATCGGCCTGTGATCCATCCTTTCCTCAGCATCCTCCAAGTGTCCCCCAGGGATCCATTTCCCAATTTTCAGTAACAGCCTGGGAATCCCAGAGTCTGATCCCCAGTCATTCCATCCTCTCCACCCTCCCAGCTGCCCACACTGCCGTGCTCCCTCCACCTCCTTTGTCCTTTCTTTGTCCTGTTTGTTATTTCTGGGGTGGAAAAGCCATGGAATGCTGCAGAGGGAGGATTCTTCTGGAGGTGGCAGTGCCCCCTGTGTGGTCCACTAGGGGCACATGCCAGTGAGGGCAAGGAAGGGTCATTCCCTGCCCATGGCCCATGAGCCAGCATGGAAAAGTCAAGGACTGGGGGCTCCTGAGAGCTCAAAAAATCTGGAGATGTGGAGATCTTTGGCCTTGTTCTCCTCCCGTTCAACATGAGTTGATAAATCAGAGCCAACTCCGCGTTGGGGACGTGGAGTTTGTGTTTGTTTAATTCCTGCATCTGGTTTTGCTCCACTTGGGCTCTTTGTTTTCACTTATCAGGATCTGAACTAAGGCTGGAGCTTCCCCAGGAGAAAGGAGGAGGGGCTTTTCCAGAGGAGGGAATTCCTGCAGACCCTCAGTGCAGGCTGAGCAAACGGGTATGGCCGGAGGCCCGGCAGGAGGAGGTCAGAGCCACGTAGGAAGGAGAGAAAGTCTCTTCTAAACCTTAATTTTGTTCCATCCACAGCTCTGCTCTGATCCATGCAGACCCTATGGATGCCAGTCTTTTGCAGGGAGCTGGGTTTAACCCTGGAATTGCTTCATGAAATCCAAGAATGGTCGGAGTTGGAGGGACCTTAAGGCCCATCCAGTCCCATGCCCTGCCATGGGCAGGGACACTTCCACTATCCCAGCTTGCTCCAAGCTCTTGGGAATGAGGGATTTGTCTCCCACTGGATGGGATGCTGAGGGCAAATTCCTCCTCCCATGAGGGCAGGGAGCAGCCTGGTTCTTGCTGAGCAGGGAGCAGGATGTCTTTGGAAAGGGTAGAGGTTCTGGTGTTCCCACACCTTTGTCTCTCCCCGTTTTTGGCCTGGCAGCCTCTCCTTGGAGCAGCAGCTCAGGAGGAAAAGTGAGGCTGTCAATTTTTCAAAGACTTCCTAAAAGTCTTGAAGTTCCTACCAAAAAAAATTCCCAACCCCAACCCAAAAACACAAACCAACCCCCAACCCCACAGCTTAACAGCTTTATCAACCTTGGAGTGGGATTTTGCCAGAACAGAGCTGGGGAGGACTTGCCAAATTATTTGTTGTCATTAAAATAAATGAGGTCTCAAATCCTGAAACAATGGTGTGGTGACAGAAAGCTGGAAAGGAGGAGCAGCCCTAATCAGAGGCGAACATGCCACGTGTTCTGGAGCTGGGAGTGCGGTGCTGGGATGGGATCTGCATCCGGCCAGGGCCGTGGGATCTGGGATCCATCTGCAGGTCTGACGGCTGGGAACTCACTCACAGGGACTGACTGCCCCAGAAATGGGAGCTGGGCTGAGAGGGGGGTGTCTTGCACTGGTTTTTAGGATCTCAGAGCGCTTTGGGAAGAGTGATGGTTTTCCAGGATGGTGTTGCATGCAGTTGTCAATCGAAGGGATGCAGCCAGGCTGATGAGGAGGAGGATGGAGCATCACCACCTTCTGCTTCCCAAACAGACCTGGCAGGAGAGTTAAGGATTCATCAACAGGAGGTTCCAGATTTGTGCCAGGAATGTCCAAAGGGTAGGGAGAAGGATCAGCAAAGGGAGCTGGAGGCCAGCACACCTGGACTAGGACGAGGCTGCACCACACAGGTGGGGCCCAGGAGCCTCCAGCCATGGCTGAGTTCCTCCCGCAGCTCCGAGGATTCTGGGGCCTCCAGCCCATCCTGGGGCTGTCCCTGGAAGCATCCCATCCCTGCTGGCCCAGGACCCATCCCATCCCTGCTGGCCCAGGACTCACCCCATCCCTGCTGGCCCAGGACTCATCCCATCCCTGCTGGCCCAGGACTCATCCCATGCCCGTGGCCCCTCGGGCGGGCAGCTGGCGTCGTGCAGCCGGATTAGGAGCGGCGCTGCTCCAGCTGTGCTGATCCGACACAGGCCCCGCTCCGAGACACGCCGGATTCCCTGGAAGGGCTGCAGAAAGGACACCTCCAGTTGCTGCCCGTGCCTCCGTCTCGATCCAGCGGCACTAATTCCCACCCTAATCCCACCCCAGTGTTGGGGCCCAGGCAGCCCCTTCCTCCCTGGCTGACCCCATGTCCCGGCCCCGGCCATGACTGGAGGGTGTCCCCAGGGAGGGGGTGATGGCTGGGGGGGCTGCAGGCACAGGTGGCCCCACCAGCTGTGGGGTTTCGATTTCCCGCTGATTCCCAAAGGGCCTTGGTGGTGTCAATGAAGTGGGAAAGGCAGGGCAGGCTCGGGAAGGGGCTTTCCTCAGCCTGTGCTTGCCCCTGGCTGTTGTGGTGCTGCAGAACCCAACGGGGATCCCATTATCCTGCAAAAATCTGGGATGCAGAAACGCAGCAGGTTTTCTCTTCCAGTTCTGTCCCAGGATTGTTGCAAACTGGACTCCAGGTGCATCCCCAAAACTTTGGTTGCTGTCTCTTCTTACAGACACTGATATTGTTATTTTCATTTCCTTTCCAAGCAACATAGCACCAAGCTGTGCCCAAATCTCTTCCTAAAACTTGTCCTGGATTGGCCAACCCCCTCTGTGCTCCTGGAATGCCCACAGGGATTTATCCAATGTATCCCTCTATGGAAATAGACGGCAGCCACCTTTAATAGACCAGCCCTAAAGATCATCCTTGTTCCATGTTCAGAATTAGGGAAGGAGGAAGGGACTGGGCCAGCCTTAAATCCTCCTTAAATTCTCCAACTGGAGCCTTATCCCTGGTATCTGGAGATACCTGCTGTAGGATCCAGCCTTAAAAACGCATTTGGCTTGGAAGGAGCCACTTTTAACACCCCCCCATGAAGGATTGAATCATATAAATCCTCTGGAGCATGGCCCCGTATCCAAGGAATTGGCTGGTGGGGAGGGAGGCTGGAAGGAGGAGTCATCACTTTGCACGTGGAAACAGCTTCCTACACATTCCTTAAAAAAATGGGGAAGATGAATAAAAGAAAAGAAGAATAAGAAGAAAAAAAGGAAAAGGAGAAGGAGGAGAAAAGGAGGAGAAAAAGAAAAGGAAGAGAAGGAGAAGAAGGGGAAGGAGGAAGAGGAGAAAAGGAGGTGAAAAAGAGGAGAAAAGGAGGAGGAGAAGAAGGAGGAGAAGGAGAAGGAGGAAGAGAAGGAGGAGAAGAAGAATTAAAAGAAAAATTAAGGACATGAAGGACAAGAAGAACAAGAAGATATTTCTAATCCACACAGTTTGAAATAATAACCAAAACCAGATGGCCAATTCCCCTCTGGTTTATTAACTGGATATTCTTCCAGTCTGGAGACCAAGGGCTTGTCAGGTTCCCCTTGATGAGGGAACATCTCCAAAGAGTATGAAGCAGGAGGGGATTTTGCAGTAGTGAAAATAATCCCTCCAAATTGATGGATCTTTCAGCAAATTCCTCCATTTCTTTCCAGCCACTACTGTATTCCAGTTTTCCCTCACAGAATCTTTCCTTAATTTCCCACATCCGCTGAAAACCAGAATGAGGAAGTGAAAATGGCTCAAACTGGCCAGACCAGTTCCACTGCCCACATTAAGTCAACTTGAAGAAGTCAAACTACGTTCTTGTGGCTAAGGCAGGTCCTCTGTGCATTCCCAATGGAATTCCATGTCCCTGCTCCAGCCAGGGCTGGGTTTTCACCAATGGACACTTGGTTTCCATCCCCTTCCCTTCCTTTGTGCCACTGGAATATGATCCAGTTGAAGTCTTCTCTTGGAATGAGTTTTTCACAGCAGAGCAAACAAGAATGAGAACAAAGGGAAGTCTTTAGGCTCCAACAATGGCTCTGCTCGGTGATTAATTAATCAAGAGAAAAGGAAAGTCCCTTTATCAAGGAAAAGAAAAGAGTTCTCAGGAATTGGGTTTCCTTTGAAGTGGCTGTGGCTGACTCACCTGCTGACCTGGAGCTTTATTCCATCAAGGATTTGGGAGATTTCCTGGTGCTGGGACACCAAGAGCACCAGGCAGATGCAGGGAGATGTTGAGGAGATCAGGAATTCCCTGGGACAGGAAGAAGGAGCTGTGGAACACCTCCAGGGTCACCTGTCCTGCTGAGACAGGTGACATTCCTGGACACAGGAGAGCTGTGGGATTCTGCTCAATCCCAGATTGGACCTTTCCCCATGGAGTCCCACCACCAGGAATCCAGGCTGATTCCCACCAATTGCCACAAGGTGTGGGACAAGCAGGGGCTGCTCCAGCCCTTCCCACTGGCAGCACCTCCACTCCCATTCTGTGTGGGACACAGCTCTGCTCCCTCCACTCCGGCCTGCCTGGCATTCCAGGCTGTCCAGAGTGGGTTTGGAGCCACCTGGACACAATCCTGGGCAATGTGTTCTGTGTGGGGTGGGAATGGATGACCTCCAGTGTTCCCATCATCTTGAACCAGTCTGGAATTTTGATTTTTGACTCCATATCTGCTCCTACCCACAGAGGCCATCCCTGTCCTCCTGACAGAGATCCCATTGCCACATCACCCCATTTCTGCAGCATGTGGAGACTTTTCCACAGGAATACAGGTTAGGAATGACTAAGCTGCTTAGCAGCTCCCAGTAATGAGCTGAGGAACGGCAAAGCAAATCCCAGCATTCTGGAGCTGTTGGAATTGTTTTGTGTCTTGGCTGGGTGGGTTTTTTTTCTGTCTTTCCTCAGTGGATTTCTGTGGAATGCTCACTGGAGACAGGAATGTTGGTTTCCCTGCTGCCCTTCCCAATGGCATTCAGAGAAATTCCACACACAGCACTTTTTTTAGCTCTTTTCCTGCTTTTTTGAGCTGGGGTTTGCTTGGCATTGGACTCGATGCAAGGCACGGCTCCTGTTTTCCTGGAGGTCGCTCAATTATAGCCATCAGTGCTCCCAGGCTTCCAAAAATATTCCCTGGGGACTCAGTGGAAAACAATGGGAAGGGTAAGGAATGGTTGCTACTTCTTTTCCACACTAATGGCAAAATTATAATAATAATTTAATAATCATTTTATAATAATTCTTTTCCCATCTTAAAGGTAACCAGACCAAGAGATCTGGAGAGAGAAAATTCCTGATTTTCTGGGTTTTTTTTTCCTGCTTGGTTGGCAGAAAGGGGCTGGTGATCTTGGAGATATTCAGGAATCTCCATCAAGAGCTCCAAGTTTTTCCTCTACCATTCCTTCATGAAAACTTGGACACGTCCAGGGATGGGGCATCCACAGCTTCTCTGGAAAACTTGTGCCAGAGCCTCAAAGGGAAGAATTTCTTCCTAAAATCTCATCTAAACCAACCTTTTGTGTTTGTGGTACTTCCCAGGATTTCAAAGCCAGGTGGATCTATCTGGACACAGCCTTGGATTGTGGACCAGCACTAATTGCATGCCTTCCAGGAGTTATTCCCAAGGCCTGGAATAGACCATCAGCCTTGCCCTGCAGCCTTTCCTTCCCCATGGAATGGAGCAGTCCCTTGGATCTGACTGAGGCCAAAATTTACTGGAAATGGTGAAAAAACAGATCTGCAGGATGGAGTGGGAATATTGGGAGGTGGAGGGGGCAGTTTGTCATCTCTGGGACCTCCCACTTTTAGCAGAATTCCTTTGAAACCCTTTCCAGCATAATCCCCCCAGCCAGGTGATCTCTGTCCCACAGGGGCTGTGCTGTTTCCATGGAATCCCAAAGATAACTCCCTGTGTTCCCTTCATTCAGCAGCACCCTGGACTGCAGGAAAACAGCGGAGGATGGATACAAACACTGCTAAAAAACCCCTCTGGAGGCTGCACAAGAGGCAGAGAAGATGCAACAACAGCTGGATTTTGGAATTGTCCATGCTCCAAACCTGGCAAAGCTGGAGATTAAATGCCCCAAGGCTCTGCTCCAAGGCTTCCCCAGCTCCTGGCCAGAAAAACTCAGCTTCAAATCCGAAGCTCAGCTTGCTGAGCCTTCAAACCAGCCCAGAGTCCAGCCTAAACCTGGCTCAGCACAGCACAGCTTTGCCTACAGGTGTGAAAGGCTGAGCCTATTGCTGGGAATAACCTCACCTGGGCTCTGCCACCAGGAGAGCTCAGCAAGTCCCTGAGTCAAGTTTAACCCTTGGATCCTTCTCAAAGGTGGGAAGAGCTGAGGGTGGGGAGAAGCCACCAGGAGAGTTCAGCATTTCTCTGATTCAGGTTTAATTCCTGGATCATTCCCTGCTCCTGCTTCCCAAAGTGGGAAGAAAAGCAAGGCTCTCTGCCAACACAGGGATGCTCCAGCTGAGCATCTCCAAGAGTCCTGAAAGTCCTGAGGTTCATTATCCCACTCCTTCCACTAGAAATGGAATTATTAACCACATTTTACATGGGAAAGTGGAGCAGGGAGATCCTGGAAGGAGCTACAGGGCTTGGGGAAGAAAAATGGGATTTGGGGACTCACTGGCAATTTGGAAAATCTGAGAAAAATAATTTAGGCTGGATAAAACCCAGGCTTTTATTTTAAAAAACTTTTGGCAAATCCCAAACTGGAAGGAGAATGAGTCGTATAAAATGTTACATTTCTACATTTCAATCCAATTGAAACCATCCTTCTCCCTGATTCCTTGAAAATGTCTTGGAAGCACTTACATAATTAAAGGGAATCTTGAAAGCAGGATTGAAATGGCACATCCTAAATAAAAAAAAGTTGTCTCCACCCTGAGGAGGGAGGTCCATCCCATGTGCCTTGAGCTGACTGGAATTCCTGGGGCAAAAAAGCCCAGAATTCAGTCCCTGTGCTGGCTGTGTCCTTGTGGGAGGTGCAGAAAATCCTCTGGGGTCTCTGCCTTGTCCCTTGTCCCCCTGCCCCATCCCTGGGAGTGTCCTGGGCCAGGCTGGATGGGGTTTGGAGCAACCGGGGATAGTGGAAGGTGTTGGGGATGGAACTGGATGAGCTTGAAGGTCCCTTCCAGCCCAAACCATTCCATAATTCCATGATTCCCACACAATCCAGGCTGTTCTGTGCATGGCAGCACCTCTGTGGACACACATAGAAATTTAGGGATGACTCTGAAGCCACTTTGCCCCATCCCAAGCAGCTCATCCCTGCTTTTCCCCCTCCCTCCTCCTCCCCTCAAGTGTTCTCATTGTTTTTTGGGGGAAGAGAAGCTTTTCCAGGGGCTCTTGACAGAATTTTGTCCTTTCCTGAGCTCATTTTGACCCACAGAAAGGCAGGACAAGAAGCTGGACCTGATGCAATCAGATTTTTCCTGCTCTTTCCTGCTGCTGTTCCCTGCTGGAATTTGGGCCCATCTGGAGCAGGGAGGAGGATTTTGCCTCAGAGGCAAGGAAATTAGGAAGTGATAATCCCTAAAAAAAAGGAAAACTACCTCAAGCAGCTGATTTTATATCAGCAAATGACACCAATAAACACAGGGAGCCCACGGGAATTCTGGCGGCACGCGGGAAGCTCCAGGATTCAACCCCAGCTGCTCCAGCCAGTCTGGCATCGGAGCATGACCCCAGGAAAGAAACCAGGATTTTGATTTTCCATTTGATCCCGGAGAGGTGGATTGTGTCTGGTTTTGCTGAGCTCCCCAGCCCCTCTGGAGGGCTGTGGAATGATGAAGGCCCGGTGTTATCCCAGGAGAAAATTTCATTTCCCTGCTTTTAGGCCAGAACACCCCTGAGCTGTTCCAGCTGTCCAGGAGTGAAGGTTCCTTGGGAATGCTGCACCTCAGTCATCCTCCTCTTCCTCCCCCTGGATCAGAACTGACAAGGACACCACAGCCTGGGGCTTTTGGAAGGAGAAGGGAAAATGTTCCTGTCATGGCCATTTTGGGGTGGAATGTGCTGAATCCTGTGCTGTATTCCCAGGGGGCTGGAGAGGTCTGGAGCTGCTCTCCCTGCTGTTGCCATCCTTATGGAATGCTGCACCTCCCTCTGGCCCTCACCTGCCCTACACAGATGCTGGAAGCCCCTTGGAGTTGTGTGCCCTCCCTCCTTCAGGGCAAGAACCTTATATGGAATCATCCCAATCCTTTGGGAAGCAGCTGCACCTTCTCCTTCCCAAACCCAGCAGAGCTGATAACTTTGAACCCAATCTGATCTATTTTTCCCCAAAAGTTTTGTTGGGAAACTCTCCTTGAACTCACCCAGCTTGGGGGGAGGGTTTCTCTTTCACCTCCACTTCCCACCTCGCAGAGCAGGGGCTGCCAGGATTCCAATCCCCATTTCCAAGTCTGTCTTGTGGCTTCCAGTGGCCCTAAAATCTGCAAATAAAATCTGCTGGAAATTCCCTGGCCTTGGCCCTGCTTTTGCTGGGGAAGTCTCTGCACCTCCCATATCACCCAGCCCTCCTTGGGCAAACAGCAATTGTGCATTTGATACTTTTATCTTTGCCCGCTTTGCCATTTTTCAGCTGCTAAATTGCATTTTTGTGGGCTCGTCTCTCCCTTTTTATTTCAGTTTACGTCGGGTTCTCTCCCCGCTGTAACTGTACTCGGAGGAAGATTTTAATTACCTCCCTTTAGAGCCAAATGACAAGTGGAGCATGTCACTGGGAGCTAAAGTATCACTTGGAAATGCAAAAGGCCTGGCTTTATCAGGCTTAAAAGCTTTCCTGGAATCTGTTCAAAAACTGCTGACTGGGCAGGATTAAACATCCCGATGTTCAGTCAGAGATCTCGGCATGTGGTGTTCTTTTATTCCCCCGGGGGAGCAGTGAAACTGCAGCCCTCGGGCCTTCTGCTCCAATATTCTCCAGGTTTCATCTCCTTTGTGCACCAGGGAGGAGCTGGAGCTGTGGGGATGGGAATCTCCAAACGGCTTTCCTGGGACAGGCACGATTCCTTCCAAGGATTTCAGGTGTTCCTGGAGCAGCAGGAAAGCTGAGGAATGCTCCCTGTCCTCACACGGCCACCTCAGGCTGGGCAAGGATGCTGGAATTCGGGATCCTGCCACGCAGGGATGGCCTGAGCACATGCAGGCATTGGGAATGGGGTTTGGTGGGAAGGGCCAGCAAATGCAGCAGGGACCCACCTTGGAATGGTTGGGACAATGATTGGAAATTGGGGATGGCACAGGATGAGGCCAAGGGTGTCCCTGCCCTCCTCTGCTTCCCACTTCCCCTGGTGGAGATGGCATTCCATTAGGATGAAGAGACCAGGAAATTGGGGAAAAAATGGCCAGAACTGACTATTCCCATCAGCCCCTGTGAGACCCATGGCCACTTTGTAATGGGCAACGATCCTGGAATTCGGGATCCTACAGCACAGGGACAGCCTGAGCACATCCAGGCATTGGGAATCCCCAGCTGGGAATGGGGTTTGGTGGGAAGGGTCAGCAAATGCAGCAGGGACCCACCTTGGAATGGTTGGGACAATGATTGGAAGCTGGGGGTGGCACAGGGCAAGCAGGACGAGGTGAGGCCAGTGCTGTCCCTTCCCATTTCTCCTAGTGGGATGCCATCCTGTCAGGATGAAGAGACTGGGAAAAAAACGGCCAGAACTGACTGTTCTCATCAAGCCCGATGAGTCCCATGGCCACGTCATAATGGGCAAGGACCCTGGAACTGGGAATTCTGCAGCCCAGGGACAGCCTGACCTCATCCAGGCATTGGGAATCCCCAGCTGGGAAGGGTCAGCAAATGCAGCTCCTTGGAATGGTTGGGACAATGATTGGAAGTTGGCAGTGGCACAAGGTAAGGCCAGTGCTGTCCCTTCCAGCCTCTCCTGGTGGAGATGTCATCCCATCAGGATGAAGAAACTGGGAAAAAAATGGCCAGAACTGACAATTCCTACTCACCCCCCACCAGGAGCTCTGGGTTGGATTTCCCTGAAGGCTGCAGGGAACAGGCAATCTCTTAATTTATGGCAGCAGGTTTTCCCTTCCCTGAGCACAGCGAGACGATCCCGATCCGCTGGCCAAGAGCTCCTTCAAAATGCTTGGGAAGGAGAACTGTGGGATGTGGAGGGGAAATGCTTAATGGTTTAAAAGGCCCATTGGACCTGCAGGGCTGTGCAGATTGTCTCTGAAGGAATCCTGAGGGAGCTGGAATTCCTCATTTTTAATAGGAACAGGAACCACCTGCCTGCAATCACCCAGGGAACCTGGGGATATTTTGCAAGGGAAGAGCAGCGTAAATGCTTTTTACTGGAATGTTTAACCCACTGTGAGTTTTGGAGCTTTTTCTTCTTTTAATTGAAAACACGCTTTTGGGAAGTGTGGTGTGCTCCCCTCCAGCCTTCCCAAGAAGCAGGAACAAATCCCAACATTGGCTGTGGGGTTTGAAGAGCAAACACAGAGCTGCTGCTGCTCCTCCTTCCCCAAAACCCCCCAGCTTCATTGAGGGACACGTCCTCATTTTTGCCTCCCGTGGCTGAAACTTCCCGTGCTCCCAGGAAAAGCTCATCCAGGAGCTGGGAAAAGCTCTAGCATGGTGTTCCAGCAGCTCCTGGACAGAGAGAAGACAATTCCCAAGGATTTTTTATAATTCCAAGTAAATCTGAGAGTTTTGGGGTGGTGTTTGTTTCACTTTTTAAAAATTCCTTTCAAAACCTCCCAAACAGCGACAGCACCAGGCAGAGATCTGGGAGAAGGTCTCCCTGGGAGATTCCCATTTTCCTTCCTGCAGATTGATTGACCTAGACCCCGTTTCCCCAAAGCCATCACTGAAGGTTTTGAGATCATTTTCTCTTTTCTCACACAGCCAGGCTGAGCTCATCACCCCAATTTTTAACCAGCTGGTAAAACACCACTCTGCTTTGAGCCAAAATCCAACATTGGGGCATTTTGTTGATTTTCCTGTTTTTTTCCTCTTCTTCCAGCCAGGGAAAAGCACCAGTTCTGCATCCCTGACCCCTGTGTGTGTCCTACAGCTCGGATCACCTTTTGTCCCGCTGCCTTTCTGCAGGGACTGAAAATTCCCTTCAATAAAAGGCTCCCATGAACGTCCCCTTCTCAGGGATATCACACAACCAGGCCTGCAAAAGCCTTTTATGAGGACATTCACCTCTGACGGGATAATTTTACCTATCAGATCACATAATCTCTTCCCCTGATGCCGAGCCAGGAAATGAAAAGGGAGCAGTGGGGAGATTTCTGCCTCAAGAGCCAGTTCTGCTGTGATGACAGCCTCGATTACTCGGTCCCAGCCCTCTGAAAGGACCAGCACGTCCTAAAATGACAATGCCCAAGGAGACAAAAGGTGGGGCAAGGGACAGAGCAGAGCCCAGACAGTTTGAGATCAAATTATCAGCGTTTAGCCTGTCCATAAATATTTTAGCAGGCTCGTTAGGAGCTCAGCGAATGAAGACGTCTCTGGGCCGTGCTTGTAATGTTTGATCCAAACACAGGTGGCTGGAAAAAAACCCCAGAGTTTAAGAGGATTTGGGAGAAGAGGATTGAGATTAGCGCACAAGCAGAGTGAAATGTTATCCCTGCTCTGCTGCCGGGGCTCTGGCTCCTTCCCGGGATCCCTTTTCAGCGGGTAACACAATCAGAGGCAGCAGGTGATTAACAAATACCTGCCTGCAAAAGGAAACTGTTTCTGCCCCCAAAGGACGGAGCTGAGGGTTCTGCTGAGCCCTGGGGCTGCAGCTCCTCAGGGTCGGGACTCTGAGGGCTGCTGGAGGCTCTCCCACCTCTCCCTGCCCCTGGAATGGTGCTGCCATGGCCCCTCTCCTTCCCTGCTGGCCTGGATCTGAGGGGCAGGACACACTCTCTTTGTGCTCCCCTCAGGATGAGACTGACTGGGGATTCCACCTTTCCCTTGCCCCACAATCCCAATATTCCCTGATTCCGGGGGAGCAATTCCCTGCCCCTGGAATAGCTGATGGTGCTGCCATGGCCTCCCCCCGGGAGCAGGGAAGGGCTGAGGCCCTTCTGTCCCTTCCCTTCTGCTCTTTAATCAGGGAAACTTCCACGGGAGATCTGGGACAATTCTTCCTTCTGCTCCCCTCCAGCAGCTTTCAGCAAAATTCATCCTGAGCCTTTTCCACTGAAATCCAAGCCCTTCCTTCTGTGGCTGGGGAGAGCTGAGCCTTCCCTCTCTTTTTTGGTTTGAAGATAGCTCTCTTCTGCTTTCCCAGTTCCCTTTTCCCTCATCCCATCATTCCTCCAGCTTGGTTCACACCCAACGTGTGCTCACTGCAATAATTTTGGGCTGTTTGCTGAAAGCCCCCTGCCTGCCTGGTTTGTTTTCCATCCTTCCCAAAGTGCCCATGGATTATTCCTGCAATTCTTTGGGTTATACCTCACATTTGTCCCTCAATAATCTCATTTTGGGGTCACTCGGAGTTCCAACCAGTCCCCGGTTCCTCCAGCACTTCCTAATTTATTAAACATACACTAGATTAGGTTACTCTGATCATTAATTAGAGGATTAAATAGGATCAGAGCTTGGGAAAATTCCCTAAATCCATGGAATCCAGGTGAGCCACCTCTCCCTGCCTGTCTCCACACCCGCCCTGACACAGACAGGCCAAATCCCAAAGTTTTGTCCATCCACCACCGGAGTAAATCCGATGTAAGTAATCAGCTCCGTGCTGGTGCTGCTGCCACTGCACCTGAACAATCCAGCTTTTGAAAGATAAGGCATTTCCCCCCTGGAATGTCAGCGTTTTGCTGGAAAACCTGTACTGAAATGTCACCATTGTTCTCCCCAGATCACTTTTATGGTTGGATAACAAATGAGCGACGTCCACTGAGCCGCTTGTCAAAACACCTGAAAGGGCTGTGTCCTCTTCTTCCCTTTTTCCCCCTGGATAAAATACCATTTTTATGGGAAATGTGCATTGTGGCACCAGGTTTCATTTGATTCCTCAGTCAGGAAAATATCCTGGTGTGGTCTGAGCCACGAGATCCACGTCAGGCACGTCAAAACCCCCGAGGGGATAAAGGGCTCTGGGGGAGCAGAAAAGGGGAACTCTGGGAGAACAATCCCGATGGAAACTGGGCTGTTGACCTTGGATGGGGTCCAGAGCACTCCCCTGGCATTCAAAGGCCTGACCTCGGACTGACGGGATGTCATTCCATCAAAATGTGGTTTCTACCTCGTGCTCAGCTGAGGAAAGCCCTCTCCTTGGGCAGGACACAGACACTCTTTGTGCTCCCCTCAGGAGGAGAATTTCTGGGAATTCCACCTTTCCCTTGCCCCACAATCCCATTATTCACTGATTAAGGGGAAGCAAGGCCCTCACTCCCACTCCTGGGGTATTTTCTGGCCGGAGCAGGAAGCTGCAGCTGGGTTGGTAACAGACACATCTCCCCTTTGATTTCTCCCCTTTTCAGCTCCTCCACGAGCCTTCCTGGAGAATATTCCTACATGAAAGAGAAGGAAAACCCACTTGGGATGTTCTTCCCATCCAGCCAGCCGGAGCCATGATGATCCTCACGTCTGGCTTCCCACGGAACACAGGACATTCCTTTCCACACCCAGCTTAGGAGCCCTGTGTGAGCTGGAGCAGATTTTTGGGGAAAAACTCCTCAGCTTGAAGCCTTCAGGAATCCACAGCACACCTCAATAATTCCCTGCTTGTTCCTCCTGGTGTCTGCAGCTCACAGCTCCAAGGGCAAAAGGCAGGCACCAGTAGTTCCTATAGAATTCCTATCCTTAGGAATGTCTGAGGGCTGATGGGCATTGAGGACAACCTGAATTCCTGGAAAAATAAGGGGATCAGGCTGATTGCATTTTCTTTATCACACAAACCCAGCATTCTGAGCTGTTTGTAAATGAATCTTCCTGGAAACAAAAATGCTCCTGAAATGAGGATTTAAGAAAACTCCACAGGGATTTGGAAGGACCAAGCACAAAAGTTCTTTTTGGGAATCAGAGCATCCGTGCCAGTACCAGGGTGGCAAACCTGAAACCACCTTAACTGCCCTCCCAATTTCCTGTCCCCCTCTCGCTGCCACCCCCAGGGATTCGGTAGCCCAGAGTTTGGGGTGAGGACTCACCGGGAGCTGCAGCAGCATCAGAGGGAGAACGCCCAGATCCACCCCCTCCCAAAGGATTGTGCATCCCTGGGGCAGCTCATCCCCACGTTTGGATTTATTCCCTCCTTCTGGAACATCTCCAGCCCTTTCCGGGGAGTTCCCAGGTGGTGAAAGGGTTAACGGGGGCTATCTGCTGGTTCCTGGTGGAGGCTGGAGCGGCTTTGGAAGTGGCCAATTCATCAGCCCGGCTTCTCCTGCTCCTCCAGCTGCGCTGCGTTATCCCGGCAAAGGAAGCCAGGCGGGAAGGGGAAGGCTGCAGGCAGGGAGATAACCCCGTCCATCCGCAGGCAGATCCCCCTTGCCGGGGGTTCAGAGTTCAGGCTCATTAGCGGGAGCTAATCAGGGAGGCAGGGCTGATAGCAGAGCCCTGCTCGCCTGCCCTGGCCCGCGGGGAGGACAAGCCCTGGGCTCCCACACGGGCGGCAGGCTCATTAATTAGCTCCTTGATGAGCCCTCCAAGTGCCTCTTGTGTGCCCTGACCCTGCCCGGGGTGCAGGTGCTCCCTCCCGGATCTCCCAAAAAACCTCCAGCACCGGGGGATGTGGGAGGGGAGAGGTCACGGCCGCGCTGTAGCACGGGGTGGTTTGGCAAAAAAAAAGTCGTGTTTTGGGTGAAATAAAGGCCTTGGAGCAGCTGAGGGACAGGGTGCAGACACGAAGGTCAGCAGTAAAAAATCCAGAGATTTTCCCGAGGTTGGGATATTCAGCTGGGGAGGAGCCAAAGAGCGAAGCAGAGTCACTCCGGATCATCCCCACACAGCCACAGGCCCGTCCTGCCCACGCTGCTGGGCAGGAAAAGGATTTATTGCTCTGAAAATCATTAGGCAAGCAGTGGGGTCTGAGACAGCTTAATCCCAAAAGAGCTGCTAAAATTCCCCATCCCAGCTCGGGCCAGCTGGGTCCTGGTGTCGTGTTGGTCACGGTGCTGGTGGGTGGCGGAGCCGGGGATGGCACCAGGCAGAGATGGGACTGGGGACACCTGCCCTGAGTGCCACACACAGCTGGGAGCAGCCAAAGTCCTCAGTCACCACCCAGGGCAAAAATTGGGGAGTCTCATCCCCACAGGCACCCCTTGGCCCACAGGTCCCCAGCTCAGGAAGGACATGGATGTGTTGGGGAGAGTCCGAGGAGGCCCTGGAGCTGCTCCCAGGGCTGGAGCCAGGCTGGCAGAGATGGGGGTGTTTCCCTGGGGAAGAGAAGGATCCAGGGAAACCTCAGAGCCCCTTCCAGGGCCTAAAGGGGCTCCAGGAGAGCTGGAGGAGGACTTGGGACATGGGCTAGAGGCATAGGACATAGGGAATGCCTTGATTTTAACAAGGATTAGGATTAGAGGGGATATTGGGAAGGAATTCCTGTCTGTGAGTGTGGGGAGGCCCTGGCACAGGGTGCCCAGAGAAGCTGTGGCTGCCCCTGGATCCCTGGAAGTGTCCAAGGCCAGGCTGGACAGGGCTTGGAGCAGCCTGGGATAGTGGAAGGTGTTGGGGTTGCAAATGGATGATCTTTAAGGTCCCTTCCAACCCAAACCACTCTGTGATTCCATGAATCGGTGCCCATGGAGCCAGGGCTGGATTGCTCAGGCGAGCCAGGTCCCTGCAAACACCTCAGCCCAGAAGAACTCCCCAAATCCTGGATCTACATTCCTGGCTGACCTGTGGCACCCCAAACAAACCCCCATTCCACAGCAGAGCAGCCCAAGGAGCATCATCCAGCTGGGAGAAGCTCCCAGGGGAAGGGCAGCCCCTGGCTGGGCACAGATGTCCGGCTGCACCCGCACATTCCAGACTGGATTTGATTTTCTGCTCCTCACGCAGGGCCCTGCGGAGCAGCAGCTGCCTCAGACTGCACCTAAGATACAGAAATGGAGGCACAATACCTTATTAGAAAGGAATGCATGTCTGAGCAGGGATACTGTTACCTTCCGAGGAGAAGGGGGAGGCAAAACCCTGGGAAGAGGAAGGAAAAGTGACAGGGATCCAAACTGCCTTGGAGCAACAAGAAAAAAACAAACCCAGGAGAAAAAAATCACATTAACCCCATCCCCTTCCTGTGCAGCTAAAGGAGGGATGAGTCCTGTGCCAGGCTGGGGGAGGACCTGGCTTTGCTCCCCAAATGCTGGGTAAAGAGGATGAGCCCGATGTCCTTGGCACTGTTTGCTGCTGGGAACTGCCCCTGGGCACTGGGATATGGAGGCAAAGCCATGGATTTGGGAAACCTGCACTGCCACACTCGAGCGAGGCCAGGGTTTCATTCCAGGGCTGAAAATTCCTTGGAGCACAGCAGGGGATTTGGTCCATCCAACAAAACCCTGGGCATCCTGCTGTGCAGGACATCCCTGCTGTGGGTGTGGAGCGTGGAGGCCACCAGGGTAGGTGACTTGGTGACACTGGGTCCCCTCCCCATGCTGCTCTTGGGGCAATTTTGGGACAATCCTGCCTCTCCCTTCAGGCCTGGCAGAATTCCTGCCTGGCAGAATCCAGGGAACACCCAGGGAAGAAGAGCTGAGTTGGATGCCAGCGCTCCACGGCCACAGCAGCCCTTGAGAGCCTTGTGGGGTTTTTGGGATTCTTTGCTGTCCCCAGACTGTCCCCCAGAAATTGCCCCCAGAGCCCCCGTGGCTGCCCAGGTGGGTCAGAGCAGGAACAAATCCATGCTGAGCCTGCCAGATCCTCAGCTTTGATCCTCCCAGGCAGGGATGGGAAGGAACACCTGCAGAATTATTCAGGAACGAGGGCAAAGAAAGGTTCTGGCATTAAAGGCACTGCCAGTGGAGCTCGGAGCCTGCCTTGGCTTTAAGGAGCTGCTTTGCTGAGGGGTTTTTCAGGCCTGTTTGCTTTTCCAAGCCCGTTTCCCTCAGCTGGGCACTTGTTCCCTGCATTTTCCCCAGTGCATCCCTGTGGATCATTGCCGTGTCCATGGGGAAAGGGAGGAGGGATGGCCCTGGGGCTGTGGGGCAGTGGCTCTGCCACCCCCCACAACGCCCTGGGACATTGTCCTGATCCTCCAGTCAAGCCCTGAGGTTTTCTGGGAATATTCTGTGCCACCTCAGAGCAAGGAGAACACATTTGTGAAGCAGCTCCCTCAGAACAAGGGCACCAACAAGGGCAGCAACCATGGAAACCCTGGGGGAAACAACAGAAAGCTGTGGTTGTGTGTGGCTCCTGGGAGCTGCAGGAGCTGGATTCCCACATGGAAAGGGAATTTGGTGCTCACTGGGCACACTGAGAACCCTGTGGGTCTCACCTTCCAGGGATGTAGTGGTAATAAAGGTGGGGAGAGGGGGATATGAGGCTGGGAGAGGGAGGGATGTAAAGGCAGGGAGAGAGGGATATAAATCCAGGGAGAGGGAAGGACATGAAGGGAAGGAGAGAGGGGGATATGAAGGCAGGGAGAGAGGGATATCAAGCTCTGTGTTCAGCAGTTGATGTTGGCCGAAGTCCTTGGTAGAAGCTGAAAAGCCTCGTACAGGGTTGGCCATTCCTATTTTAGGGATGTTCCTTAGAAAATCCCGGTTTGGGCACCTTTGGCAAGGGAAGAGCAGGACCTGCTCCAGTTTAGTCCACAGGATTCCCGCTGGAATCAAGAGGAGAGATGGGAAAGGAACTCGGACTTGTGGCAGCTGTCAGGGAGGTCAAACCCCTTCTCAGCCTGAACCCAGGCTGAGCCAGCTTCTTATTCCCTGCAGCAACACCAGGTTAAGCCAGACCCAAATCCAAGAATTTCCAAGCCCTGACTCAGTGGAGTCCCGGGAATTTTCACCACGGAAGACATGGAAACGGAAATTCCGAGCCTGGTTTGTCTCCAGGCTCTGCGAGGAGGATTTCAGGGAGAGGAGTTGGTTTTCCTGCTAAGGATCCCTCCAGTTGTGATGATTTGTGACAGACATAATCCCAGCCTAATTAGATTTGGGGGCATGTGTTGAAAGCCCTGCACACTTTCATGTGGGCCGGGCTTTAGGGAGACTCCTGCTTGTTCTGCACAATTGTTTTCAAATTAATCCTTGAAAGCTCCAAGAAATGAAACAGGAACAATTAAAAAAAGACTTTAATTTTGAATTCTCCCCATCCAGTTGCGTACCAGGTTCCAATCTCAGACATTTCCCCTCAAAAATGTGCCAGGCTGTCTCCTCCCATCCCATCACTGCCATCAGCTGGGCTGAGCTGCTCTCTGAGAGTTTTAATTCCGTTTGCTCTTGGCTAAACTCCATTCCTAATCCTATTTTCACCCCTTTGGATCCAATTTAATCCAGCTTCTGTAAGTCAAAATTAATTACTCCGTGTGCTCTCCCAGCCCTGAGGGGAGAATGGAGAAATCCCACCTGGGCATCGAGGGCACCTCGTGGCTGCTCTTGTCCAGGGACACTGCAGAGGGAAAGGAGCTGGACAAGAAAATCCCAGTGTTTGTCTCAGTTTTGTTATCAGTCTTTCATCCTTGTGGATTTCTCCTCGTGGGATAGGGATGCCCATGGAGGAATGCTGATATCCCAGGACAAGGAAAGGAGTCAGCAGCTCCAGGTCACCTCCTCCCCTTCCCTTCACCTCCTCAGGAATTGTTCATTTGCCTCTCACTCCCAGAATTAATTATTCCTTGTGTCCAAGCTTTGCCTAAAGGTAAAGGGAAGATAAAGGAAAAGGAAATGGAAAGGAAGGAAAAGGAGTCTGCTTCCATATCTCTCAGGTTTCTTCTCCTGCTTTATGACTTATCCCACCCAAAAATCAGGTTTGTTCCTTCCAAGGATGCTGTGGGTTGGGATTAACTGGGATTTGTAAAGTATCCTGAAGATGTAAAGCAGAATTCCTGCTGTGCTCCAGAATAATTCCTTTATCCCTTGTTTGCAGGCACCTTGGAGCTGTTATCATCTATGATGATATTTATTCCAATTTTCCGATTTCCCACACCCTCCCTTTTCTCCCTTTTCTCCAGAGGGTCATTCCCACACTACAAGAACTTCCCAAAAATCAGGCTGATGAGGAAAATGTTAAAGAAGAGAGGTTGCTCTGCCTCTGCCTGTGCGACAGGGGAATGTCCTGCAGCTGTGACAGATCCTCACCCTGAGGAACTGCAGTGTCCCAAGGAACTGGGAAAACATTTCCAGGCCAGTCTGGATGGGGCTTGGAGCAACCTGGGATGGTGGAAGGTTCTGGGGTTGGAACTGGATGGGCTTGAAGGTCCTTTCCAACCCAAACCATTCCAGGATTCCGTGACTATTGTGAGGGGCTGTGCCTTTCCTAAGTAGGTCCTATAAAAAAATCCAGACCATTCCTATTTCAGAATTCTTTTCCCTCTTTAGCTCAAACAACAGAAGTTCACGTGGCAGAGCTGACAGATTTTGTGCAGGATTGGCCAAAAATTGAATGTCAGAGTTTCCTGAGCCCTGTTGACCCCCACCAAGGCTTTTAGAAATGAGTTGTGAAAACAAAAACCACCCCAAAAGCCACAAAGCAGAGAAAGGCACTGCTTGACCCACCCATGCTCCAGGAGCTTGCTTGGTGGGAGAGCATCTCCCAAGGGGTGCAGAATTCCTGCTGTTTTTCCATCTGCCCACGGAGTTGCGCCCTGAAACGCTGCTCTGGCAGCACTGAAGGGGAGCAGGCACAAAGGTGCTCTTTCATTCGGGGAAAGCATCATCTTCAAGTAATTAACTGTGGATTAGCCCCAAATGATGCCCAAACAAATGAGATAGGAAGGGCAGGGAATGGTGTTCCTGCCCTGATCCCTGCATGGAGCTGTGCCAGGGCAAACAGTGCCTGTGGGAGGGTGGAAAAGCAGGATTGGCAGTCAGAGCTGGGTGTTGTTTTCCCAATAAAAGGGGCTCGGGCCAGGCAGTGCCTTTGTCACCTTCCAGTGTCCCCAGAGCTCGCCCGTCCCTGTCTCACCACGATGCTCACAGGGATGGCCTGGGATGGCTGCACTTCCAGGGCTGGAATTCCAGCAGCTGCTGAAGGAACAGCCCCGCTCATCCTGTGAGGTTTCCTCCAAACAATCCCCTCCTTCCATGGCTGCTGCCAAGGTCAGGAAGGGACCGCAGGAGCGAGGTTTTCCTGGGAATGAGTCTGTGCCTACTGTTCAGCCTGGGCAGGGGGAAGTGTCCTGCTCATGGCAGGGTGATCCTGAAGGTCCCTTCCAGCCCAAACCAGTCCATGGCTCCATTCATGGGAAGCACATCTGGGAAATTCTTCCTCTGGAAGGAGCAGGAACTGCCTGAGGTCCAGGTCCAAGGCTTGCTAAAAAAAGTTCTTTGCAGATTAAACCCTGGTCTAAACTGAGTGCAAAGCTAGTCCTAAACTCCCCCTGGAACTGTAAATATAGAGCAGAAAGGCTCCCCATGGGCAGGGACACCTTCCACTATGCCAGGGTGCTCCAAGCCCTGTCCAGCCTGGCCTTGGACATTTCCAGGGATCCAGAGGCAGCCACAGCTTCTCTGGGAATTCCATCCCAGCCCCTCCCCACCCACTCAGGGAGGAATTCCTTCCCAATATCCCATCTTGCCTTGTCCACATGAAGCCCCTTTTCCCAGCACTGCATCCTGACCTCCCTGGGAGCAAATCATTCCCTCTTGGAAGGCCTGCATGGAGTGGAAGGAGCTGCAAAAGCTGGGAGCAGGAATTGAGTGTGTGTGAGGTGACTTTACAACCCCACTGCTCCGGGAGGGCCATAAAAGGGCACAGCCCAATTACTGGCGTTTAATTAAGAAGGGAACATTTAAATGAGGTGCATCACTGTTTGTATGGCACGGGTTTCATTTTGGTCATTGCTCTGCACCTCGAAATAAATCAGCTCTGTTGGATCTGCAGTGCTGCTGGCATTGCTGAGCAGGAGGGAATGGAATGGAGCTGCCTCTGGAATTTTCTAAATCACCTCTGGCTCTGTCTGTGTGCGGCGACACTCGAGACAATTAATTCCAGCTAATTAAAGGTGTGAGTTTCGAGCAGATCAGCTCAGCCACCCCGAGCAGCCCTCTCCATTCACAACTCACACGCCGTTGATCCAGCTCGGATTGATTCCCTCAGTGTGGGATGGAAGAAATGGAATTAGGGCTGTTTGAAATGTGAATGAACGTCTGCTCCAGCCTTTTCCAGGGATTTCATTTATCCATTTCTTTCCCCTGAGCATCCCTGGCTTTTCTGGAACTTTACAGGAGCTGGGCAGGTTGGGTGGGCAGCTCCACTCTCCCGGATTTCAGCTGTGTTGGGCATCTCCAGCATCCAAAGTACTGCTGGTACTGAAACCCCATGGATGGCACTGCCAGGATCTCCATGCCCTGCTCCATCCTCTCCCATCTTTCTGCCCTGTGGAAATGGAATATCTCAACTCACTGCCATGGCAGATCCACTCTGGAGCTCTTAACATATTCCAGATGGGAAGGGATTGCCCTGCAAACTTCAGCCTCTCTGTCCAGCCTGTAAATCCCTGGATGCAGCCACTCCTGGGGCCAGGAATCCTCTGGCCACTGGTGCCCAGCCTCAGTTTTCCTCTTCTGCTGCATCAGGGATTCTCCTGCACCTCTGGAATAACTCACAGATTCCCAGCTCCCACCGCTTCAGGAGCAGGGGTTGGAGATGCCCATCCAGCACTGGGGTATTCACACACCCCCAGCATTTCAAAAAATGCCATTATGAGGCTCAGCCTTTTCCTGGCTTGGCTCCATCCCTGTGCACACTCAAGGAATTCCTCCTTATTCCACAAGACAGCCAGGAAAGTTTCCAAGTTGGTGGCAAATCCCTCTGAAATTGCCCGCTGGAGCAGTGGGGCCGGAGCCTGGAGCCCTGGAGCTGGAAACACGGAGTGTTATCGCTGCTCCAGCGGGGAAAACTTGGGATCTGCAGGCACTGGAGTGCATGAAAGAGCCCCTGTGGTCCCCAGAGGCTGCTCCTTGTCATCTCTTCAACTCTGTGCACACTTTTCCTGGGAGAGAAGCGAAATTCCTGCCTCGGGATTGGCGCCACTGTGCCAGAACAGCAGTGACCTCTGCAACCACACAAGATTTAGTGGTGACTTGATTTCAGCTGTAATGAGCCTTTGGAAACCACCAGCAGCCAAATGTTTTCTTCTCCTTTAACTCTTGGTGGATCTTGGGGAATAAATAATGGAGCAGACAGGAATAAATGAGGGAACAGACGAGCTGGCGGGGCAGGAATGGAGAATTCCCGGAGAATTACCCGGCGTCTGAAGTGGGAGCGTGGTGGTACCTGGAGCAGGGAGGTGCTGAGTGAGAAGTTATTGGGAGAAATGAGGCCTGAACTCCTTCCAGCAGGAGCAGCCCCAGCTGGTGGGAGTCACTGGGAATGGCTGGGAATGTCAAGGAGAATGTGAGAGTCCTCCCTGCACCAAGATCCAGGGATTCACTGAGGGGTGATTTCCTCCAGGCCCTGCTCAGGCAGGTGGGAGAGGTCACCTGAGCTCAGCCAGCAGCATCCCACAGGATCCTGAATGGTTTGGGTTGGGAAGGGACCTTAAAATCATCCAGTTCCCACACCAACACCTTCCACTATCCCAGGCTGCTCCAAGCCTTGTCCAGCCTGGCCTTGGGCACGGCCAGGGATCCAGGGGCAGCCACAGCTTCTCTGGGAATTCCATCCCAGCCCATCCCCATCCTCACAGGGAAGAATTCCTTCCCAATATTCCATCTAACCCTGCTCTCTGTTAATGTGAAGCCATTCCCTGTGTCCTGTCTCTCCATCCCTTGTCCCAAGTTCAGCTCTCCTGGAGCCCCTTCAGGCCCTGGAAGTTTCTCCAGGCTCTGTCAGGAGAAGCATGTGCTCATCCTTTTGATTCCCACACAATCACAGAACCAATTAGGCTGGGAAAACCTCTGAGATCATCGAATCCAACCTCAAATTCTGTGCAAGCTGCATCTGCAGGGGATCCCTTTCCCATAGAAAGTGGTGCTGGCTGCAGCCTCCCAGCAGAACCTGCCCTGAGCACCAAAGGCAGACACAGACCCAGAAACCTCCTCATGGGAATCAAAATCCATTTTAAAAAAAAATTCCAAAGCAAAAATGCTTTGGAACGAGTGTCCAAACTTTTCCATTTGGCAGCAGAGAGCTGCAGGAGCTCTGGAGCTGGGTTGATCTGGGATTCCCCAGCGGGGCTGGAGAGTGGCAGTGTCCCCAGGCCACGGCAATGCCACCACCGTGCCACCGGCAGCGATGGAGCTACGCAGGACTGGGCGACCCAATTAATTTGGAACAGCTGGAAACGTCTTTCTCCAGGTTTAATTTGCTGCATGACTGAACCTCTCCTGCGTGAGGATTTCATGTGGGAGAGGGGCAGGGCCCCGGGCAGGGTCAGGCCACGGTGTGATGGAAATGAGGCTCCTTTCCAGGTCCCCCCATGGTGCTGGGATCCACGTGGCACCAGTGGCATCCCTCATGCTTGTCCCAGTGCTCCCAGCAGAGCTGAGGCTGCCCCAGCACCAGGACAGGGAAAGTGGGGGCTGCTCAGCCTTCCCTGGCTCCTCCAACCTTGACCCCAGCCCAAATCCCAGCTTCAGGGCAGTTTAGCCCCATTACACAGGTTTGGGAATTCCCAAGCTGTTTATCCATGAAGGATGGGCACCCCAAGGCCAGGGATCTGCTGTGTCCAGAGGGAAGGGCATCACCTGTCCCTGCTGGCAGCAGAGGGGCTGCTGGTCAGGTGGAACTGAGAATTCCTCAGGAAGGGGACTCTGCTGAGATCCCAAACGTGGCTGCACCACTGATCCCTGCAGCCCAGAGCAGCCCCGTGGGGTGGAGCCAGCACCACCAGGGGTGAACTCCAAGTCAGGAATTGCTGCTCCCAAGCCCCAGTTCAGCCCCGGTGAATAACACCAAGGGAGAACTGAGCTTTCATCAGGAGCCTGCCCCACTCTGGCTCAGGGAAGATGAAGAATTCCCATTAAATTCACCTTGTGGGCATTTCGTGCCCAACCCTTTGCCCAACCAGCAGCAAACTGCGGCTGAGCAGGGGCTGCTTTCAAAGGCTTGCAGAGATTCACCACATTTTTCCAAGCACCCCATCCCTTTGTTCGCCTTCTGGTGAACTAATCCAGCCTGATACTCCCGTTTTTGTTACAGCCATGACCTTTTCTATCCTGATTCCCATCTAACTCCAACCATTTTGGCAGCTCGGAGCTGTTTGCTGTAACAATAATCCTGCCTCACTGAGCTCCCCAGGTTTATAACCTCTTGTGCTGCACCAGCTTTTATTTAAATAGATAACGTCAGATTCTCACCTGCACTAAGTTGGAGGGAAGTCAATTTATGCCATCAAAAGAGCTGGCCCCAAGTTTTAACTCCATCAAACGCCTCTTTGATCTTTGTTTGGAGGAAAGGGAAAATAGAATAACTTTGTAACTGCAGAGGGTTGTGCCCCATGTTTTATCTCCTGCCTCTGAATCTTCCCGAGTGGAATTGTGCTGTTCCCAATTAGTGGCTCCCAGTATGGATTGTGCTCCATGCTGGCCCTCAGGAAGGCCAGGGGATCACACCCTCAACTCATCCTGTGGGACAAAGCTCCTGCTGGGCTGCCACGGTGAGAGGAGAGGACTCCTGCACACTGCAGGGATTTGAGAATGGCAAGAATTAATCCCACATGTCTGGGCAGTGCCGGGTGCAGGTTTGGCACCACAAGGACAGGCTCTTATCTAATCTCATCTCTCTCAGGTCAAGGAATTGACCTGTCACTTGTTCTCACTACCAGGAAGAACCCTCAGCTCCACACCTGTGGTGCTTCCAAACAAAGGCTCCTCTGTTGGCCACCCAGTGCCTTCTCCTCCTCACCTTCCTCCCCACTCCCTCCGTGACCTGCCCGTGTTCCCTCTCATGATTCTGCTCTCATCCCATGGAGCAGCCCCTCTGCAGCCAGACAAATGTCCTGGCCATGTTCCCAGTGAGATTTCTCCAGGATGTGGCCTTTGGGTTACAGAGGAATGGAGGGAAGCTTCTGGAGAGGCTCTTCATGCCTTCACTGCTGAGCACCCTGTGAGAGGCACTTTCCCAGTTAAATTCCTGGATTTTCTATATTTCCTTGAGCCGTGGGATCAGCCTGAGCTGCTGAGAGGGTCTGCAAGCTCAATCTAGGTCACTGCCAAGCTGGCAGCAGTGCCCAGCTGCCCTGGTGATGAGTGTCTCACCAAGGACAGCACCAGCCTCGGAGCTGTCACCTGCAGCTGAGCATTCCCTGCCTCCACCAGCCCAGGGTGGATCTGAAGTCACAGGAAGTGATGGATGCATTGTCTCCTCAACAAACCAGCTCCTGCTGGGCTTTGAGTGAGGAATTTAATCAAGTTGGGTCTCCCTCATCCTCAGGAGCAGCTCAGGCCAGCTGAGAGGAACATCAAGCAGTCAGCTAGCGTGTCCAGAAGGGAAAGGTTGTCCTTCCCCCTGTTAATTGGAGCTTTGCAGAGCACTGGAGCATGAGAATTTATAACCTTTCCCAGCTATTGCTTCTGGGCTTTTCCTGAGGCTCTCCTGCTTGGGGTGTTTGTGTTTCACCGCTCTTCCTCCTCCCTCCCTGCTGCTCCAGCCCATCCTGACTCACCTGCCACAGCACAAGGCCCCAGCCAGCCCAGATAGGGGTTGTGCAATGAGCTTTTGGAAACTCTGAAAGGTTAAACCATCCTTATAAACAGAGGAAAGGTTATAAAAGTTGTGTTTCCAACCCTCCACCTCTCCCCAGGCGCCTCGGAGTCATTTTCTTTATGGCAAAAGAAAATAGAGCTTTTAATTCAGCGTCTGTGCTGAGACCACTGAACACTGGGAAGAGGGCACTGGGTCCTCCCCTGCTTTTAGAGAGCTAATTAATTTTAACTAACTTTGCCATAAGCCTGACTTTCCCTTTGTCTGGGCAGAGCAGGAGCGGAGCCGTTCATGGTGTGCGAGACCAAGGCCAGGCCTCACCTGGAGGAGCTGTGACAGCAGCGAGGGGGCCCCGCTGTGACCCCGGGGACACCCTGCCAGCCCAGGGCTGCAGGAAAACCCATTGCACCAGTGCATGAGGTAACCCACAGACTGGGAGACACCGTCTGCCACTGGGCTGTGCAGCAGCAATCCCCACAGAAGTCCCTGCCTTGTGAAGTTGTCAAACTGTAAAGTTAATGAGGTAGAAATGAGAGCTCGGCGCAGGCGTCTGAGTGCTGGAATTGCTCCCCGACGGGTTCCCCCCGCTCTGATTGCAGCCTGTGCAAATGAAGTGGCTGAGGGTCCCCTTGGAGCCCAGCCAAGTCGCCACTGCTGCTGCAGAGAGCTCCTTTTGCAGCTCCATAAACACAGGGAAGGAGCAACATGTGGCTCCTCGGAACGAGACAAGCAGGAAAAGCAGACAGACATTACACTGCTCCTGTCCCAGGCAGGAAACACCAAACCATCCCAGCCATGCTGACACCAACAGCCCTGCACTGGCTGGGGGGCTGGGACAGAGCAGGGGCGTCCCTGGAGCCTGGGGACACTGTGGGACAGGAGGGCACAGATCTGCATGGAAAAGGTTGGATGGTTTTATGTTGGGTAGTGATGGGGTGGGACAGAGCAGGGGTGTCCCAGGAGCTTGTGGATGCTGGGGGAGATGGTTCAGATTTAGATGGAAAAGGTTGGAGGGGCTTGTGCTGAGTAGGGATGGGGTGGGACAGAGCAGGGGCCTTGCAGGGGCTTGGAGTTGCTACAGGGCACATGTGTGGATGGAAAAATGTGGAGATTTTGTGCTTTGCCTCTGAAAAAAGCACTTGGATGGATGGGTTTGGTCAGAGCTGAGGTGATGTGGAGGGACAGTGATAAACACGCAGCAGGAGAGGGCAGCTGAGGAAGGAAAACCTTCCCTTTGGAGCTGGGCTGTACCCACAGGGAAGCTGCCGGTGTCTTTCCAGGAACCCGAGGGAAGGGTGAACACCACCAAACCAGCCATGGAAAGGTGAGGGATGGATTGAGCCATCTGCAAACCCCTCCTGGCTGAGGAACTCGTGCATCCTGCTGGGAGCACCCCTGGCTGCCCCACAACTCCATGCTGAAGTGGAGGAGGAATATTAATTGTGGAGAGCAAGAGCAGAGCTGATCCCTCCAAGACATCCGGGTTGGAGGCTTGGGACCGGGAGATTTTGCTTCCAAAAATCCGACCAAGGTCACTTAGAGAAGTGGGACGTGGTCCTGAAAGGGATTATGTAAGATCTCCATGAGGAAAAACTGAAGGGAGAAAGAACTTGGCAGATTTTCCACCATTTTCCCAATCACCAGGAAGCTAAGGGAGCTGCAGCTTGGAGCTCCAGCACAAGCAGAAAGTTTGAGGTGTGCTGATGATGTCCATCAGGAAAATGTTTTCCTCATTAAATTAATTATTCCAAACAAACCTGTCAGCCCCTTCCTTGTTGCCAAAAACTTGTCCTGTGACAACACAGGGCCTCAAGGAACAGCTTGCTGAGGATACAAACACATCCAGAGGGATGTGAGAGTGGGAACAAGGGCTAGAACAGGCTGTTAGGATGGTAGGAGTGATCTGGTCAGGTTTAAGAGAGGATTTGGACCCCGCTCCTGCAGCAGAGGAGCTGATCCAACTTTGAGAACAGCCATCCCAGTGAACCCCTCAGTGATGTTCTCATCATTGTGTGAACCAGGCCACCCCTCACTGCCCGCTCTGCATTATCAGAACCATCCCATTTGGGGGATTTAAGGCTCAAATCCATCCCCAGTGGAGGTTATTTTGATAAAGGAGAACCTGGTAAGGTCCTGTACGTACCCAGACAAACACAGGCAGCCCAAGGTCCTGCCTCTCCACCCTGTGCAGCAACAAGGAAATTGGGAAGATCAATTTGACACCAAATTGGACCCAAATTAACATCCCTGTGAGCTCCCTAATGCAGCACAGTCCCACAGCTGCTCCCTTTGCTTTGGGACTTCCAGAGCTGCTGACTGGCCACAGCAGGAAATTGCCAGGCTGTGACTTTGGGTTCTACCAAGAGGCTTTGGAGAGGCTCCAGGGAAGCTCCGTGACAACTCTGGGGAAGCTCTGAAGAGTCTCATCAGGAGTGGGGATGTCTGGGATGACTTTGGGGAGTGTTTCACATTTGGGGTTATGAAGCTGAGGAGCTGCCAGTTGAGTGATTTTCAAGCATCCCCCTTTTCCATCCCTGTTCCTCCACCATCCCGATGTTTCCCTTTCTCTCTGAGAGAAGAGCCAGGATGCAAAGAGGGCAGGGCTGAAGCCTCCCACCTCCCTGCACACCTTCCTCCTCCTCATTTGCTTTTCCTCAGAATCGGGGATTTTCCACACACACACTTTGGTTCCAAGTTGTTTCTCCAGGTTTAATCATTCCCAGGAAATCCACACTTTTCTGCCTCCTTCTCCCACAACTGCTGATGTTTTCTTCTCCAAGGGCACACATTTCCCCTGCCTGGCCTTCTCTCTGCACCCTTTCAGGATCCCGTTACCTTCCCAAGCAGCAACCAGGGGCTTGCTTTATTCCGTGTGTCTCCCAAATCTTGCCCGATGGGCAGTTTTAATCCCAAGGCACTGCTTGGTTTGTAGGAATCCCCAAGGAACTGGAACTCAGGAGAGGCATTTCAGAAGGAACCAGGCTGCAAAGTCAGCCCATCCATCCAACTTCATCCCAACACTTGCTGGTCACCAAATCCCTGCAGGGATTTGAGAGCAGATGGGGCCCTTGGGGACAAAGTTTAATGGGAGAAGAGCTGAACTTGGTGATCCTTTCCAACCCAAATTCCATGATTCCAAGACTGTTTCCAGCAAGCCCTGCCAGCCCCTGGTGGCAGCTCCTTCCCACCATCCCAGACACAGCTCTGGATGCTTATCCCAAGTCTGCCTCCCCTCTCAGGGCACAGGAACACCGGATCTCATCCAGGGGACGAGGAATATCTTCCCAGAGCTTCCATACTGCAGGGCAACACTACTTGAAAGGGTGAGAACAGCTCCTGTTGTGGAAATCCCAGCTTTATGAGCTCCCATCCCAGCACTGGAATTTAGGATTGGTTTTGGATTTTTTTAAGGTTAAAAGCTTCAGGGAACCAAAGCACTGCTTCTTCCAGCTGTTGGAAAAACAGCCAAGTGGTTTCTTCCTCTTGCAGCACCCAAGACTTATTCCTGCTGCACCCAAAGCTTGGGTTTATGCCATATTCCCAGTTTTACATCCCCAAATCCTCCCTTCCCCAGTTAGGCCCAGTTTGCCTCCAGCCTCTCCCATGCCTGGATTTCCCCTTTCACGTGGGCTGAGCCACCAGGAAAGCCGTGAGCAGCCTCCCAGCTCCTGGGCTGTGCCGGGATGCAGGTGCTGCCCATGGATACTCCCCGGTGCTGTCACAGCTGGACATCCCATTAATAGCAACAATATTTGGGTTGAGCCATTTTAATTGAAACCACGGCTGGGATTTTTTATTTCCCCCCCCTCCCCCCCCCAGCTCGTAGGCAAACGTGTTCCTGTCGTCCTTCCCAGGACAGTTATTGCTCGGAGACATCTGGTTTCCCAGTTCCAGCGGCACAGACGGATTTCCACCGTGTAGTTCCTCGCCTGTTGACAGGGCAGAATTTTTTAATATGGGGTTACTATCATCCAGACTTCCTCCACCTCCTCGTTTAGGTGATGGAAACCTCTAAACAGTCCCTCAGCTCCTCCATCTTCAAGCTGCTGGCCCCGGTTTATGAGCTCACAGACACGACACCTCCATGTCTGATTTCCTTCTTCCCGCCCCTCCGAGGTGAAATCCAAGCTCCAAATGTGAACCGGACCTGATGGGGTTTTTTGGGTTTTTTCTTTTAGCCCTTTTGTTGAGGTCTGTTCCATAGAAACCAGAGCAGCAGCTTGGAGCACCAAGGGGAAATCCTCCCAGTTCCGTAAGGGGGATTCTAAAAAAGAGGGAGAGGGGCTTTTAACTGGACAGACTGGCAGGACAAGGGGAAATGGATTTAAACTGCCAGAGGGCAGGGAAAGATGGGATTTTGGGAAGGAATTCCTGGCTGGGAGGGTAGTGAGACCCTGGCACAGGGTGCCCAGAGAAGCTGTGGCTGCCCCTGGATCCCTGAGAGTGTCCAAGGCCAGGTTGGACGGGGCTTGGAGCAGCCTGGGATAGTGGAAAGTATCCCTGCCTCTGGCAGGGGTGGGACTGGATGGGATGAACCCAAACCATCCTGGGATTCTGTGATCCTGGAGCTGCTTCCAGCATTTCCCTGTGACACGAATGGAAATGGCATCGTAGGATGGAGCTGAGACCCAGAATGGTTTTGGTTGGAAGAGACTTTAAGATCACCTTGATCCATCCCCAGGGACTCCTGCCACTATCCCAGGCTGCTCCAAGCCCTGTCCAGCCTGGCCTGGGATATTTCCAGGGATCCAGGGGCAGCCACAGCTTCTCTGGGCACCCAATTCCCATTCCCTGAATCCTTGCACCACCCAGGAGGGGTTTAAGCCCAGCTCACCAAGCTGCACTTTCCCTGCAACAATTCCACCTGCTTGCCCAAGGTGTGAACTGGGCTCTTTATTTTCATTTTAGGCTTTATTTCTCCCCCCCCCCCCCCAAAAATGGGCAAAACTCAGGGAAAAAAAAAAGTTATTAGTTAAGGTAAAAACAAACTTTACCTTTCATTCCTGCTTTTATTGGTTACTGGAAAATAAGTTTTACAAACTATCTCTTGCAGAGGACTTGTTTGCAGCTAGTTTATATGGTAGCTTTTGTTCATATAAAAATTTAGAAAGCTCCTTTCCTCCTCTCCTTTCCCCCCCCCCTGCAATCCATAAGGGAGGAATTACAGTGTGAAATATATCCAGCGCTAGCAGGGCTGTGTTGTGAAGCTAAAATGAACACAGTAAATTCTGAGAAGGAATTTGTTTAACCTATAACCTTAAAGTAATAAGTGGAGTGCTAAATGTTTTGGCTCACACTGATATATTTTTATAACACTTGGCAAGGCAGCTCGGAGGCTGAAAGAAAAGCTGGAGTGCTGCAGGAACAGTTCCCCGCCTCTCCAGCTCCGAGGAGGCCGAATCCCGGCTGGGCACCGACCCCACGGATCCGGGTGGGCACCACATGGAGCAGGGATGTGCCACCCGTGAGTTGGGAGCGTGCTGGGATGGATCCACCCAGTGCTTCTCGTCCTGCCTGCTGCAGGGTGCATTAGCTCAATTAGTCTTTCTAATTTAATTAGGATCCCTCTGGGGGGTTCTGGAGCCGTGTGGGACCACGGGCACCGCGGCTCAGCCTGGAGCCACCATCAGTGACCCCGCGGTCCCCGCTGGGAGCAATAATTCCCCTCCTCCCTCCACACACGTTTTGCCGAAGATTTAAGGGCGCTGCAGAGCACGGGCCTGGCTTTCCTTCATTAACACCCGCCTGACGTGGGCTCCAATAACATCGGCCCTGCCCGTGCCACCGCGGGGCGGAGGGAGCCGGGATGTGCCGGCGCTTTCCCAGCTCCATCCTGCACCGAGCCCGGCCACAGGGGTAACCCTGCTGCTCCCTGCGGGGAAACCCGGGGTGAGCCGCCCTGGAACCACCGGGAAGGAGTTTGCAGGGCTGGGATGCAGAGCAGGAGGGTCAGGATGTGGAATAGGATCCATCCCATCCCATCCCATCCCATCCCATCCCATCCCATCCCGTCCCGTCCCGTCCCGTCCCGTCCCGTCCCATCCCATCCCATGCCTGGCCAGGCTCCAGGGCTCCATCTCACCCGGAGCCACCGGGCTGCTTTGCCTGCAAACCCACACAGGTTAAAGCAAATCCTTCTTTCTTTCCAGACAACGTCAGTGTTGTTGCATCCCAGCCCAAGGTGATGTTTTTCCTGGGAAGAGCCCAAGAGCTGGATTGCAGAGCCCTGCTGAAGGTGCTGCTGCTCCAGCGGGGCAGAGCTTGCAGGGAGCTGTGGGGAAGGAGCTCCAGCCTCAAATCCCCATTCCTGGGGGTCTGTAAGGTGGGAAACAAGGTATGTCCATGTAGGAAACACCCCAGGATTGTGGGCAGGCTGGATGCTGAGCTGGGCTTTGTGGGGGAGGGACATCCTCACCATGTAGGAGATGGGAATGAGGATTTTGGGGGGGATCACAGGGGAGCCTCCCCAGCCCTCCCAGTAAAGGGGTCTCCCCTGGAAGCGCTGATGAGGAGCAAAGTGTCTGCCCTCAGCCCGGAGCAGGGCAGATCCCTCCAGCCACCTCCTGGATTTGGGAAAACAGCACTTGGCAAAGGCTTCCCACCTGTCCTCAGTTTAGATTTATGTGATGGCACCCTCAGCACTGATGTCCATTCCTCTCATCCATGTAGGATGCCCTAGGGTATTAGGAAGCAACAATATTCCGTGTTTAAGGATGGGGAAACTGAGTCACAGCACTTTTTAGTGACTCTCTCCTTGTGGGAAGCCTGGGGCAGGTCAGGACAACCCGAGGAGGTCAACCCATCTCTGTCATCCTCCAAAGCTCCTGAGAGACCAGGGAGGATCCATCCTGGGACTCCATGATCCCTGTGGATCCCTTCCAGCTCAGGACATCGCAGCATCCTCTGAACTGGGGTATTTTCCCTCCCAGGAAATCAGGGAGCAATGATGGTGGCAGAAGGAATGTGTCACACCCCTCCTCCTCATCCCCCTCTTTAATTTTTTCCATTTTTAATTTGGCATTATTAATCTCGGGGGGGGCATAAATAACCTTCCTCCCCCTTCCCTGCCTCCCCTCCCAGATCATTTCCCGTGGATTAATATTTGCTAGCTCGTTTGCACAGTAGCCTGTAGATTTTCAGCCTCGCCGCCGGGACGATGTTGACTCGCCGAGAAATTCCAGGGGCTTTACCCTGGCACAAAGCAAACAGTGTGTGCTGTAATCAGACTCAACACCTCAGCAGAGAGTGAAAAGAGATGTTCTGTGCCTCTGATTTCCACGCGGGATTAGGTGTTTGTCTTGTAAAGAGTACAGGTGGGGGAACGAGGGGGAATTATGGGTTAAACACGGGGAGCGGGGCCAGCCCGGGGGAGATGGGGCTGCAGGAGCTGGGAATTGGCAGCTCTGAATGGCCCCACAGCTCCTGGGGGCTGCAGGGACTCTGCTGCTGTTTATGGATCCCCACAGCAGATCCCGATCCAAACCCGCTGGCTCCGCAGGAGACTCTCCGGGCACTGATCCCCCTCCAAAGATTTTCTGCTCATCTTTTTTTGGGGTAAACCCAGAGCGCCTCCAGTGCTGTCCCCAGCTGGCACAAGGCCACCTTGAGCTGCAGCAAGAGATGGATCTTGTTGGATCAAGGAGAAGGAGGCAGGATGAGGGCGAGCGGGGTGACACTGTCCAGAGTCACATCCCAAAAACAGCTCCGTGCCCTCTGGCTCTGTTCTGGACAAGTTTATGGCCCTGGCTGGGAAGGTGTGAAGGGACAGCAGCACAGAATTTCCTCCTGAATCGGTTCCTTGTTCGCTGGAGGCTGGAGAGGGCCCAGCCCCGACTGGCCTGGGCAGCCAGGAGCCGCCGGCTCTCCCTGGAAAAACCACGGCAGGCACCGGGCTGGGAATGTCCACCCACAACGAGACTCTGGGGTGGCACCGACCCCGGCGAGGCGCAGCGAGGGACAGCCAGAGCCAGGAATGGAAACCACACAAAACTCCACCTGGGAATAGGGACTGCTTGGTGCTGGGAAGGAGTGTTAGTTGCTGTCAGAGATCCCATGGAAAAATGATGGATTCGGCAACTCTGGATGGATGCAGGGTGAGAGCTGCTGTTCTGGCAGTGAGATCCCTCTTGGCTCAGCACATGGACAACCTGGAAGTGCCTCACAGCCTACACGATGCCATCCCAGCCTCTGGCTCTATGAATTCCAAGAGTTTTCCCTGGAATAGGCCAAGCCAGCCCAAGCAGCTCTGAGCAGTGATCCAGAATCCAAACAAAAATCCCTCCTGACCAGTTTGTGCCCATGCAGGGCACTGGAGCCGTGGGGTCCCAGGCAGCCTGGCAGGGACCGGAGGAGCAGCCCTGCAAAGGAAGGAGCTGTGTCCAGGCTGGCAGGAGCCAGGAATGGGATGAAGGAGGCTGGGATGGCTGCCAGGAGCAGAGGGCGCCTGGCACAGAGGCCGGAGAGCTTCCGGAGCCATCCTGGCTGCCCAGCCTGGATTTACCCCACAGGGGTGGGCAGGGAGCAGGACCCCCCCATAACCCTCAGGCATCCCTCACCTTTCCAACCCCACCCCTATGCAGAGAATTCCCTGGGCACGGAGGGTGGGTGGCAGTGAGGAGCCTCCCCAGCACCTCCCCGTTCCGGGCCCTGCTCCTGCTTCCCCCGGAGCAGAGTCACGGCAGATTATCGGGAATGTTATTGCAGTGGCAAAAGGCTCCTGCATCCAGGAGCAGGCAGCATCCTGCCTGGAATGTTCAGGGAGCTCTGCCATGGGCACATTCTTCCATGGAGTCGTTTGGGTGGCAGCGCTGGCTCTGCTCAGGATGAGCTCTGGCAGTTCCTGGGTTTTCTCCTTCTCTTCACAGGAAATTCACCTCGGATGTGGATTATTGGGCACAAAATGTTCCAGAGGAAGCGTGGAGTGACAGGGCACACTCGCCCAAGAGAAAAAGGGTGGAAGAAAGGAAGAATTTGGGAAAGCCCTACCAGCCCTCCACAGAGAGAAATGTAGATGTGAAGCCAACATTCCAACTTTTATCCCCAGATGTGTGGAAGTTTTGGGGTTGGATAAATGACTTCTAAAGGTCTCTTCCAACCCAAATGGTTCAGATTCTACAGCTCAGCTCACTGGGAGCTGCTCCCTTCCTGAGCATCCACCCCTTTTCCCTTCCTGTCCCCTCAGAGCCGTGTCCCTGCCTTCCCACTGCAGCCCATCCCACAGAGACCCAGGGACAATTGACATAAATATTTCATCCCAGGGAGAAGAAAAGGGCTGTGCCTTGGCTGGGGAATGAGGAGCCACCTCCCAGCTCTGTGCCAGCCAGGATTTCTGGCACAGAGCAGGGACAGGGAGGGTATCCAGAGCTTGGTGGCCCTGGGGCAACCCAGCACAGCGGGTCATCCCTTCAGCCTGACTGGGAAAACTCTTCTCAGCAAAGCAGGGAGAGGTTTATTGCCACTGTCAGGATCTGGGAGTCAGAGACTGGCAGCACAATACAAAATCCAAGCCCAGGGTAAGAATTCCAAGCCACTGGGGATGAGGAGATTAAATAAAAGGGTTGTACCCACCTCTTGTCCTGTTCTCAGAGGATGGGATCTGCTCTGGCTGCCTGCATGGAAAAGGGCTCTAAACAGGGCCTGAGCCCCTGGCTGCTCCTGCCACCCTCCTGGGGCAGTCCTTGCAATCCCCGTCCCTCCAATCCCTGTCCTTTCAATCCACATCCCTCCAAATCCTCTCCCTCCAAATTCCATCGTGTCATCCTATCCCTCCATGCTCAGTCCCTCCAAACCCCAACTCTCCAAATCCCATCCCTCCAATCCCCTGCTCGGGCTGTGCCAGCCCCAGCTGCCCCAGCATGTGGGATCTGTGCCGCTGGAGCTGCAGCGGGCCGGGATAACCCCATTCAAACACGGCGGGATGGGATTCCTGTTCTCCTCCCATTCCCACCCTGCTTCCATCCCACCCATTCCATCCTGCACCTCCGGGGGTCCGGGAGCAATCCGTGCCCCCTTCCCTGCTCCCGCAGCTGCGCGGGGCTGTCTCCTTCAGGAGGAGCCCGAGGCACACAGGAAGGGGGCGGCGGCTGCCCCGGCCCGGGGTTGCCCCTCTCGGTGCTGCCCAACCCCTTGGGATGCATCCATGGATACCCCGAGGTCCAACACCCAGCGCCCCCCGGAGGACTCGCAGGCGGGAGGCATCTTTTGGATGAGATGCTGGAAATCGGGACAAAGAGTTTTAGAAAGTTCTTCCGTGCTATGGAAAACAGTGGGAGAAGTTACATCCCTCTCGGTAAAATCCATTGCTGGAATTCCTGGGATTATCCATGAGGGAGCTGCTTTTGGGGACCACCGAGCCCCTCTCCCAGGACAGCTCCATCAGGGTGAGGGACTGCAGAGTTTGTGGGAGCAGGGGGGATGCAGAGCTCTGGGATGAAAGGGAAGAGTGTCTTAATCAGCTAAAATGCAGGGAATTTCACAGGGAAAAAAATGTAATTAATAGAAAATACAGAGGCAGTTAATTGCAACAGCTGCAGCTGCACTTGTGCAGGGAGGAGCAGGACCTTCAAAGGCTGCACTGACCAAGCTCTGCATCCTTGTCCTTCAAATTCCACATCCAGAAATCCCACGTGGGCCAGCAGGGACATGGCTACCCCCAGGAGAGATGGAAAACCATTCCCTCCCACCCTGGGGCTGCTCCAAGCAGCCTCTGCATGGAGCAAAGGATGCAAATCCCTGTCCCTCTCCTTTGCATCTCATCTGCATCATCCTCCTGCTCCAGGACAGGCTGGGGGGAAACGGGGAAATGTGAGGGAATGCCTGTTTGGGGTGGGAATGGGAGTAGGGAAGGGAATGGGAATAAGAATGGGGAAAGGGAGAGGGAAAGGGATGGGGATGAGGAGTGGGGATGGAAATGGGGACAGGAGTGGGGGAAAGGGACAGAGATGGGGAAAGGGATGGGGATTAGGATGGGAAATAGGATGGAATAGGGCTAGGATGGGGATGGAGATGGAGACATGGATTGCATTGGTGCCACTCAAGGCAGGACCCAGGTCCAGCGCCAGCACCACAGCTGGCACTTTCTTCCTTGTCCCTTCCATAGGAACTGGGATGATCCAGCTTCGATCACCATTATAAAGTGAATAAAGTGGCAGGGAGGAGTGAGCTCAGGAGAAAATTGGATCTGATGGGAGTGAGAAGGTGGGAAGTGGGATGTTCCACCATCCCAGAGAGCCCTGTGGCCGTGTGCTGTGTCCTGATCCCTCCTCAGAGAAAAGAAAAAGCAGATATTCCCAGAAAAAAAGAAACCCTTTACCTTCGGAGCAACCAAGCAGCTGGGAATAATTCCAAGGGGGCTGCTCCGGTGTTTTTATCCTGGTTATGGGCCTGGGCAGCTGCAGAGAGCCCACTGGGTGTGATGAGCTGGGATGTTCTCACCCAGCAGGGACAACCAGTGGGGAGCAAACACAGCTCAGCCCCGAGAGCCCCCAGGCCACTCCAGCCCCAGAGGAGGGGAAGGAATCACAAATCCTTCAGTTGGGATAAACACACGGAGTAGAAATATTACTGAAAGTAATGAAACCCTTTTCAAGCTGGGACAGTGAGGCCAGAGTGTGGAAGAAAGTAAAAAACTCAGCAAATGAGGCTTAGCAGATGATGGGAATAACAAGGGAACACGGGCTGGAAGGGGCAGCTTCCCAGGTAATGAGGATTATTTACCCAGCATTTCCCTTGCAAAGCAGGACCGGCTTCCCAGAGCTGGGCTCAGCACCCAGCTCTGCCCAGGGATCACCCAGCTTGGGCCAAATCCTCAGCTTTTGGCAATAAAATGCCAAAAATTGGGCTGGCAATGCCCTCTGGGATGCTCCAGGCCTGAGCCAGGATCCCATTTTCTTCCTAAAGAAAAAGCAATTCCACACCCTCCACAGGGAGTTACAAACCACGGAAATGGTGTTATTTTCTGGCAATTAACAGTGGTTGTAATTATTTTTGTTATTAGCAGGCAGAGCACCTTTCCCGTGTCATGGAACAGCCAAACTTCCCAAAGGCCTTGGAATTCCCTGCAGCACGGCTGGGTTGTCAGCAGGAGGGGTGTCCCATTCCCTCATTTCCAAGGGATCACCCTTTCCTGGATCCAGCTCCAAGCAGATCCAGAGCGATCTCTTGGAGCTGTTTGGGTCTCACCCCTGCTCTCCAGGCCAGGACAATTCTCCCAGGCGTGATCCATGTGTTCCAAACTCTGAGTGCATTGGGAAGGCCTGAACTCAATTCCACTCTGTGTTTTCCAAACTTTTATTGGAATAGCGAGCTGTGAAATTCTGCTGCTGATTCCCCCCGGCTCCATTTGTGTCTGGGATGGAGGAACCTGGAGAAGGCTCATCCAGCACAGGGACACTCACAGAAATCTCTTTCCCAGTGTAATTGAGGAAGGAAAAGATTTTTCCTTCTGATTCTTCAGCACAGGAACACAAGGAAACATCCTGAACAGCCGGGGCCTCGCTGTCCCTGCAGGATTAATGTTTGCAGGGCTTGAGGAACCATCACTTCCCTTTTTATGGAGCAGCCAAATCCCAGCTCAGGCTTTTCTGCTCCTTGTTGCTTTCCAGCAGCACCTGGAAAAGGGAGCAGCTGTGCCCCAGACGTTGTGCTCAGGCTGTGGGGACGGGCAGGATGGCAGGATCAGCTCCAGCCCAAGCTGAGTATTCCCTGGGCATGCTCCTCCAGGCTTCTGGTGGGATCCACCCTGGGATCTGGACTGAGACAGAGGTGAAAGATCTCTGAGCTGAAGTCCCTGGTGGGCACAAAAGGGTTTTTTGGGATGGGGAGCTCCACAAAGGAGATTTTGCCCTCCTGAATCCTTCTGGAGAGGGAGCTGCAGTGGAACCATGCAGGAGCTCCCTCCTGTCCCACCTCGGCTCTTCCAGGGGGTTTTCCTTGGGACAGTAGGAGGTGGCTCCTTGTGAAGAAGGGAGTCCCTCTTGTCCCACCTCAGCTTTTCCAAGGGATTTTCCATGGGACAGTCAGATGTGGCTTCTCCTGGTTCTGCTCCAGAGCCACCTGGGCAGGTTGAGCTCTTTCTGTGGCAGCAGAGGAGCCCCCCCAGCCCTGATGAGGCCATGGAGAAGGGTGGCAACAGGGAAATAGGATCATTTTTAAAGCCATGTGGATATTTGGGGCAGAATTCCAGGCCTGGCAGGTGCAGAGAGCTGGGACCCACTATGCCCATGGCCAACAATTCCCATTCTTGTTGGCATTCCTGGGGGAACCAGGGCAGCCCTTGCTCTCCCATATTTCTTGGGAGCATCATGCCAAGGGACAGGGAATTCCCAGCAAAACACTGTCCCATTGTCCCCATGCACCTGGATCCCGAAGGACAGGGAGAGGAGGCAGCTCTGGGTCACATTTCCAAGCTTTCATCTGTGCTCCAAGAAATTTCCAAGTGTGGCACTGCTCATCCCAAAAATCTCCAGGAGGATTTGCACCGGGGGGAGAAGTGTGGAGGTCAGTTCGTTACAGGGGTTGGGGTTTAATTCCAGTGATGGTTTCAGCAGGAGCTGCTGGAATAAATCTCTCCATAGGCTTTGGATTCTGCTGGGCCGGGCTCAGCTCTCATGACCCCTCTGCAATCCCAAGTCACATTCCCAGTGTCCATAAGGATGCTGCAAGTTTGGAGACTTGGAAATGAAAGGAGGATTTGGCCTGATATTTCTCCCACCAAACCTTTCTCATGCGAATCCCAGCCCTTTGCATGCGCCTGGAATACCGAATCAGCCCCAATTCCACAGCTCAGGATCACATTCCCTCATGGAATCCACACTTCCAGGTTTGTTCCTCCTGTCCATGTATATCCTGCTGGTGGAGATTCCACTGGCTCCAAACCCAAATGGTTCTGGTCACACCACCTGCAGTGTGGACCCACCCCATAAGGCCAACTGGGAATATTTGCCCATGGAAATCAGGATAATTCCTCTGGCACGTGGCACTCGGCGGTGTGGTTTGGTTGGAATGGTGGTGATGGACCAAAGGTTGGACTCGATGGCCTCGGGGATGTTTTCCAGCCTAAATGATCCCGTGATTCCATCACATGGAAGGAAATCCAGGAAGCCCACGGGGAGCTTTCCTCAGGCTCTCGGTGGTGGATGTGGGATGGGGATGGGTGAATTCCCCCCCAGATCAGGTTCTGACCATCAGGCAGAAGTGCTGGAAGAGAACAGAGCTTTTCCACAGCATTTTTCCAGCACACCAAGCGTCTCCAAGGAGCAGAGTCCTCATTCCCAGCCCCTCAGGTGCGGAGCCGAGCCGGGGGAATTGACTTTTGTCTGGCTCCGGGTGGTGCTGCTCCCGCTGCAGCTGGGAGGGGATTTCCCGTCAGCTGCTGGAAAAAAGCCCTCCTCCACAGAGGGAGCTGATATTCCATGAATAATTTGAAGTGGTCAAGTCCCATTTTGTGTGGAAAGCACGGTTCCCTGCCGGGGATCCGGCTCCTCGGGACTTTGGGGATATAAATAACTTCACAGGCTCCTTCTCCAAATGAAAGCAACACTCAGTTATTTGATTTTTTTTTCTTCTTTTTTTTTTAATTTTATGCAAATGCTCTTCTGTTCTGTGTTATTATGTAAACGAGCCAACTGAAATGGTAATGAGGGAACCCAAAGTATGCATATATTAACTGCTGCTGGAGAGCTCTACACCTCCAGAAATGGCACCAAATCCCATTTCCAAGGGAGGGACAGGTGTCCAAGGGGGAAGATTTTCCTCCAGGTCGTGGTTATTGCTGCAATCCTCCAGAGGATAGCCAAGCATTGGATCCAGACAGCGATCCAGCACTGAAATTCCTGATTTTCAATGGGGGAAAATGGGGGGCATTCCACTGTCTGGGAAGCAGCAGGTCACATCCCACCTGTCATATCCCAGCTCAGATCGGAGTCAGCACAGTCAGATATCCCGTGATGGAGGCAGAGCTGTGGGAATTACTCTCCAAACACTCCATCACAACAGGGAATCCATGGGGAAACCATTCCTCCATGCACTGGTTTAGGACTGGAGAGAAAGGAGCATTCCCACGGGTGATCCCGTGTCAGGTGAGACACACCAAGAGCAGCGTTAAGGGAGAGGCAAAGCCCCTTTCCAAAGGTCAGGTGGTCTCCAGTGAAATCCATGGCAAAACTCACTGGTGTTAAAGGAATTCAAACATTTCTGCTTCCCACACCCCATCCCTGCTGCTCTGTGGGATCCTCTGCTGCGTGGGACACGCCACAGACCAGGAAAAACACTCTGAGGAGAAGAAGACAAAAAACTATTTTCAGTTTCTACCTTCTTCAAGAGGGTCAAAAGCATCAATTTCCCACTTTTCCAAAGCTCCCTGAGAGAGCTGAAACTCAAACCATGGAGCAGAGATGCCTCAAATCCCTCCGGATCCCTGTGTCCAGCTGAGGTGTGAGGCCATTCCAGGGCCTTTTCCCAAAAAGGTGGAGCAGGACACAGAAGTGCTCTGAGCTCACAGGGGTGGCTGGGCTGGAGAAACCTTGGCCAAAATCCACCTCCTTGTGTCCAATGTCAGCAATATTTGGCTTCAAAAAACCTGGGATACGACACCACGAATCTGACTGTTCCCAATTTGTGGGCTCGGGAGTGGGGCAGGATCCTCCTGCAGGCAGTGGGAGTCTTCTCCTTCATCCCAAGGCACGTGGAAGGGAAAGATCTGCAGCTTCTGGTTGATAATTAAATAAGAACCAGCAAATAATGGATAATTTGTTATAGGAAAAGCTCCCCCGAGTGCCTCGGCCTGATCCAAGAGCTCAGATCCAAGAGCCTGTGGAAGCTTTCCCTGAGCCGGCTGGGTTTGGAACAAGCCCGTGGTGGTAATAAAAACAAATCCCTGTAATTAGGGAAAAGGGAAAATCCAAAAGATGCCGTTGGAGCCCTTTAGGGCTGGAAATCTGTGTCCTGGTTGGGCTGGGAGCTCAGGACACCCTGGGAGCCTGTGGGAGGTGAGGATGGGGGAGCACCCTAGGGCTCAGCCCCTGGCATGGCAATTCCCGGGAAAGCTGGGGTGTCCTGAGGGCAGGATGAGGACACATCCCCAGTTTGGGATCCGGCTGTCCCGTTCCCAGACTCTGCCTGTCATTCCCTAAGGAAGCTCCAGCTGCTCCGCCAGGCCCGTCCTTCCTTCCTACAGGACAGTCCTGGCCAGGTTCCTTCACCACCCAATTTACCAAAGTCCTTTCAGGCCACGCCACAGCCTTTCCTTGAGTGCACTTTCTCAAAGATTTAGAAATTTATCCCTGGGAAGACCCAAAAATCAGGATTTACCACTCACAAACCAGTGCGGATATTTCCAACTTCCCTCTCTCTCTCAGGCAGAACTGAAAATCTTCCCGGTTCAGGGCTGGTTGTTTCAATCCCCTTTTTTCCTGGGGGGTTTCAGTGAACCTTTCCTGCCTTCCCAGAAATAGAACACAAACATCTCCCACTCGGATGTTTTGTGAAGCTATTTCCATTCAAACAAACAAACTCGCTTCCAGCTGGGAATTTCGGGAAGCGCTTTGGAGAGGTTTTGCTGTTGCTGTACCCCATCCCCAGGCTGGATCCCAGCCAGCTGCTCCAGGGCTGGACACTCAGCTCCGGAGGGATGCTCGAGATCTGGCTCCAGAGCCCCACCTGACATTGTTCCCAGGGGTTTCTCTCCAAGCCCCTCCTCTGCCGAGCTGATTTCTCACAAATGTTGGGAGGATCTGGATTTCTGCTGGAATTTTTGTCCTATTTTTTTATTCCTGTCTCCGTGTGGGGACCGGGAGAGGCTCCCAAAGCCAGCAGATCCTCTGGGATTCAGGTGGCCTTGGAGGGATTCCCAGGGACCTGGAGTGCCTGGGACCCCCCCTGCCCACCTGGAGAGGTCCTGGCAGGTGCTCCTTGGATTCTCCTGGCTGGGAAAACAAGGGATTTGAAGGAAAAGCTTTTCCATCTGCTCATTCCAGGAGTGGAGAAGCACAAATGGCACTATAAATATATATATAAATATATACAAATAGACATAAATTTATAAAATAGACAAAGTAAATGCAAAACCATATACATATATAAAAATATAAATAAGTATATACAACAGACATAAATATATAAAATATGTATAAAATATGTACAAATATACCTACATTTATAAAAATACATA